>JBBGZY010002658.1:0-190000 GCA_037952925.1 Lithobates clamitans | reverse complement strand
GAAGATGCGGAGCGCTCCGTGGAAGATGCGGAGCGCTCGTGGAAGATGCCGGAGCGCTCCGTGGAAGATGCGGAGCGCTCCGTGGAAGATGCGGAGCGCTCCGTGGAAGATGCGGAGCGCTCCGTGGAAGATGCGGAGCGCTCCGTGGAAGATGCGGAGCGCTCCGTGGAAGATGCGGAGCGCTCCGTGGAAGATGCGGAGCGCTCCGTGGAAGATGCGGAGCGCTCCGTGGAAGATGCGGAGCGCTCCGTGGAAGATGCGGAGCGCTCCGTGGAAGATGCGGAGCGCTCCGTGGAAGATGCGGAGCGCTCCGTGGAAGATGCGGAGCGCTCCGTGGAAGATGCGGAGCGCTCCGTGGAAGATGCGGAGCGCTCCGTGGAAGATGCGGAGCGCTCCGTGGAAGATGCGGAGCGCTCCGTGGAAGATGCGGAGGCGCTCCGTGGAAGATGCGGAGCGCTCGTGGAAGATGCGGAGCGCTCCGTGGAAGATGCGGAGCGCTCCGTGGAAGATGCGGAGCGCTCCGTGGAAGATGCGGAGCGCTCCGTGGAAGATGCGGAGCGCTCCGTGGAAGATGCGGAGCGCTCCGTGGAAGATGCGGAGCGCTCCGTGGAAGATGCGGAGCGCTCCGTGGAAGATGCGGAGCGCTCCGTGGAAGATGCGGAGCGCTCCGTGGAAGATGCGGAGCGCTCCGTGGAAGATGCGGAGCGCTCCGTGGAAGATGCGGACGCTCCGTGGAAGATGCGGAGCGCTCCGTGGAAGATGCGGAACGCTCCGTGGAAGATGCGGACGCTCCGTGGAAGATGCGGAACGCTCCGTGGAAGATGCGGAACGCTCCGTGGAAGATGCGGAACGCTCCGTGGAAGATGCGGAACGCTCCGTGGAAGATGCGGAACGCTCCGTGGAAGATGCGGAACGCTCCGTGGAAGATGCGGGAACGCTCCGTGGAAGATGCGGAACGCTCCGTGGAAGATGCGGAACGCTCCGTGGAAGATGCGGAACGCTCCGTGGAGGATACGGAACGCTCCGTGGAGGATACGGAACGCTCCGTGGAGGATACGGAACGCTCCGTGGAAGATACGGAACGCTCCGTGGAAGATACGGAAGGCTCCGTGGAAGATACGGAAGGCTCCGTGGAAGATACGGAAGGCTCCGTGGAAGATGCGGAAGGCTCCGTGGAAGATGCGGAAGGCTCCGTGGAAGATGCGGAAGGCTCCGTGGAAGATGCGGAAGGCTCCGTGGAAGATGCGGAACGCTCCGTGGAAGATGCGGAACGCTCCGTGGAAGATACGGAACGCTCCGTGGAAGATACGGAGCGCTCCGTGGAAGATACGGAACGCTCCGTGGAAGATACGGAGTGCGCTCGGCGGAACAGACGGAACGCGGGGTCAGGCGAGGATTGGATGACGAGGGGGTGCAGAACGCATTACTGATCAATGGATGCTCACAAGTCTGCAGGTGTCCAAAACTTTAATCCTTAAAGTGAACCCGTCACCCTTTATATAAAAAGTACACAGGAGTGATGTGTCAGTGCAATGCTTCCAGATATTAACTATCGCAATGCTGTCATCTGCCAGAAGGGCGGCGCCATCATCCAGGGATCGCCATCTACCTCCTGAATCAGATGGCACAACCATGTAGATCCTGGTTCCTGTGTAGATCCATGAACATTCTGAGCAGCGCTCTTATACATGGGATGGGATTAGGTGTACTGCCCCTTTAAGCAGAACACCCCCCCCCCCCCACGTATTAATATTCAGCGACTCCTTTGTGGCCGGCGGTGGCGGGTCCCCCCGGCACAGGCTGATCCTTTGTCATTCTTTCTCCCTAAACGCCGAGGACAAAACTATCATTGATGAGGCAGGTGCAGGACAGAGCGGGCCCCACCCCCCTTCCCCTCCGCGATGCTGCAGGACGATCAGCGACTGCGCAGAGAAGCGATCTGTCGCTGCAGCTCCCTCTGATGTAGATACAGTAGAGAGCGCAGCAATGGAGAGCATTTTATAGGTTCCAGATTTAGGGTGCGGCTGCGTGTTGCGCTACTCCAAACGTGGGAACGCGCGCCGAATCGTTCGCTTTTTGATACCCACGGAAACGCGCCGCCGTTTAGAAGATGTGAGGCAGACGCCTATGTTAACGACACCCATCTGCACCCGCATGTGCATTGGTGCTGCGTCCTGCTAGGGACTATTTTTACGCGTTTCGCCCACTGAAATGAATGAGCCGCCCTACACGCATGCGTTCAGTGGCACCTGTAGATGTGAACCCACTGACACCAACGACAGGGCCCCTGCTCCTCCCGCTGACACAGACGACGGGGCCCCTGCTCCTCCCACTGACGCCAAAGACGGGGCCCCTGCTCCTCCCACTGACGCCAAAGACGGGGCCCCTGCTCCTCCCCACTGACGCCAAAGACGGGGCTCCTGCTCCTCCCACTGACGCCAAAGACGGGGCCCCTGCTCCTCCCACTGACGCCAAAGACGGGGCCCCTGCTCCTCCCACTGACGCCAAAGACGGGGCCCCTGCTCCTTCCCACTGACGCCAAAGACGGGGCCCCTGCTCCTCCCACTGACGCCAAAGACGGGGCCCCTGCTCCTCCCACTGACGCCAAGACGGGGCCCCTGCTCCTCCCACTGACGCCAAAGACGGGGCCCCTGCTGCACCCACTGACGCCAACAATGAGGCACCGCTCCTACTTTTACGCGTTTCGACCACTGAAATGCCTTACATTCGCCATATGCATGTATTACACAAGCCCACGTAGGTGCGACGGAGCACACGGGCCATTTTGCGCGCTCCTGGCAGCCCAATGATCTCTAACTTCCTGCACCATCATCCCTTCATTCTGTAAAGCGCTGAGCAAACTGCTGGTGCTATAAAGGGGCTCATTTACATCAGATGCAGCCGAGCGAATTTCAACGCAATACAAACCTGCATACAAGAAAACTGAACGCATCAATAAGCCTCGTTTTACAGCACTGCGGCACATTTATTTCTTCTGTGTAAACGCACAACACCAAAACACACTGAAAACACGTATGTGGAACACACGCCAAATGCGACTGACGCAGTTCGATAGGGAGGCTCCACAACTGCATCAACACATGTGGCTGCGGTGTGGTAGTACGGCAATTATGAGGTTAAATCAGCCTCAACACCTGTCCAACACCTCTGAAAAGTGATCGGAAAGTGGATCGCGATTCAGAGGAGCGGCAATCCCCGCTGCACACCCAAGTGGGTTTTGTGCGTTTTGGAGCATTTCTGCTCATTGCACATATTATGACAAACATTCCCCAAAGAAGCGCCAAAACGTATTTTGGAGCAGAGCGCGGCGTTCCTTCATTGCGTGTTTTGGCGCATTTGCAGAACTACCCGCCATTAACATTTAATGCCACCGCAATGTGCACTTACCCGCTTCTGAAACGCAGGGCAAAGCGTTCCATTCCAGTGCACTTTGTCACGTGTTCCGGAAATGCCAAATGTGAATGGAGAACTCTGATCATCAGTAACAAAGTATCCAGAGCAGTGATCTCCAGACTGCGGCCTGTGGGCTGGATGTGGCCCCTTGTGTGGGAGGAATAGTGCCCCATCATTAGTATAAGTGGGCAGAATAATGCCCAACCATGGGGCACTATTCCTCCCACCGATACCAACAAAGGGGCACTATTCCTCCCACCGACACCAACAAAGGGGCACTATTCCTCCCACCGACACCAACAAAGGGGCACTATTCCTCCCACCGACACCAACAAAGGGCACTATTCCTCCCACCGACACCAACAAAGGGGCACTATTCCTCCCACCGACACCAACAAAGGGGCACTATTCCTCCCACCGACACCAACAAAGGGGCACTATTCCTCCCACCGACACCAACAAAGGGGCACTATTCCTCCCACCGACACCAACAAAGGGGCACTATTCCTCCAACCGACACCAACAAAGGGGCACTATTCCTCCAACCGACACCAAAGGGGCACTATTCCTCCAACCGACACCAACAAAGGGGCACTATTCCTCCCACCGACACCAACAAAAGGGGCACTATTCCCCCCACCGACACCAACAAAGGGGCACTATTCCTCCCACCGACACCAACAAAGGGACACTATTCCTCCCACCGACACCAACAAAAGGGGCACTATTCCCCCCACCGACACCAACAAAGGGGCACTATTCCTCCCACCGACACCAACAAAGGGGCACTATTCCTCCCACCAATACCAACAAAGGGGCACTATTCCTCCCACCGACACCAACAAAGGGGCACTATTCCTCCCACCGACACCAACAAAGGGGCACTATTCCTCCCACCGACACCAACAAAGGGGCACTATTCCTCCCACCGACACCAACAAAGGGGCACTATTCCTCCCACCGACACCAAACGAAGGGGCACTATTCCTCCCACCGACACCAAACGAAGGGGCACTATTCCTCCCACCGACACCAAACGAAGGGGCACTATTCCTCCTACCGACACCAAATGAAGGGGCACTATTCCTCCCACTGACACCAACAAAGGGGCATTATTCCTCCCACCGACACCAACAAAGGGGCACTATTCCTCCCGACACCAACAAAGGGACACTATTCCACAGACACCAAACAAAGGGGACACTATTCCACAGACACCAAACGAAGGGACACTATTCTCCCACCGACACCAATGGGACACTATTCCTCCCACTGACACCAATGATGGGGCACTATTCCTCCCACTGACACCAATGATGGGGCACTATTCCTCCCACTGACACCAAGTTCAAAGGCATTTATACGCTCACGGTCCCTCAGACTTTAGGGAGGTCGGACAGTAATAAAGTTTGGAGACCCCAGGTCTAAATGATCAAAATACAATAATGTTTCCACCCCTGATGGGCTCTTCTCTACATAGAATCTACCAGAATGGGGGATTTTCTCTGTATACATTGTTGTAGTGGATCCCTTATTCCCGATATACGGAGTTCCGCGTATCGCGGTGACATAAGTGGAGATTTCGGTTCCCGGAGCCCAGGCACTGCGGAATCTATTTTATGACTTTATAATAACCGTCGGCTGTAACTATAGAGCCATCGGGAGTCTCCTTTAACCCAAACTCTTCACCAGGCCAAGCACAGCGCGTGATCCGAAAAACGCACGCCGGTCTGACCCGTCTGAGCTCCGCCCCCCCTCCCGACATGACAAAAGGGCTCATTAGAGATAATTGGCTCGCTCCTGGTGTCTGTACACGGCTCGGTGTCATCAGGTGACGGATCTCTCCTGCTCAATTTACTGCGGTGGCTCACGTTACCGGGGCCCCGGGGCGATGACTGCGCTGAGCGAGGATTCCGGGGGCCCCAAGGAAGGTCACTTGGGGCCACTTATCTTATTTTTTTTATCAGTCGAAACCCAAAAAAGCCGAGCGATTTAAATTTTCATACAACCGGCCGGCGAGAGATAATATTTAAACTCAACCAAATTCTAAAAGATAAAAAGCCCTCGGGAGCCGACGTCTGCGCCATCGTGGAGGACCTCGCCCGCCCGCTACCTCGCCCGCGACCTCACCCGCCCGCGACACGACTCCCACAACTCTACTGATAAAGATTATTCCACAGCCGCGATTTACATTTTATTAAAAAAAAAGGAACTCCGGGCGCCTCATAAAAAAGGGAACCATCGAGGGCTCCGTCACACCCGGAGGTGCGTCCGAGCGCGCACACGCTTTTTGCGTTCCATTTTAGGGAAACCTATTACATTTTTATGGTCAAATGTGCAAAAAAAAAAGGGCGCCGGCATCATTTTTAAAATCTCGCAGCACAAAAAAAAAAAAAAACATATGGGTCAACATGGCAATACAATGCAGGTGCAATGCAATGGAGCACGTGAGCGCATTTCCACCCGCAGCCCATTCATTTCATTGGGAAGTCCTACGTGCAAAAAAAGATATCCCCCCCCCCCCCCTCTAGCAAAATTGGGTGACACCGGTTTGCTAGCTGTGTTCCCCTGCAGATGGTGTAAGTTTGCCCATTTACAAAGAAATGAAGGGTCTATCATTTTTATTATAGGTGAATTTTATATGACAGAGACAGAATATCAACCAAACAAAAAACACAATACAAATGTTATAAATGGAGTTGCAGTTCAGTGAGTAAAATAAGTATTTGATCCCCAAGCAAAGCATGACTAGTTGGTGGAGAAACCCTTGTTGGTAAGCACGGAGGTCAGACGTTTCTTGTAGTTGGTGATCAGGTTTCCACACATCTCAGGAGGGATTTTGGTTCACTCTTCTTTACAGATCTTCTCTAAATCCTTAAGATTTCTTGGCTGTCTTCTTGGCAACTCGAAGTTTCAGTTCCCTCCATACATTTTCTATAGGATGAAGGTCTGGAGACTGGCTAGGCCACTCCATGACCTTAATGTGCTTCTTCTTGAGCCGCTCCTTTGTTGCCTTGGCGGTATGTTTTGGGTCATTGTCATGCTGGAAGACCCATCCATGGCCCATCTTCAGTGTTCTGGCTGAGGGAAGAAGGTTCTCATCCAAGATTTTACAATACATGGCCCCGTCTATTGACCCCTCAATGCGGCAAAGTCGGCCTGGACCTTTATCAGAGAAACAGCCCCAAAGCATAATGTTTCCACCTCGGTGTGACTGTAGGGATGGTGTTCTTGGGGTCATAGTCAGCATTTTTCTTCCTCCAAACACGGCGAGTCGAGTTATTACCAAAGAGCTCAATTTTGGTCTCATCTGACCACAGCACTTTCCTCCCAATCCTTCTCTGAATCATTTAGATGTTCATTGGAAAACTTTAGATGGATCTGTACATGTGCTTACTTGAGGAGGCGGACCTTGCGGGCGCTGCAGGATTTCAATCCATGTTGGTGTAGGGTGTTGCCAATGGTTTGTTTGGTGACTTTGGTCCCAACTGCCTTGAGATCATTCACAAGCTCCTCCTGTGTATTTCTGGGCTGATCCCTCACTTTTCTCATGACCATCCTCACCCCATGAGGAGAAATCTTGCATGGAGCTCCAGACCGAGGGCAATTGATGGTTATTTTGTATTTCTTCCATTTGCCAATAATCGCTACAACAGTTGTCTCCTCACCAAGATTCTTGCTGATGGTCTTGTAGCCCATTCCAGCCTTGTGCAGGTCTACAATCTTCTCCCCGATGTCCTCTGACAGCTCTTTGGTCTTCCCCATGATGATGAGGTTTGGATGGAAGAAAAAGATTCTGTGGACAGGTGTCTTTTATACACATAACGAGTTGTCATTAGGAGAACCTTCTTACATTGACAGGACTAATCTGTGTGCCACATGAGCACCTACTGTAGCCGGTCTGTGGGGGCAGAATTATTGTTGGTTGGTAGGGGATCAAATACTTATTTTACTCACTGAACTGCAACTCAATTTATAACATTTGTATAATGTGTTTTTTCTGGATTTTTGGTTGATATTCTGTCTCTATTATATAAAATACACCTATGATAAAAATTATAGACCCTTTATTTCTTTCTAAGTGGGCAAACTTACACAATCTGCAGGGGATCAAATCATTATCCCCCCCCCCCCCTGTAAATGTAGCTAGTATAATCTACCTTTATTTATATCAGCTTTCTGTAACCTGCTGCACAGTAGCGCTTTGAATCAGTAAAACTGCACTGCGTTGTCAGTCTAACACTGGGGAGCATGCCGACAGGAGAGCACGGTGTGAAGAATGACATCACCGGGGTGGGTGTGTGTGTGTGTGGGGAGGGGGGGGGGTGAATAAATTAAATGACGTTCCACCAGACTGGTTTTGATCAGGGGGTACTGGAGGAGGAAGTGCTGCTCTGCACACAAATCAGAAAATGCTAAAAAGAAACAAAAGTAACTGTGAAAGAGGAAGGGGGAGGGGCCAGATGCAAATAACTCACTTTATTGGGTGATGGTCCACTTTAACAGTGTTTATTTTTTTTAAGTGGACCATCACCCAATAAAGCAACTTATTTTCACCTGGTCCCTTCCTCTCCGATAATTACTTTAAAAAAAAGTAATTATGGAAGGGGGAGGAGCTAGGTGAAAATAAGTTGCTTTATTGGGTGATAGTCCTCTTTAAAAGTGTTTATTTTTATTTTTGCTTTTTTAGGTGGACCGCCACCCAATAAAGTTTAAGTAGTCTCACACATTGCAAGGCGCGGTTTGGTATTTTTGGAAGCGGCGCGGTTGGCGTTGCCCTTTAATCGGCGTCTTTCACAGGACAACCGCATTTAAAAAAAGAAAAAAAAAAAAATCTTTGTTTTCTGATGACGTTTGAATGGTTCCGCTGAGTCCATTAGCATTCATTAGCGCCCCTTTGCTGTCCCTCAGTCCTGCGTCCTCATTATCCCCCCCCCCCAAACCACAATGCCCTGTGATTGTGTAAACAGCCCCCCCCCCACAGCCTCGTCCCTCTATTCTTCACTTCCTGCCATTCTGCTCGGAGGGGAAGTCGGAGGGCCGCAGCAGGAAGGGAGCAACCTCAGCCCACCTCGCACTCTCCTCGCTGCCTCCTAATGCGATTAGCTGCGGCGGACAGGAAAGGGGGGGGGGGGAGGCCAGATGCAAACGGCAATACACCGAGATTGGGGCGCACGCTGCGTCCCCGCCATCTGCTGCAAATAAAATCCAGGCTGTGCCCGGTCTGTCACCGACAGGCAGAGGGGTCCCCAGATGTCCCTCCCATTGGAGCATTGGGCAGGGCGCGGCGTCCTACACCTGGACCTGGGGGGGGTTCACAGGAAGAGATGGTGTCTATAGTACCCCCCAAATAAAATAAATCCTCAATGATGATGACTCCCCACCATTCACACATCACCACTCAGCCTTTACACGACGCCCCTTCTGCCAGGGAGACATGGCACAGACAGACGCCACGGCGCTGTATAATTGCAGGGAGCGGGATGAGGACAGGAGGGTGGGGGTGGGGATGGTAGAACCTCTTCACTGCCACCATCTGTATGAAGAAGACGTCTCCGACCGCAGGCGTGACTTCCTCTTCTCTACAGAGAGAACAGATCATGTGTGAGAGGAGGAAGAATCATCCGCAACCCGAGAATAAGGCTGGGGGGTCCCAGAACCCCCCCCCCACCCCCCGGGACTGTCACTGTACATTACTTAGTACTAGTCCCACCTTCATTACTTATCACCTCCCCCCAGTCCATTACATAGTGCCCCCCCAAACAAACTACTATCCTGTGCAATACTTGGAGCTACTCCCATCATCCAGTCCCTTAGGGCTACCAACCCCGCCCCCAATTCAGTCAACTACACAGTACATATATTATAATACATTTATATAGCTCTGACATATACCGCAGTGCTGTACAAAGAACACTGAGCCAGTCACATCAGTCTCTGTACCAGAGGAGCTTACACTCTAATGTCTCCCCCCCTCCCTCATTCAGTCAATTACATAGTGCTACCCCCCGCCCCCCCATCAGTCCATTACATAGTGCTACCCCCCCATCAGTCCATTACATAGTGCTACCCCCCCCCCCCATCAGTCAATTACATAGTGCTACTCCCCCCCCCCCAATTATTCTGTCCACTACCTAGTGCAATCCCCCCCCCCCCCACGCCACACCTAGTCCCCATCAACTGCTACTCTCCCTCCTTCCCCATCCACTAAATTACCAAGACCCCCCCCTCCCCCATCATCCTTTCCATTATGTGGTGTCATCACCCCCTATTCTATCAGTCCACTTCATAGTGCTACCCCCCCCCCCCCCCATCACTTAGTATTACCCTCCCCCCTCCACTGGATTACTGAGGAACCCCCCCCCCCCATCATTCTTTGCATTGCTCAGTGCTGTCACCCCCCCCCCAATTCAATCAGTCTATTACTTAGTGCTCAATGAGTCCCCCCCTCCCCCCCACCCCATACACATTCCTATCATACACACTACCCAACACAGATGTTATCGGCTCAGTGTTCTCTGTACAGCCCTGCGGTATATGTCAGAGCTATATAAATGTATAATAATAATAATAATAATAATAATAATGATAATAGTGTGTGACTGTAGAGGGGACATTAGAATGTAAGCTCCTCTGGTACAGAGACTGGTGTGATTGGCTCAGTGATCTCTGTACAGCGCTGCGGTATATGTCAGAGCTATATAAATGTATAGTAATAATAACAGTGTGACGGGGGAGGGGGGGGTGTTGCACATATGAGTTCGGTGGAAAGTTGATGACAGTTTTTGGTTTTGCGCCAATTCTAACAACGTGACACCCGGAGTGAGATAATCAGAGAACAATGTCGGAGTGTCGGAGATTATCAGACGTGTGGAGATATCAGAGATAAGCCGGAGATTGTGGGAAGAGACGATTTCCATCACACGTCACACCGATCACCAGGACAAGAATGTGGATGGACTGGCAGACGGGGTGGCGGATGGACGGACGGGCAGACAGACCTGTGTTGTGGGCATAAAGAGACCCCGTCACCAGACCTTTCATTTCTGCCACATAACATCCGATGTGTATAGAATTTGTTTCATTCATATTATTGCCCAGTAAAATCTTCCCTTCTGTAGACATCCAAAAGCCTCACCACTGCTGCCGGGTGCCGCCATCTTGGATGAGATGTCAGCAGACCCAGAGCCGTTACTCATGTACATTCTATAGTATTTCCCCCCTTCCCTTCCAGAAGACGAGAGAGCTATGATGTACAAGAAGGGAGGAGCTGGGCCAGCATACACAGTAGTAAGATTCTACCAGAGGAGGAGAGGGCTATGACATGCAAGGAGGGAGGAGCTGGGCCAGCACAGACAGTATTTTAGACCCTCCTAGTAGAGGGCTATGGCATACAGCGAGGGACGAGCGGGGCCAACACAAACAGTAATTAGACCCTCCCAGAAGAGGAGAGGGGCTATGACATGCCAGGAGGGAGGAGCTGGGCCAGCACAGACAGTAATTAGACTCTCACAATAAAGGAGAGGGCTATGACATGAAAAGGCGGGGAGGAGCTGGACCAGCACGGCTCCGGTGGGAGAATCTGTCCACAGGACAACTATTAGTCGTGTTTTTTTTTTTTTTTCACAATAGATCTATTAGTCGTGTTCTCCACAAATCTGCCCTTTATGGAAGAGTGACAAGAAGAAAGACATTGGTGATAGAAAGTCATAAGAAGTCCTGTTTGCAGTTTGTGAGAAGTCATGTGGAGGACACAGCAAACATGTGGAAGAAGGTGATCTGGTCAGATGAGACCAAAATTCAACTTTTTGGCCTAAAAGCAGAACGCTATGTGTGGGGGAAACTAACACTGCACATCACCCTGAACACACCATCCCCACTGTGAAACATGGTGGTGGCAGCATCATGTGGTGGGGATGCTTTTCTTCAGCAGGGACAGGGAAGCTGGTCAGAGTTGATGGGAAGATGGATGGAGTCAAAGACAGGACAATCTTAGAAGAAAACCTGTTAGAGTCTACAAAAGACTTGAGACTGGGGGGAGGTTCACCTTCCAGCAGGACAACGACCCGAAACATCCAGCCAGAGCTACAATGGAATGGTTTAGATCAAAGCATATTCATGTGTTAGAATGGCCCAGTCACAGTCCAGACCTAAATCACATTGAGAATCTGTGGCAAGACTTGAAAATTGCTGTTCACAGATGCTCTCCATCCAATCTGACAGAGCTTGAGATATTCTGCAAAGAAGAAGAATGGGCAGAAATGTCCCTCTCTAGATGTGCAAAGCTGGTAGAGACATCCCCAAAAAGACTTGCAGATGTAATTGCAGAGAAAGGGGGTTCTACAAAGTATTGACTCCGGGGGGCGCCATACAAATGACCCCCCCACACTTTTCACATATTTATTTGTTAAAAAAAAAATTGAAAACCATTTATCATTTTCCTTCCACTTCACAATTATGTGTCACTTTGTGTTGGTCTATCACATAAAATCCCAATAAAATAAATTTACGCTTTTGGTTGTAACATGAGAAAATATGGAAAATTTCAAGGGGTATGAATACTTTTTCAGGGCACTGTACATAGTATAAATCTAAGGCACTGTATATGATGATGAAACAATACTGACACAAGTAATACATATTAAAAGGAGCCAAATACAAATGATCTAAAAATAGAATAAAGACGAACTTAAAAAAACAAAACAAAAAAAAAAAACTAAGAAAACAAAACAATTCAATCCAGAAAGACGTCCATTTCCACCATCGTATCTCCAGGAGGTTTTTCATGATTTTTAGTTTTATGGTCTTATGTCATCTTTTTCATGGTGTAGGAAGTTGGCACTTTGGCACCGTCACCCAGCAGGAAGGACTGGAAGTGGTTGTTGAGGGGGCGGGGGCGGGGTGATATATGTGTAACAAGGATGGCTGGCACCTCCACCGTACAAGTTGCGTCACGTCTGTGTTGTTGTGGAGGGCACTGCCACATCTCGCACTATACAGGCAACTGGCCCAGGATAATTGCAACCCTCGCTGACCTCCCAGGCGCACGCAAGGAAGATAAATGCCGCCTTTCACAGAAGCCACGAGCCTCATTAACCCTTCATCTGTCACAGGGAGGCTCCATAGTGCACCCAAATCCAGCCTGATGGAAAGGTTAACATTCAACGTCATTTCAAATCTTAAAATATGTTAAATATTGGGTGACCCTGCCCATAAAGACCACTTCTTGTTAGAATAGGTCTCGACAAATCCCAGGCGCCAGGTCGCCGTGGCAACAAGAAATTGTGTCCTCGCGACTGGGCTGCTGCCTGAATGCTTCCACCCTCTGCTATTTATCCCGGGCTCCGCTTGCCCATCTAAACCCTGAGACTGGCATAGCAGGTGACACTGCGTAGAGTGGAGGGCGGACATACATCCACTCTCCTCCCCTTTTTGTTGCCGACCCGGAAGTGAGGTGCATGACCTCCCTCTTCCGGCTTCCCCGGTGCATGACCTCCCTTTTCCCGCTGCCCCGGGTGCATGACCTCCCTTTTCCCGCTGCCCAGGGCGCATCACCTCCCTTTTCCCGCTGCCCAGGGCGCATCACCTCCCTTTTCCCGCTGCCCCGGGCGCATCACCTCCCTTTTCCCGCTGCCCCGGGCGCATCACCTCCCTTTTCCCGCTGCCCCGGGCGCATCACCTCCCTTTTCCCGCTGCCCCGGGCGCATCACCTCCCTTTTCCCGCTGCCCCGGGCGCATCACCTCCCTTTTCCCGCTGCCCCGGGCGCATCACCTCCCTTTTCCCGCTGCCCCGGGCGCATCACCTCCCTTTTCCAGCTGCCCCGGGCGCATCACCTCCCTTTTCCCGCTGCCCCGGGCGCATCACCTCCCTTTTCCCGCTGCCCCGCCGCATGACCTCCCTCTTCCGGCTGCCCCGGTGCATGACCTCCCTCTTCCGGCTCCCTGGTGCATGACCTCCCTCTTCCGGCTGCCCCGCCGCATGACCTCCCTCTTCCGGCTCCCCTGGTGCATGACCTCCCTTTTCCGGCTTCCCCGGTGCATGACCTCCCTCTTCCGGCTCCCTGGTGCATGACCTCCCTCTTCCGGTTACCTGGTGCATGACCTCCCTCTTCCGGCTCCCTGGTGCATGACCTCCCTCTTCCGGTTACCTGGTGCATGACCTCCCTCTTCCGGCTGCCCCGCCGCATGACCTCCCTCTTCCGGGAGCCCGTTGACAGTTTCCCCCGCCATCAAGGCCAGGAAAGAATATAATGCAGTGCGATGTGCATTGCATTCCATTCAGTAGAGCACAGGGAGGACCATTGGGGGGTATTTCATTAAAGAGAACCTGTGACCAAAAAAAAAAAAAAAAAAATCACCACATAGGGGACTTTGTCCCCAATGTGATAAAAATAATGTGAAAAAAAAAAAAATATTGTAAAAAATTTAAGTTACACCAAAGCACACCCCCCCCCATGTATACACATGTAAAAATGTAAACGCATGCATGGGGGCGCCTACTCCTGAAAACGTCAATTGCGATTCACGTTACACATAAATCGCTGCGCATGCCGGAATGAGAGCAATAATTCTTGCACCAGAACCTCCCTCAACACTAAATTGATGACCTATAGGGGGGGCTTTTAAAGCATCGCCTATGGAAAATATACGTTTGTTGCCAGTTCACGGGCGCACACAAACTTAAGGTTTGACATGTTGGGTATCTATTTACTCGGTGCAACCTCGTCTTTTATATTTTACCAAAAAATTTAAAAATTTAGTAATGTATTGCGTTTTTGTGCTCTAAAATTAACTTTGTGTTTACTAAAATGTATGCAGTAATACCACATGACATAAAACATTGGAACTAACACTCTAGGGGGTCTGCTTTCAGAAAATATATCATGGTTTTTGGGGGGGGGGGGGGGTTATGTAATCTTCAGGCCTAAAATGATTAATTTTAGCATGTGTGCAAAAAAAAAAAAATTGCAAAGAGGGCTGTGGCAGTGAAAGGGTTAAAGGACAAGTTCATCTTCGGGAACATGTTACATTTTTTTTTTTAACTAACATGTTCCCGAAAGTGAACTTGTCCTTTAACCCCTTTGCTGCCACAGCCGTTTTTGCATTTTTAATTTTTTTTTTTTTAGCTTACAAAGTAACATGTTCCCGAAGGTGAATTCATCCTTTAACCCTTTCGCTGCCATGGCCGTTTTTGTGTGTTTTTTTTTTTGTTTCTTTTTTTAACTAACAAATCGCAAAAATGGCTGTGGCAGCGAAAGGGTTAAAGGGTAAATTCACCTTTGAGAACATGTTATTTAAAAAAACAAAAAAAAACGCAAAAGCGCCTGTGGCAGCAAAAGGGTTAAAGGACAAGTTCACCTTCGGGAACATGTTACTTTTTTTTTTTAAATAACATGTTCCCGAAGGTGAACTTGTCCTTTAACCCTTTCGCTGCCACGGCCGTTTTAGCGGGTTTTTTTTGTTTCTTTTTTTAACAAACGCAAAAACGGCTGTGGCAGCGAAAGGGTTAAAGGACAAGTTCACCTTCGGGAACATGTTATTTAAAAAAAAAAAAAAAATGTAACATGTTCCCAAAGGTGAACTTGTCCTTTAACCCTTTCGCTGCCACAGGCGTTTTTTTTTTTTTTTTTAAACTAACAATGCTAACAATGTAACATGTTCCCAAAGATGAACTTATCCTAAAACCCTTTCGCTGCCGTTTTTGCGGGTTTTTTTTGTTTCTTTTTTTAACAAACGCAAAAACGGCAGCGAAGGGGTTAAAGGATAAGTTCACCTTCGGGAACATGTTATTAAAAAAAATAAAAAAATGTAACATGTTCCCGAAAGTGAACTTATCCTTTAACCCTTTGGCTGCCACCTGCCGTTTTTGCATTTTTTTTTTGCTAACAAATGCAAAAACAGCTGTGGCAGCGAAAGGGTTAAAGGATAAGTTCACCTTCGGGAACATGTTACATTGTTAGTAAAAAAAAAAAAAAACCTGGCTCCTAATTTCAAAGCAAGTTTGCCAAGCCCTGTGTTAGAGGGTGACAACGCTCTGTCCCCGTCTCCCGATCGCCCTCCTGCGTTGTCACCGTCACATGGGCTTCTGATGGAGGCTACAAGTGGTCATTTCCAACGCACACAATCACCATTGGGGAAACCTGCTTTCAGAAATGCCATGCAGCCATCACTGGGGCGCATTAAGGACAGGAAGTAGCTGCAAAGAGGCTCTAGGAGATCAGCAGCAATGAAAATGTAACAAAGGATGGCAATTTTTATTATTTTTTTTTAAATGTCAGCTGTTCATAATAAACAATGCACCCAGAAGGTAAAGTGGCAGTTGGTGGTGGGAGAGGCTAAGCGATAACGGAGGATCACCTCATTTTCCGTGGCGCGCATCTCAAGTCTATAAGAAGACATTTTGGTACATGTGGAGGAAGAGATTTGATGGCTGAACGTCAGCTGACATGACGGAGTCCATCGTATGTTTATGGTGGGACGGGCGCAGTCTATACAGGTGAAGGGGCCCCCCCCGTCAGGGTTGGGGCCCCTCTGCTGCAGGTGTAATGAGAGGCGGCCAAGCTTTGTTCTCACGATGTCAGAGTGACAGCCAGAGAGGAGAAAATCCATTTACAGACCTGAGACCTTCATGTGAAGCCCATAAAACGCTCGGCGGCGGAGGGATGGGCGCCCTCACAAAGCGGAACTAACAATAGAAAAAAAAGAGGTGGGAGCGTCCCATAAAAAAAAAAGAATCAGAGAAAACATAAACACCTCACCGGCCAAGGACTCTGAACTTCCCAACTCTCCAACATGGGAAAGACGGACAACGTTAGACAGAAGATACGCCCGACGCATTCCGCATTCCCAGAATACTAACAGTGTACAAGTCACATTATCATGTATTAAATACCCGCCCCCCCTCCCCCCCATATCCATAACATGGGTTTTTATATTGTATGCTGCAACTGCATATAGAGCCTTCTTCAAGTGAGTTCTATTCCCACAGACATTAATGGGGTATAATTAGGGGTACAGAAGGATTGGGGTACAACGGGGGGTTAATAGTAAAATAGAATGCTTAGGGTTGCATAGAGGTATCGGGGGACAAAAGAGGGACAGAAGTGGGACTGGGATACAATAGAGAGAGAATTGGGGTACAACAGAGGGACATGAGGGGAGACTGGGGTACAATAGAAGGCATAAGGGGGATTGGGGTGTGTGAGTGACAGAAGAGGGACTGGGGTACAATAGAGGTACAGATGGGGATTGGGGTACAATAGGGGGATTGGGGTGTAAGAGGGATGGGTGAGGGGGGGGGAGATATATAAAAAATGGATATAATAGGGGAAAAGAATGGAAGTTGAGTTAAAATAAGCGGGACAGAAGGGGGATTGGGGGTGTAAGAGAGGGACATTGGGGTCCAAAAGAGGGAATGAGAGGGGATTGGAGTGCAGGAGAGGGACAGATAGAGATTGGGGTACAATAGAGGGGCAGAGGGGGATTGGGTTTTAAAAAAAGGGACAGAGGAGGGATTGGGGGTGTAAGAGAGGGATATTGGGGACCAAAAGAGGGAATGAGAGGAGATTGGGGTACAATAGAGGGACAGAGGGGGATTGGAGTGCAGGAGAGGGACAGATAGAGTTTGGGGTACAATAGAGGGACAGATAGAGATTGGGGTACAATAGAGGGACAGAGAGATTGGGGTACAATAGAGAGACAGATAGAGATTGGGGTACAATAGAGGGACAGATAGAGATTGGGGTACAATAGAGGGACAGATAGAGATTGGGGTACAATAGAGGGACAGATAGAGATTGGGGTATAATGGAGGGACAGATAGAGATTGGGGTATAATGGAGGGACAGATAGAGATTGGGGTATAATGGAGGGACAGATAGAGATTGGGGTATAATGGAGGGACAGATAGAGATTGGGGTACAATAGAGGGACAGAGAGATTGGGGTACAATAGAGAGACAGATAGAGATTGGGGTACAATAGAGGGACAGATAGAGATTGGGGTACAATAGAGGGACAGATAGAGATTGGGGTACAATGGAGGGACAGATAGAGATTGGGGTACAATGGAGGGGCAGAGGGGGATTGGGTTTTAAAAAAAGGGACAGAGGAGGGATTGGGGGTGTAAGAGAGGGATATTGGGGACCAAAAGAGGGAATGAGAGGAGATTGGGGTACAATAGAGGGACAGAGGGGGATTGGAGTGCAGGAGAGGGACAGATAGAGTTTGGGGTACAATAGAGGGACAGATAGAGATTGGGGTACAATAGAGGGACAGAGAGATTGGGGTACAATAGAGAGACAGATAGAGATTGGGGTACAATAGAGGGACAGATAGAGATTGGGGTACAATAGAGGGACAGATAGAGATTGGGGTATAATGGAGGGACAGATAGAGATTGGGGTACAATAGAGGGACAGAGAGATTGGGGTACAATAGAGAGATAGAGATTGGGGTACAATAGAGGGACAGATAGAGATTGGGGTACAATAGAGGGACAGATAGAGATTGGGGTACAATAGAGGGACAGATAGAGATTGGGGTACAATGGAGGGACAGATAGAGATTGGGGTACAATAGAGGGACAGATAGAGATTGGGGTACAATAGAGGGACAGATAGAGATTGGGGTACAATAGAGGGACAGATAGAGATTGGGGTACAATAGAGGGACAGATAGAGATTGGGGTACAATAGAGGGACAGATAGAGATTGGGGTACAATAGAGGGACAGATAGAGATTGGGGTACAATAGAGGGACAGATAAAGATTGGGGTACAATAGAGGGACAGATAGAGATTGGGGTACAATAGAGGGACAGAGGGGGATTGGGTTTTAAAAAAAAAAGGGACAGAGGAGGGATAGGGGTATAATAAGGGGATAGAAAGTAAGTGGAGTTAGAATAAGGGGGACAGAAGAGGGATTTTGGGATAATAGAGGTACAGATGGGGATTGGGGTATATAATAGGGGGGTAGAAAGGGAGTCGAGTTCGAATAAGGGGGAGAGATTGGGGTGTAAGAGTGATAGTGGGATCCAAAAGAGGGAATGGGGGTATAATAAAAAGGGACCAGGGGGGGACTGGGGTACAATAGAAAGGGGGGTTAGCAATATTGGGATATAAAAAAAAAAAAAAGAAGAAGAGACAGAGGAAGGATAGGGGGAATAGAAGGGGGATTGGGTTACAATAGGAGGGCAGAGGGGGGATTGGGGTGTAAGAGGGACACTGGGTTCCAAAAGAGGGGATTGGGGTACAACAGAGGGCATGAGATGAGAATGGTGTATAAAACAGGGACAGGGGGAATTAGGGTACAATGAAGGAAAAAATAAAGGATGAGGATTGCGGTACACACAGGGGGGCAGCGGGGGGCAGCAGGGGGGCTAGGATTGGGGTATCATAAGGGGACAGACAGGAGAAATTGGTATGAAAGTGATTGGGAGACAAAGAGACAGAGCGCGAATTGAGAGAAATAAAAGGAGGAAGTGGGTACAATAGAGGGATGAGAGAGAGAAGTGTGTATGTGGGGGAGGGGGGGGGGGTATCAGAGAGGAACGGGGGGGGGGGATGATTGGTTTACAATAAGAAAGAGGGGGGTGAATGGGGTACAATAATTCTGGGGTTGGGCTCCCAATGAGGAACACTTGGACACCCCACCCCTCATGTCTCGGCCCCCCCGGAGGATTGCGGGGCCCCCCAACCTCCTTACAATGGCGTTAAATGAATATCATCTAATTAGCAGTCGGAGGTGACGGCGCAGATGTCAAATTACAATTCGGCATGGTGCAGGTGACAACCACCCCTCCCATCCACCTCAAAGGCACTTAACCCTTCGTATGTGGCCTGGGATGAGAGCTGGACTTTGGCCCCCGGGCAGATTTCTCCCCCCCCCCCCTGTTGCCGAGTGTCAGGAGAAGAAGCCGAATTGGCTGCTAAGAGATGAGTAAACATGGCGCTGCGTGAGTTGGGTTACCAAGAGAGCAACAAGGAGCGAGGGTGAGGAATACACAGAGGGACTACAACTCCCAGCATGCACCGAGTGATGACTGAACAAAGCTCTCGTGTCTCAGTAGCCTGGGTGCAACTACAACTCCCAGCATGCACAGTCAGATACCCCATTAAAGAGATAATAAAAACGCTCCTTCTGGAGGTGGGGACCACAATGACCAGCATCCCCTCCTAGCCCGATAACGCCATTAATGTGATCAGATTTATGGAAACAATTGTATCAATTTTTCTTAAAGTGGACCTGTCATCGGATAGATCCATCATAAGAGCAGCATGCTGAGGAATGTCAGTGTAACCCTGCCAGGTATTTATTACCTCCTACAGAAATCACAGTATATACCCCCCCCCACCAGAAGGACGGCACCATCTATATTTAGGCATCATCCAGATTCACCATTAACTTTCTGCACTGAGACGCACTTCTACAGGGTGGAAGAATCAGCGATTCCCTCAAATGAGGGAGATGATGGCTGTCCCCGGCTTTGTCCACCGCTGGCCTTTACTATTTATTTATTCATTATACAGATATGTTCAGCCTGCTGTGAACCTTCGGTCAGTGTGGAGCTATAAATCTCTGTGTTCTGTGCCTGGCCGTGCCAAGCATTGTTGCCCCTTGGCACTGTAGACATGGCAGTCGAGGGGTTAAGCGCGGACCGTCCCCTCCTCGGATTCCTGCGTTGGTTTGGAAAGGGGGGGGGGGGGTGATCTGGGCAGCGTGGGAAGAACAGGGAATAAAAATAGATTGTTCATTATTTTGGAGAATGGTGGAGGAGAGACGGCTGAGCGGACCATCTGTAGGGGGAGAGGGACGTTACGCGCCGGGCGGAGCTACACTAAAACGATCAGGCAACGTTATACAGAACCGTTAACGCTAAGAAATTTAAACGACACACTTCACATCTCCTGGAACATCGCAGCCTCTAAATGCGACGACTCCCTGTGGCTCCACGGATTCAGCGGAGACAGGAAGTGCGCACAACGCCATCATTATCCATATTTATCATGCAGAGTGCGGCATTGCACTTAAAGAGACACTCCACCTTCGTTTCACTGCAGCACAATCTACTGTTTGTATAATGAGCGATCCCACCCACCAAACTCTGCAACTGTGCTAAAAGTCTAAAAGAGAGAGACCTCACATGGTCCCTGGGGGTGTACATCCCCCTCTCTGCGCTTCCTGTATACATTGTTGATACCGTGCCCAGCGTTATTCAAAAACTAGAAAAACGAATTTAGATTTCTTTATTTTGCAATCATGGCATGCAAACTGCAGAGAGCCTGAAGCCAAATCAAAGGCATCCCCTGTCATGTTGCAGGAGACATCTCTAAGGAGAACTGTACGTCGGAAGGGATGCCGGGGATACCAGGTTTCCTATTACAACAATAGGACTGATCCTGTGATTACAGACCCCCCCCCCAGCACCTCAAAGGGGCCCTGGGGGTGTAATTCCCCCCTCTTTACTTCCTGTATATATAGTGTTACATTGTTGATACAATGACTGTGCCCAGCAATATTCAAAAATGGCAACAAAATCCACATTTCTTTACTTTGCAACCATGGCAAGCAAACGGCAGAGAGCCTGAAGTCCAATCACAGGCATCCCCCGTCCTGTTGCATGAATCTCTACAATTTTGGATAGGTCTGTCCTGGCACACTAGATCTATCAGACAACTGGCGTCACCCTTTAACCCCCCCCCCTTTAATTATGAAACATTTCCTGCTTCTGTTCTCAGGTACTGAGAGGGTCCATGGCAGCCAATGGGGTCCTGAGCCTGGAGGGTCAGTCCTATTGTTGTAATAGGAAACACTGTATCCCCGGCATCCCTTCCGATGTACAGTTCTCCTCAGCAACGATGACTCTTGCAATAAAACATTGGGGGGGGAGGGGGGGGGGGTAATTGGCCGTAAGCTACAGAACTGTCACATAGTACAGTCTACCTCTGACTCCGGGCGCCCCCTGAGAGGAGTGGCTTTCCCACCCTCAGCGCCCCCCGGAGAGGAGCGGCTCTCCCATCCTCGGCGCCCCCCCGGAGAGGAGCGGCTCTCCCACCCTCGGCGCCCCCCGGAGAGAAGCGGCTCTCCCACCCTCGGCGCCCCCCGGGAGTGGAGCGGCTCTCCCACCCTCGGCGCCCCCCGGGAGTGGAGCGGCCCTCCCACATCCTCGGCGCCCCCGGGAGAGGAGCGGCTCTCCCACCCTCGGCGGCCCCCGGGAGAGGAGCAGCTCTCCCACCCTCGGCGCCCCCGGGAGAGGAGCGGCTCCCACATCCTCGGCGCCCCCCGGGAGAGGAGCGGCTCTCCCACCCTCGGCGCCCCCCGGGAGAGGAGCGGCTCTCCCACCCTCGGCGCCCCCCCGGGGGAGGAGCGGCTCTCACATCCTCAGCGCCCCCCCAGGGAGGAGCGGCTCTCCCACCCTCGGCGCCCCCCCGGAGAGGAGCGGCTCTCCCATCCTCGGCGCCCCCCCCGGGGAGGAGCGGCTCTCCCACCCTCGGCGCCCCCCGGGAGAGGAGCGGCTCTCCCACCCTCGGCGCCCCCCGGGAGAGGAGCGGCTCTCCCACCCTCGGCGCCCCCCGGGAGAGGAGCGGCTCTCCCACCCTCGGCGCCCCCCGGGAGAGGAGCGGCTCTCCCACCCTCGGCGCCCCCCGGGAGAGGAGCGGCTCTCCCACCCTCGGCGCCCCCCGGGAGAGGAGCGGCTCTCCCACCCTCGGCGCCCCCCGGGAGAGGAGCGGCTCTCCCGCCCTCGGCGCCCCCCGGGAGAGGAGCGGCTCTCCCACCCTCGGCGCCCCCGGGGAGAAGCGGCTCTCCCAACCTCGGCGCCCCCCGGGGAGGAGCGGCTCTCCCATCCTCGGCGCCCCCCCGGAGAGGAGCGGCTCTCCCATCCTCGGCGCCCCCCCGGAGAGGAGCGGCTCTCCCACCCTCGGCGCCCCCCGGGGGAGGAGCAATTCTCTCATCCCTATTTTTTGGCAGCACACAGCACCCTAGCGTTGGGGTTCAGAATGAATGGCATCGCATTGCACCCATGCTTGTAATATGTATCACAGCGATTTGCACATCACAATCACGCATTACCTCAATGCAACAGTGCCCATACGTGCCATTCAGAATGAACGCCAACACATTGCTAGGCACATAACGCACACGTCGCTGCAACACAAAGGTGTGAGTGAGACGACCTAAAGGTCTTTCTGGCCTTTTTATAAAATGAGAAATCCCCCCCCCCCCCCAATACGAGGATAAAAAGCCCAGAGGGGTGACAGACGGGAATGCCGCACATTTCCTACGAAGTGCAGCGCTGCGTTTGCGAGCCAACAGGAAGTCCTGAATGAGAACGGAAGCCGCCGTTGTCAGAGACGTGTGCAGCAATTATCTGCTAATCGGCGGACACCCTGGCAGGTGAAGGGTTAACAGCAGGGCCCCTTTTATCCCCCCCCCCCTGTAGAACATTTGTACAGTGCGGGTTGGCGGCGGGCAGCGCAGCGTATAAACAGGTCTTATTTATAATGTAAATATTATCATCAGATGGCCACACAATGAATGCAGCATAAACAGGAAATCCCGCATTTTTCCCTTTTAAGGCGCTCAGCGAGGGACCCGGCACTCTGCGCCCAACAAAACCGACGATGCCGAATGAACGGGAGGCCGCCGCCCACTTAAAGGGGAACTCCTGAGTCAAGCAATCTCCACTACGTATGTGGAGCAGGCTGCACCAGTGATGAACATGATGGATCCTTAGAGCATCATCACATACAATCCATCCATACTAGTCCTCCCGCCGGCCCCAACGATGGGGCGCTAGTCCTCCCGCCGGCACCAACGATGGGGCGCTAGTCCTCCCGCCGGCACCAACGATGGGGGCGCTAGCCCTCCCGCCGGCCCCAACGATGGGGGCGCTAGCCCTCCCGCCGGCCCCAACGATGGGGGCGCTAGCCCTCCCGCCGGCCCCAACGATGGGGGCGCTAGCCCTCCCGCCGGCCCCAACGATGGGGGCGCTAGCCCTCCCGCCGGCCCCAACGATGGGGGCGCTAGCCCTCCCGCCGGCCCCAACGATGGGGGCGCTAGCCCTCCCGCCGGCCCCAACGATGGGGGCGCCAGCCCTCCCGCCGGCCCCAACGATGGGGGCGCCAGCCCTCCCGCCGGCCCCAACGATGGGGGCGCCAGCCCTCCCGCCGGCCTCAACGATGGGGGCGCTAGCCCTCCCGCCGGCCCCAACGATGGGGGCGCCAGTCCTCTCGCCGGCACCAACGATGGGGCGCTAGCCCTCTCGCCGGCCCCAACGATGGGGCGCTAGCCCTCTCGCCGGCCCCAACGATGGGGCGCTAGCCCTCTCGCCGGCCCCAACGATGGGGCGCTAGTCCTCTCGCCGGCCCCAACGATGGGGCGCTAGTCCTCCCGCCGGCCCCAACGATGGGGCGCTAGTCCTGCCGCCGGCCCCAACGATGGGGCGCTAGTCCTGCCGCCGGCCCCAACGATGGGGCGCTAGTCCTGCCGCCGGCCCCAACGATGGGGCGCTAGTCCTCCCGCCGGCCCCAACGATGGGGCGCTCTAAGGTCTGAAGGACAGTAAACTGGCCCTTTGTTTGGGGACCCCTGATTCATGAGTACAATCATACATGTCCCTGTACCCCCGGATCCCTCCCCTCTCTGTATATCAGTATCACCGGTCCTCCCAGTAAGCGTCTCCCTGATCAAAGCCTTCAGATCTATTCCCCAACTGAGACAGGAAAAGTCGGGCAGTTATTATGGGAATTCAGCACATCGCTGTACTGTTTTCATTAAAGTGAACCTGTCACTGCAGAGCACAGGAGCTGCCAATGCGGAATAGCTCTGGGGTGTCATGTTCATCCTTTCTTCAATAAGGAGTCACTGACTTGGAATGATAAGGACGGTGATGCTGGAAGTCCTGTCTGTGGGGTTGGTGCAGTGTCATTACTGCCGCTTTTTCACCTGGCAAGGAAGCCGGATCTCTCCAGCATTCCCAACACCGGCCCCCGGGCCATCGCCTCGGGGCCCTCGCCCATGGCCTCCGCCGCCCACCGGGCCCTCGCCCATGGCCACCTCCGCCTCCCGCGCCCATGGCCGCCTCCCTCGCCCATGGCCGCCTCCGCCTCCCGCGCCCATGGCCGCCTCCCTCGCCCATGGCCGCCTCCGCCGCCCACCGGGCCCTCGCCCATGGCCGCCTCCCTCGCCCACCTCGCCGCCCGGCCACCCTCCGGGGCCCTGTGCCCCCGGCCTCCGCCACCCTCCGGGGCCCTGTGCCCCCGGCCTCCGCCACCCTCCGGGGCCCTGTGCCCCCGGCCTCCGCCACCCTCCGGGGCCCTGTGCCCCCCGGCCTCCGCCACCCTCCGGGGCCCTGTGCCCCCCGGCCTCCGCCACCCTCCGGGGCCCTGTGCCCCCCGGCCTCCGCCACCCTCCGGGGCCCTGTGCCCCCCGGCCTCCGCCACCCTCCGGGGCCCTGTGCCCCCCGGCCTCCGCCACCCTCCGGGGCCCTGTGCCCCCGGCCTCCGCCACCCTCCGGGGCCCTGTGCCCCCCGGCCTCCGCCACCCTCCGGGGCCCTGTGCCCCCCGGCCTCCGCCACCCTCCGGGGCCCTGTGCCCCCCGGCCTCCGCCACCCTCCGGGGCCCTGTGCCCCCCGGCCTCCGCCACCCTCCGGGGCCCTGTGCCCCCCGGCCTCCGCCACCCTCCGGGGCCCTGTGCCCCCCGGCCTCCGCCACCCTCCGGGGCCCTGTGCCCCCCGGCCTCCGCCACCCTCCGGGGCCCTGTGCCCCCCGGCCTCCGCCACCCTCCGGGGCCCTGTGCCCCCCGGCCTCCGCCACCCTCCGGGGCCCTGTGCCCCCCGGCCTCCGCCACCCTCCGGGGCCCTGTGCCCCCCGGCCTCCGCCACCCTCCGGGGCCCTGTGCCCCCCGGCCTCCGCCACCCTCCGGGGCCCTGTGCCCCCCGGCCTCCGCCACCCTCCGGGGCCTGTGCCCCCATAGCAAGGTAAGTAAAAGCAAGCAGGTAGCTGTGAACAAAGCCATAGACAGGGCTGTGTGTGTCCATTCAAACACATGGCAGCTGCAAGCCACTCCCCTCCTCCCTGACAGCTGCAGGAGCCAATTATTCCCCTATCCTCACTGTCTCCTATACAACCAGGACTGGAACAATCAGCGGTGGTAACGGGGGATAGCAGGTATTTGGGAACGGGGGGGGGGTTTGGTATGTAAAACGCACTGGGGTTTTTTTTTTTACCTCAAATGTATAAAAGGTAAATAAAAAATAAAAAAACCAACAACAATACACCTTTAGTACTACTTCATACACATATATAATTGCTACTTTGTTTCTTTATAATACAAATGCAACAAACGTGGCCGAACCCTCCTCTGCGGGCCCAGCCCCCGCAAAGCCTTGTAACTTTCAGAATTGTTATCAGTTTGTTCCTAGCTGGATAGGACACAACCAATCCACATCTAGGATATCTCCCGCTGTCCAATGGGAAAAGGAGGGCTCATAATTGTTTCCTTAGAATACACATTTAACAAATGTGGCCAAACCCTCCTCAGCAGGCCCAGCCCCCACGGTGCCTTCTAAGTTTTAGAATTGGTATCAGTTTGCTCCTAGCTGGATATGACAACCAATCCACATCTAGGATATTTCCCGCTGACCGAAGGGGGGGGGGGGGATACATATGATTGTTACTTTGTTTCCTTATAACACAAATGTAGCCAAATGCTCCTCAGCAGGCCCGGCCCCCTTGGAGCCTTGTAAGTGTTATGATTAGTATCAGTTTTTGGATATGACACAACCAGTTCATATCTAGGATATCTCCCGCTGTCCAATGGGGAAGGTGGGGGCGCTCATAATTGTTGCTTTGTTTCCTCATAATAGAAATGTAACTTCATATACAGTATAATCGTTACTTTGTTGCCTTATAATACAAACGTAACAAACGTGGCCTAACCCTCCTCAGCAGACCCAGCCCCCGCAGAGCCTTTTATATTTGGTATCAGTTTGTTCTTAGCTTGAAATGACACAACCAATCCACAAATAGGATATCTCCCGTTGTCCAATGGGTAATGGGGGGGGGGGGGGGGGGCACACATATAATTGTTACTTTGTGTCTTTATAATGCAAATGTAACTTCATACACACATATAATTGTATTATAATGAAACTAAGAAACTAAGTATCAATTATATGCATGTATAATGTTACATTTGCATTATAAAGACACAAAGTAACAATTATATGCGTGCCCCCCCCCCCTCCTTCCCCATTGGACAATGGGAGATATCCTAGATGTGGATTGGTTGTGTCATATGCAGCTAAGAATAAACTGATACCAATTCTAAAATATAAAAGGCTCCGCGGGGGCTGGGTCTGCTGAGGAGGGTTAGGCCACGTTTGTTGCATTTTTATTATAAGGAATCGAAGTATCAATTATATGTGTGTATGAAGTTACATTTGCAATATAAAGACACAAAGTAACAATTATATGCGTGCCCCCCACCTCCTTCCCCATTGGACAACGGGAGATATCCTAGATGTGGATCGGTTGTGTCATATCCGGCTTTTTCCAGTAAAGCTTGCTTGAAACAGCAGTAGAAAGAAAATCCCAGCATTCTTTGCCTTGTGTGATTCAGGAGGATCACTGCACCCCTCCCACATTTATATCCTAGATGTGGATTGGTTGCATCATATCCAGATAGGAACAAAGTGATACCAATTCTAAAATATAAAAGGCTCTGTGGGGGCTGGGTCTGCTGAGGAGGGTTAGGCCACGTTTGTTACATTTGTATTATAAGGAAACGAAGTATCAATTATAACAAACATGGCCGAACCCTCCTCAGTAGGCCCAGCCCACGCAGAGCCTTTTAGGTTTTAGAATTGGTTTCAGTTTGTTCCTATCTGGATATGATGCAACCAATCCACATCTAGGCTATAAATGTGGGAGGGGCACAGTGATCTCCTGAATCACACAAGGCAAAGCATGCTGGGATTTTCTTTCTACTGCTGTTTCAAGCAAGCTTTACTGGAAAAGCTGTAAACCACCCCCCCCCCTCCCCCCTCCCCCCCATACTCTGCTCACGCCCATTTAACATGCATTACCATTGAGCTCTATGCAACAAGCATTTTGCTGCAAGTTGTAGTAAGCGGGGTATTTCCGGATGCAGCCAGAATGTGAAGGGGGCTTGAATGTATTTATGGTTTTGGTCAGATATTTGGGGTCCCCCCCCCCAGAGGTGCCAGCAGGGGGTGTGGTTGGCACAGAACGGCACTTATGCCCTCGATGATCCAAAACTGAGGGGTTAAAAACTGCCACCTCCTCCCCCATCAGAGAATAGAGAAAAGCAGAAGCGTGTAAAATATGATGACATGGAAGTGAAGCAAATCAGGAAGCCGCTATCAGGCTGAAGAGGACGAAACTTTCCTTGTTTCTAACCCACCAGGAGGGGGGGAGGGTAATTTTTTGGCTAGTTCTCCATCTGCAACTATCTAGAACTCAATGTGTCTTTAACAACTGTCCGTGCTGCCCCACAGCAGCCAATCAGATTCAAACGCTTCATTGTCATCTGCAGGTTTGAATCTGATGGGAGGAAGGAAAAGCTACACAGAGACCCGCCCAACTGCACAAACCCTTCCCTGCCTCAGGGAGCCAGAGACTGCAGCAGGAGGAGTGAGACTTTGTGGGTGAAGAGGGGAACAGAATAGAAGATTTTACTGTTGTAGATAGAAGAAGAAGACGGGTGACTGAGAAATGTCAACACTCACTTGTGGGTGAAGCAGATTTTTTTTTTTGGGGGGGGGGGGGGGCTGTTTAAATGTAAGCAAAGCCTTCCTGTTCAGCACAAGACACACAAGGCCGAGTAACCTACTCAACGCGGATGTGGTCTCTCAGCCTCCGCCCAGGTTCTGCTGCACCTCTGGTAGTGGCGTATTGCCGACGCAGCGGGGAAGAGGTCTGCAAGATGGAGCAGGAAGTGGCGGGGGCAGCAATGACTGTCACGTGAAGAATCCAGCACTTTGTGGTCCGACGTTGTGCAAGCCATTTCTACACCGAGAGCAACCGAAATGTTCCATCACAGATACAGAACATAACCAACCCCCCCTCCACACACACAGGAAATCCCCCAACATCCTCTGTGCGCTGCCCCCTAGAGAGACATTTCTAATGCAATGCACAACCATCTAAGTCACAACTATGCCACTGACCTCTAACATCCTCCATGATATGCCATGACCAACCACATCTATAGGCCCATCTATATAGCCTCAACCATCCTCCATATGCCTTCCACTGGCCTCACCCATCCGCCATATGCCTTTCACTGGCCTCAAGCATCCCCTATAGGCCCGTCTATGACCTCAACCACATCTATAGGCCCATCTATATAGCCTCAACCATCCTCCATACGCCTTTCACTGGCCTCACCCATCCGCCATATGCCTTTCACTGGCCTCAAGCATCCCCTATAGGCCCGTCTATGACCTCAACCACATCTACAGGCCCATCTATATAGCCTCAACCATCCTCCATATGCCGTCCACTGGCCTCAACCATCCTCCATGCTATGCCACGACCAACCACATCTATAGGCCCATCTATATAGCCTCAACCATCCTCCATGTGACTTCCACTGGCCTCACCCATCCGCCATATGCCTTTCACTGGCCTCAAGCATCCCCTATAGGCCCGTCTATGACCTCAACCATCCTTCATATGCCTTCCACTGGCCTCAACAATCCTCCATACTATCCCACCGGTCCCTGACATCCTCCATATGCCTTTCACTGGCTTCACCCATCCGCCACATGCCTTCCACTGGCCTCAAGCATCCTCCATACTATGCCACCGGTCTCCGACATTCTCCATAGGCCTTCCACTGGCCTCAACTATTCTCCATGCTATGCCATGACCAACCACATCTATAGGCCCATCTATATAGCCTCAACCATCCTCCATAATGTGCCTTCCACTGGCCTCAACTATCCGCCATACTATGCCACTGGTCCCTGACATCCTCCATATGCCTTCCACTGGCCTCAAGCATCCTCCATGCCACCGACCCCTAACATCCTCTATAGGCCCGTCTATGACCTCAACCATCCTTCATATGCCTTTCACTGGCCTCAGCCATCCTCCATAATATGCCACCGGTCCCTGACCTCCTCCATATGCCTTTCACTGGCCTCAAGCATCCGCCATACTATGCCACCGGTCCCTGACCTCCTCCATATGCCTTTCACTGGCCTCAAGCATCTGCCATACTATGCCACCGGTCCCTGACCTCCTCCATATGCCTTTCACTGGCCTCAAGCATCCGCCATACTATGCCACCGGTCCCTGACCTCCTCCATATGCCTTTCACTGGCCTCAAGCATCCTCCATACTATGCCACCGGTCTCCGACATTCTCCATAGGCCTTCCACTGGCCTCAACTATTCTCCATGCTATGCCATGACCAACCACATCTATAGGCCCATCTATATAGCCTCAACCATCCTCCATAATGTGCCTTCCACTGGCCTCCCCTATCCGCCATACTATGCCACTGGTCCCTGACATCCTCCATATGCCTTCCACTGGCCTCAAGCATCCTCCATGCCACGACCTCTAACATCCTCTATAGGCCCGTCTATGACCTCAACCATCCTCCATATGCCTTGCACTGGCCCCCAACCATCCTCCATACTATGCCACCAATCCCCAATATCCTCTATATGCCTTCCACTGGCCCCAACCATCCTCAATACTATGCCACCAGTCCCTCTTTGCCATTCCATTCATGTCCAACTTCCTCATTATGCCATTCCTCCAGCCCCTGCAATCCTCTCTGCTATGCCACCAAACCCTCACCTCCTCTAGTGCTTTCCATTCACCAGCATCCCCTATGCCATTGCCAGTGTTGGTGTACCGAGTTCAATGGCATCTCACAAAAGTCCCATCAATAATCACAGCTATATAAATGTATAATAATAATAATAATAATAAATAGTGTGTGAGTGTGGGGGGACATTAGAGTGTAAGCTCCTCTGGTGCAAAGACTGATGTGACTGGCTCAGTGATCTCTGTACAGCACTGCGGTATATGTCAGAGCTAAATAAATGTATACTAATAGTGTGTGACTGTGGGGGAAATTAGAGTGTAAGCTCCTCTGGTTGAGTGACTGGTGCAATGTTGGTGCTACACAGAAGTGATAGAATTCAGATTCTATATGATAGACATCTTGTAGGTACAAATTTATTCTGCTAAATCATGGAATCCTGAGCCAGCAAGGTGTCACCAGCCTGGATGGGGTCACGTCAGATATTGGGGGGTCTATTGTAGGGGTCCTCTTACAATAGACAATCCCACAGCATAGAAGGAAAGGACAGCCTTAACCCAATACAGCAGAACAAGTCTCTCCCTCTCACCTAGAGCGTCGCCTATCCTGCAATATCAGTGCGTCAAAAGAGGACCGTACATGCCGCATTCGCCATGATGGCGCCATTTACAGCAATCGAGAGGCTGATCCACCAGGGTAATCGGGATTTGTGTTGATACAAATGATAGAGCAGATCAGAGACGGCACATGTGCTACAAGGGGGACCTGCAGCGGGATCCAAAGCCTTCCAATGACTGGGAAGAACTACAATTCCCTGTATGACAAGGCCTGCTGAGACCTGTAGTCCCTCAGATTTGTACACATGACCTGACAGGGACACGCAATCTCTCTGAATAGTACACATTATAGTGAATAGGGTACAGAGATGTAGAGGGGATGATGAAGATAAAGATGTGGGCAGTACAGGGGTACAGAGAGCGCCCCTCACTATAGGAGGTGTACAGGAGGTCTATGTGCAAAGGGAAGTGTACTTAGGTATAGCGCCCACTGCAGGGTACATTACACAATCACACGTACAATATAGAGATCTATAAACTATACAGTATGAGGGGTGTATAATATATAAGAGGGATGCACAGTATGAGGGGTGTACAGGATAAAAGAGGTGCACAGTATATACAGGATGAGAGGTGTACGGTATAGAGGAGGGGATGTATAGGATATAAGAGGGGTGCACAGTATATACAGTACGAGGGTACATTAAACATGCAGTATATAAAAGAGGGGTGCATATAGGAGTGTACAATGGATAAGAAATGTGTAATGTATACAGGAGAGATGTACATACCAGTGTATATACAGCATGGGGAAAACAAGTATACAATATACAGGAGAGATGCACTAATATATATATATGTACAGCTTGTATAACAGTGTAAATTTGCTGTCCCCTCAAAATAACTCAACACACAGCCATTAATGTCTAAACCGCTGGCAACAAAAGTGAGTACACCCCTAAGTGAAAATGTCCAAATTGGGCCCAATTAGCCATTTTCCCTCCCCGGTGTCATGTGACTCATTAGTGTTACAAGGTCTCAGGTGTGAATGGGGAGCAGGTGTGTTAAATTTGGTGTTATCACTCTCACTCTCTCATACTGGTCACTGGAAGTTCAACATGGCACCTCATGGCAAAGAACTCTCTGAGGATCTGAAAAAAAGAATTGTTGCTCTACATAAAGATGGCCTAGGCTATAAGAAGATTGCCAAGACCCTGAAACTGAGCTGCAGCATGGTGGCCAAGACCATACAGCGGTATAACAGGACAGGTTCCACTCAGAACAGGCCTCCCCATGGTTGACCAAAGAAGTTGAGGTCACGTGCTCAGCGTCATATCCAGAGGTTGTCTTTGGTAAATAGACGTATGAGTGCTGCCAGCATTGCTGCAGAGGTTGTAGGGGTGGGGGGATCAGCCTGTCAGTGCTCAGACCATACGCTGCACACTGCATCAAATTGGTCTGCATGACTGTCGTCCCAGAAGGAAGCCTCTTCTAAAGATGATGCACAAGAAAGCCAGCAAACAGTTTGCTGAAGACAAGCAGACTAAGGACATGGATTACTGGAACCATGTCCTGTGGTCTGATGAGACCAAGATAAACTTATTTGGTTCAGATGGTGACAAGCGTGTGTGGCGGCAACAAGGTGAGGAGTACAAAGACAAGTGTGTCTTGTCTACAGTCAAGCATGGTGGTGGGAGTGTCATGGTCTGGGGCTGCATGAGTGCTGCCGGCACTGGGGAGCTACAGATCATTGAGGGAACCATGAATGCCAACATGTACTGTGACATACTGAAGCAGAGCATGATCCCCTCCCTTCAGAGACTGGGCTGCAGGGCAGTATTCCAACATGATAACCACCCCAAACACACCTCCAAGATGACCACTGCCTTGCTAAAGAAGCTGAGGGTAAAGGTGATGGACTGGCCAAGCATGTCTCCAGACCTAAACCCTATTGAGCATCTGTGGGACATCCTCAAATGGAAGGTGGAGGAGCGCAAGGTCTCTAACATCCACCAGCTCTGTGATGTCATCATGGAGGAGGGGAAGAGGACTCCAGTGACAACCTGTCAAGCTCTGGTGAACTCCATGCCCAAGAGGGTTAAGGCAGTGCTGGAAAATAATGGTGGCCACACAAAATATTGACACTTTGGGCCCAATTTGGACATTTTCCCTTAGGGGTGTACTCACTTTTGTTGTCAGCGGTTTAGACATTAATGGCTGTGTGTTGAGTTGTTTTGAGGGGACGGCAAATTTACACTGTTATACAAGCTGTACACTCACTACTTTACATTGTAGACAAGTGTCATTTCTTCAGTGTTGTCACATGAAAAGAGAGAAGAAAAGATTTACAAGCATGTGAGGGGTGTACTCACTTTTGTGAGATGCTGTATATATACACACACACACACACAATGTTATCCCAGTATAGATATGTGCAGTATATAGAATATGTAAATATATATATATGTCAGCACTGAGTGTAGATGTATAGTCTGGAAGGAGGATCTTATATATAGTTATAGTATATAGAATGTTGTCCCAGTATAGATGTGTAGTATATATAGTAGATGTTTACAGTATATAATATAAAATGTCAGCCTGGTGTAGGTGTATAGTCAGTTGTATTATATATATATTCTGTACAGAATAGAAGAGATTGTGTGTGTGTGTGTATAATATATATATATATATATATATATATATATATATATATATATATATATATATATATATATATATATATATATATATATATATATATATATATACACACACACACACATACATACATATATATATACACACACAGTCAGCCCAGTACAGACGTGCGGTATACAAGGACATAATATATTATATACAATGTTTCCCCAGTGTAGAATGGAAGATGGATACAATGTATACATCGTGTCATGTGTAGATGTATAGTATAGATCAGTGTGTCTCAACTCCAGTCCCCAAGGCGGCCCAACAGGTCATGTTTTCAGGATTTCCCTCGGATGAAACCGCTGTGGTAATTACTAAGCCAGTGAAAACCGATCAAATCACCTGTACAAAACAATGGGAAATCCTGAAAACATGACCTGTTGGGGCGCCTTGAGGACTGGAGTTGAGAAACGCTGGTCTAGAAGATGGATGATTAATATACCGTATATACTCGAGTATAAGTCGAGTTTTTCAGCACTTTTTTGTGCTAAAATTGCCCCCCTCGGCTTATACTCGAGTCAAACACTTTTCTGTAGCAGAGAAATGACATTTTCTGAACCGCCCTTGGGGCCCTGTATCTTGGGACCACTTAGTGCTAGGAACCCCAAATTTGGTGTGCAAACCTAGAGGAACTAGCACCATAACATATCCAAAGCTGGGGTTTCTTAGCATCAAGAGGCCCTGAGATACGGGGCCCCAAAATTGGTTCGGAAAATGTCATTCTCCGCTGCAGAAAAGTGCTTGACGTTTTCCGAACAGATTTGGGGCCCCATATCTCGGGGTCACTTGGTTCTAGGAACCACAGCATTGGATATGTTGTAGTGCTAGTTCCACTGGGTTTGCACACCAAATTTGGGGTTGCTAGCACCAAGTGGCCCCGAGATATGGGGGCCCCAAAGTCAGTCAACTGTGTCCATCTGCAGCAATGTCATTTCGGGACCCTTTGGGTCCAGAGACCCCAAATTTTGGCTGCAGCTAGGGGGCACCTAGGAAGCCTTAACTACTGAGTTTGAAGTTTGGGGGGCCTATGGCTGCAAATAGGCACAGTGAGGCTCTTTTCCACTTACAGTAGCTGCGCATTTCTCACCCTAGACTTATACTCGAGTCAATACGTTTTCCCAGTTTTTTTTGTGGTAAAATTAGGTGCCTCGGCTTATATTCGGGTATATACATTATATATATATATCATACAATGCTATTGTAGTGTAGATGAATAATGTATATGATGTTATCCTGGGGTAGTATAGAAGATAGATACAATGTATCATGTCATGTATCTATAGATGTTATTTCTGTGTAATATAGAGATATATATGAAATGAATACAATATATACTGTATATGTTATCCAGGAGTAGTATAGAAGGTGACGGGGTCCTCGGATTCCTCCTGTATTGTAATGTAAGGTCTCATATACACTGCGGCTGGTAGACGGACGTTTAGAAGCAGTTGGGGATTTTTTTTTTTCGCCTTCTCCTGAACCCTCCTCTATGTTATCAGTACTGTACAGGGGGGGGGGGGGGGGCGTTTATAGTCCTTTCTAGGCAGTTGTGTTTAGAGGCTTTTTTTGGAACCCCAAAAAATGCGTTCAGAAGCTGTGTTTAAAAGCATTTCAAACACCAAACGCGACTAAATGCGGCAACTTGCGTTTAGCAGCGTTTTTCATTTTTTGGCTATTTTGGGGGGAAAAAAATTTTAAAAATTTTCAAACGCTTCTAGGCGCAAATGCAGCATGAAAAAAAAAGGCTAAACAGACATTTTTTAGACGCCGGTCTCTAGCTGTCAAGTGAAATGTTTCAGGAGAGGTTGTACAACGTCCCGTATACAGGAAGCCTTCGTGTACTGTCTGCTCTCATGGTGTAAAGAGCGGCACAAACTGTTGGCTCTATACAAATCCTGTATAATAATAATAGATACAATGTATCATGTCATGTATAGTACTGTATATATTGTGGGAGGAACGGATACAATCTATAGATTTGAATGTCATGTATCAACGTGCAGTATACATATATATAGACTTAGTGAAGAGTATAAACAGTGCCAGCGTGGTAAAAAAAAAAAAATGGACGAATAATATATATATATATATACACACACACACACACACACACACACAATGTGTAGATGTTGATTTACCTAGCAGTGGGTGATTACATATATATAGCCCAGTACAGTATATACAGAAGATGGATACAATGTATACAGGATGTGATGTGTGGTATACGTAAGAGGAATGGATACAATCTATATACATATATAGGAAGTCCTGCATTGATGGTCAGTTACCTAGCAGCAGCAATTGGTAGTGTATATATCCTGGTATAGAGTATATAGATGATGTGCAGTATATACAGAAGGAATGAATACAATTGATATACAATGTTATCCTGTGTAGTAAAGAGGATGGATACAATCTGTCACGAGTTGATGTGCAGGATATATAGATGGATATAGTATATACAGTTTCAGCCCGGTAGCGCATATATATATAGATAGATAGATAGATATACACAGTGTATATATAAATGGGTATATAATGTGCTGATGTGCAGTGGATAGATGGATATAGTAAATACAGTGAATATATATATATATATATATATATATATATATATATATATATATATATATATATATATATATATATATGAGAAGAGAGAGAAGAGAGATCGGGGTATACAGGGTATATATGTATATACGGGTGTGTAGGATAGAGATAGATATATAGATTGGGGTATATACAGATGTGTAGTATATAGATAGGGGTATACAGGGTGTGTGTGTGTGTAAATAGGGTTGTGTAGTGTAGTATATAGATCGGGGTATAAACAGATGTGTAGGATAGAGATATATAGATTGGGGTGTAAAAGGATGTATAGTAGATAGATCGGGGTATACAGGGTGTGTATATACAGATGTGTAGTATATAGATCGGGGTATACATATATATTGGGGTATATACGGATGTGTAATGTAGTATATAGATCAGGGTATATACGGATGGATAGTATATAGAGATCTATAGATCGGGGTATACAGGGTATATGCGGATGTGTAGTATATAGATAGAGATATATAGATCGGGGTATACACGGATGTGTAGTATATAGAAATATATAGATCAGGGTATATATACGGATATGTAGTATATAGACAGATATATAGATCAGGATATACAGGGTATATATACGGATATGTAGTATATAGATAGATAGATATATAGATCGGGGTATATACGGATATATAGTATATAGATAGAGATATATAGATCAGGGTATATATATACGGATGTGTAGTATAGAGATATAGATCGGGGTATACAGGGTATATATATACGGATATGTAGTATATAGATAGATAGATATATAGATCGGGGTATACAGGGTATATATACGGATGTGTAGTATATAGACAGAGATATAGATCGGGGTATACAGGGTATGTACGGATATGTAGTATATAGATAGAGATATATAGATCAGGGTATATATACGGATGTGTAGTATAGAGATATAGATCGGGGTATACAGGGTATATATACGGATATGTAGTATATAGATAGAGATATAGATCGGGGTATACAGCCGGGTATCTCTCGCTGTAGAATTACCGAGCAGCAGCAGTTTGACCTCCCGGGCCGCCTTCTCTCCGTCCTCTCGGAGGTTCTTGTCGATATTTTTGGATCTCTCGGCCGCCGCTTTGTCCTCGGCGCTCACCGTGCAGCCCATGGCGGCGATACTCCTTCCTCCTCCTCCTCCGCCCGCCCAATCACCGATCACCGATCACCCGGAGAGCAGAGCGGAGCGCTGACAGCCCGCTACACCCCGCACTGCCCGACTGAGACAGGGAGCCGCCCACCTCCCGCACAGCGCCCGCCCCCAACATCCGATCCGCCCCCCTCCCCGGAAGGAGGACACGCCCTACCCCGCCCAATCATCTCCCAGCTCGGCCCCGCACACGCCCCCGGGGAGGGAAGGCCCAACCCCTTTAGGGCGAGGACCGCCTCCGGGACCCGCCCCATGAGGAGAACTGTATTGCCCGACTCCCAGACAGAGAACCCGCCTACTTAGAAAGACCGCCCCTCCGGCGAAACACCCGCCCAGGGCCCCGGCCCCGCCAGGCTCACGACGTCACACGGGTGATATGGGGAGGGGGGAGGTTCTGCTGAAGTGCGTTGTCCGTAGCAACCGGCAGGGCTTTGAGCATAACGGAGACACGCCTCTTCTGACGTAAGGACGTTACATATGGCAACCATCACCCGCCACCTTAGCAACCAATGAGCTTCCAGATATTTTCTGACCTGCCCTGCAAACGAGAAACAGACAACCTGATTGGCTGGTGTCAATTCATTTCCAGAGACCCCCCAGACATGAGACCCCCCAAAAAGAAAAACCCCTGACATCAAACCCCCTCTGACATCAAACCGCCCCTGACATGAGACCCCCCTTGAAATGAGGGACCCCTCTGACATGAGACCCCCCAGACATGAGGGACCCCCCTGACATGAGATTCCTCAGACACGAGGGACCCCCAGACACAAGACCCTGCAGATATGAGACCCCGCAGACAGGAAAACCCCCTAGAAATGAGGGACCCCCCAGACACGAGGGACCCCCAGACACGAGACCCCCCAGACACGAGACCCCCCAGACATGAGGGACCCCCAGACATGAGATTCCCCCTGACATTAGACCCCCCAGACAGGAGGGACCCCCCCAGACATGAGGGACCCCCCTAGACATGAGACCCCCCAGACATGAGGGACCCCCAAACAGACCCCCAGACATGAGATTCCCCCTGACATTAGACCCCCAGACAGGAAACCCCCCTAGAAATGAGGGACCCCCCAGACACGAGGGACCCCCAGACACAAGACCCTCCAGACACGAGACCCCCCAGACACGAGACCCCCCAGACATGAGGGACCCCCAAACAGACCCCCAAACATGAGATTCCCCCTGACATTAGACCCCCCAGACACGAGGGACCCCCCAGACATGAGATCCCCCAGACATGAGGGACCCTCCAGACATGAGACCTCCCCCAGACACGAGGGAGCCCCAAGACATGAGACCCCTCTGACAGACCCCCAGCCCAGACATGAGGGCCCCCCTAGACATGAGACCCCCCAGACACAAGGGACCCTCCAGACATGACACCCCCCTGACATTAGACCCCCAGACATGAGGGACCCCCCAGAAAGTAAACCCTCCCAGACCTATAGGACCTAGAGTATAAGGATGGACCTATAGAGACCTGAAGTTGGGGGACAGGCTTATAGAATCCAGGGATGGACCTTTAGGAGTTAGAATCCAGGGATGGACCTATAGATTCCAGGGATGGACTTAAAGGGACTCAAAATATAGGGATGGAACTAAAGGACCTAAATTCCAGGGACAGGCTTATAGAATCCAGGGACGGACCCATGGTACGCAGAGTCCAGGGATTAACCTATAGGACTCCGGGTACAGGGATGGACCTATAAGACCCAGAGTCCAGGGACAGACCTATAGGACCCAGATTCCAGGGATGGACCTTTAGGACTTATGCCGCGTACACACGACCGGACTTTACGGCATACTTGGTCCGGCGGACCGGAGTCCGTCGGATAATTCGATCGTGTGTGGGCTCCAGCGGACTTTTTTTTTCCCAAAAGTTTGACGGACCTAGAAATGAAACATGTTTCAAATCTTTCTGACGGACTCGAGTCTGGCTCGCCTGTATGCTAAGTCCGACGGACAAAAACCGACGTTAGGGCAGCTATTGGCTACTGGCTATGAACTTCCTTGTTTTAGTCCGGTGTACGTCATCACGTACGAATCCGTCAGACTTTGGTTGATCGTGTGTAGGCAAGTCTGTTAATTCGGAAAGTCCGTTGGAAAGTCCGTCGAAAAGTCCGCCCGTGTGTACGCGGCATTGGGATCCAAGGATGGACCTATAGGACCCAGAGTATAGGGATAGACCTATAGAGACCTGAAGTTGGGGAACAGGGTTATAGAGTCCAGGGATGAACCTTTAGGAGTTAGAATCCAGGGATGGACCTATAGATTCCAGGGATGGACTTAAAGGACTCAAAATATAGGGATGGACCTAAAGGACCTAAATTCCAGGGACAGGCTTATAGAATCCAGGGACGGACCCATGGTACTCAAGAGTCCAGGGATTAACCTATAGGACTCAGAGTACAGGGATGGACCTATAAGACCCAGAGTCCAGGGACAGACCTATAGGACCCAGAGTATAGGGGTGGACCTAAAGAACCTCAATTCCAGGGACAGGCTTTTTCAATAATATGAGAAGATTCATCGGACATCATCCTGAGTATGGGGACGGCGGAGAAGGAGGAGAGCGCCACCAATGTCTGAGGTATGTACTGATATTGATTATGTCAGATGACATTCCTGGTAAGTCTGTGCATTCATTGTTCTACGGTCCGAAGTCCAGGATCCGGCATCCTCACAGGGACGATGGTCTTGTAGGCGGTTGGTTTCTGATGGGGCCAGAACAGAAAATGTAATAGGGTTCAGCCTCTCTGTACCCACTGCAGTCTTTATCCATCCCAATCAAAGGGATGGCGGGGCCAAAGCTGCTACCCTGGCTGGGGCCCCATTCTGCCTTAATCTGTCTCTGTCTTGGAGGACATTCCTGACACCTGCCAAATGCTCCCGAAGCACCAGCATTAAAGCTGTGCGCTGAGCCAGAGCGCCCCCTTACCTACAAGCATGTAGTACAGCCATGGGCCTCATTGTAGTACATCCCAATCCACAAGGTGTTCAGAGGTCCGCTCTCACCTAATCCTGGAGGCCTGGTGACTGATATCAATATGGAGGCCGATGTAAGGGGAAGGCAGGCCAAGTGGCCATAGATGGGCAGATACCCCCCTGAGATGTGCATTCCATTGGAAATGCTCTGCGTCTCTTGTTCTAATTTAGAAATTTTGTTGCAAATTTGTTCTTTTTACCTTTTGAGGACAAAATTCCAGGTCCACCCGTCAGCCCACCAACTCCATACTTCCCAAATGTCTCAGATTCAGCAGGACTGTTCTGGGATTTTAACAAAATTTCAGCATCCAGGCTGAAGATCCAGAGCCCAGTGCCAGAATGATTGGAACATTGGCACCTTCAATGTACCTAACAGGGGCACCCAGGGCACGTGCCTGGCATCTCTTGCAAAATTTGTAGTGGAAGGGGAAGTCGATTTGTGCTAGAAGGGAGGAGGGGATTGGTGTTGGGAGGAGGGATTTTAGGGGGGTGAGGAGATTTTTGCTGGGGGACGGGGGCCATTTGGGGTGAAGGGGATTTGTGGTGGAACAGGGGAAATGGGAGGAGAAAAAGATCTGTACTAGATGGTGGATTGGGGGGGGGGGGTTATTGTGCTTGGAGGGGAGATTTAGGGGGGTGGATTTGTGCTAGATGGGAGAAGAAAAATTTGTGCTGGGGGGGGGGGGATTTGTGTTATTAAGAGGAATTGGAGGGGTGATTTTTGCCTCTTGCATACCTTGGACCCCTGCACTCTATATATTGCAGACCCTGAAACTCAGCATAGGGATGGTGGGAACCCCTCATAATGGGCACAGCGGGTGTACAGACCCGGGAACTCAGTACAGGGATGGTGGGAACCCCTCATAATGGGCACAGCGGGTGTACAGACCCGGGAACTCAGTACAGGGATGGTGGGAACCCCTCATAATGGGCACAGCGGGTGTACAGACCCGGGAACTCAGCACAGGGATGGTGGGAACCCCTCATAATGGGCACAGCAGGTGTACAGACCCGGGAACTCAGTACAGGGATGGTGGGAACCCCTCATAATGGGCACAGCAGGTGTACAGACCCGGGAACTCAGTACAGGGATGGTGGGAACCCCTCATAATGGGCACAGCAGGTGTACAGACCCGGGAACTCAGTACAGGGATGGTGGGAACCCCTCATAATGGGCACAGCAGGTGTACAGACCCGGGAACTCAGTACAGGGATGGTGGGAACCCCTCATAATGGGCACAGCAGGTGTACAGACCCGGGAATTCAGCACAGGGATGGTGGGAACCCTTCATAATGGGCACAGCGGGTGTACAGACCCGGGAACTCAGCACAGGGATGGTGGGAACCCCTCATAATGGGCACAGCGGGTGTACAGACCCGGGAACTCAGCACAGGGATGGTGGGAACCCCTCATAATGAGCACAGCGGGTGTACAGACCTGGGAGCTCAGCACAGGGATGGTGGGAACACGTCATAATGGGCACAGCGGGTGTACAGACCTGGGAGCTCAGCACAGGAATGGTGGGAACCCCTCATAATGGGCACAGCGGGTGTACAGACCTGGGAGCTCAGCACAGGGATGGTGGGAACCTCTCATAATGGGCACAGCAGGTGTACAGACCTGGGAGCTCAGCACAGGGATGGTGAGAACCCCTCATAATGGGCACAGCAGGTGTACAGACCTGGGAGCTCAGCACAGGGATGGTGGGAACCCCTCATAATGGGCACAGCAGGTGTACAGACCCGGGAATTCAGCACAGGGATGGTGGGAACCCTTCATAATGGGCACAGCAGGTGTAAAGACCCGGGAACTCAGCACAGGGATGGTGGGAACCCCTCATAATGGGCACAGCGGGTGTACAGACCTGGGAGCTCAGCACAGGGATGGTGGGAACCTCTCATAATGGGCACAGCGGGTGTACAGACCTGGGAGCTCAGCACAGGGATGGTGGGAACACGTCATAATGGGCACAGCGGGTGTACAGACCTGGGAGCTCAGCACAGGGATGGTGGGAACCTCTCATAATGGGCACAGCAGGTGTACAGACCCGGGAATTCAGCACAGGGATGGTGGGAACCCCTCATAATGGGCACAGCGGGTGTACAGACCTGGGAACTCAGCACAGGGATGGTGGGAACCCCTCATAATGGGCACAGCAGGTGTACAGACCCGGGAATTCAGCACAGGGATGGTGGGAACCCCTCATAATGGGCACAGCAGGTGTACAGACCCGGGAATTCAGCACAGGGATGGTGGGAACCCCTCATAATGGGCACAGCAGGTGTACAGACCCGGGAACTCAGCACAGGGATGGTGGGAACACCTCATAATGGGCACAGCGGGTGTACAGACCCGGGAATTCAGCACAGGGATGGTGGGAACCCCTCATAATGGGCACAGACCTGGGAGCTCAGTGCAGAGATCCTACCACTAGAGTCCCCAATGGATAGAAGACACTCTCAGGGTTTTCCCTGAACATGACCTCATTGCAGGAAACATGATCCCTATTGCCCCTCCTAAGGGTGACATGGAGAGCACAAAGGAGGTGTCACCATTGTCCACACTACACCAGGAACAGAGGCTGCGGAAAGCCGGTGATAACAGCTGCGGGAAGACAAATTTAGGTGCAAACAACATAAACAAAGTCAGAGGTGTCAGATGTTCCGACATTCCATGGAAAATGCAAAAACGAAGGGCTGCTTTGCATTCCCAGGAAAGGATCTGCGTCTTCAAATGAGTTTATATAGGACTCTCATGATGTCATTAAAAATGTATTTGTTTTATCTGTATAAAGTTCCCTTTTGTATTTGTATTATCTGTATTACCCTTCTCCCCCCTCGTGTATTTGTATTACCTGTGTACCCCTTTTGTATTTGTATTATCTGTATAATGTCCCCTTATATACTTGTATTATCTGTATAACCCTTCTCCCCCCTTATGTATTTGTATTAACCAATATAACCTACCTTAATAATTTGTATTATCTATATAATGTCCCCTTATGTATTTGTATTATCTGATCCCCTCCCCCTTTTGTATTTGTATTACCTGTATTTCCCCCCCTTATGGATCCTTCTCCCTGTGTGATCGCGTTGTGAATTAAGCCTAATGCCGCGTACACACGGTCGGACTTTACGGACTTTGCCCGGCGGACGGGATTTCGTCGGACAATTCGATCGTGTGTGGGCTCCAGCGGACTTTGTTTTCTCAAAAGTTGGACGGACTTAGATTTGAAACATGTTTTAAATCTTTCCGTTGAACTCGAGTCCGGTTGAAAAGTCCGCTCGTCTGTATGCTGGTTCGACGGACAAAAAGCCACGCTAGGGCAGCTATTGGCTACTGGCTATAAACTTCCTTGTTTTAGTCCGGTCGTACGTCATCACGTACGAATTCGACGGACTTTGGTGGATTGTGTGTAGGCAAGTCCGTTCATTCGGAAAGTCCGTCCTAAAGTACGTCGAAAAGTCCGCCGGGCAAAGTCTGCCGTAAAGTCCGACCGTGTGTACACGGCATAAGTCACATCTGTACGCCCCCCCCATAATCGATGGACAGACATTTCTTCATGTCTCCGCTATATTTTTGTTACAATCTGTTAAAATGAACAATCAGGTGAAACGCGTTCAATCCGCTCGGTGAGGTCGGTATTTACGCAGAAATCCTCCTTTCGCTCCTCGGGGCGGTCTCGGGCACGCCTCCTGAGGTCGATGTTAGACGCCGGCCGCTACGCAGTTATTGATCCCCTTTTATTTAAAACAGATTAAGAGCGGCGCAAAGTCTACGATTTCCAGCAGAGCTGGCGCTGAATTCCGGGCACGTCGATGGAAGCGAGGCTGCGTTTTCCTGGCGTTCCCGGGACACGCCGAGGATGGCGGGGACACTCTGTGCATTGTGGGGGGGATTTGCATGCAATGAATAGATGGACTTTTTGGTTTATTGAAATTTGATTGCCTCATACATACAAGTATATGACATACCCAACAATCCCAACCATAAACTCATTTCTTTCCATGCAAAGTAATGGCCAATTATTATTTATTACAGGTACTTATATAGCGCCGTCAATTTACACAGCACTTTACATATATATTGTACATTCATATCAGTCCCTGTCCTCAAGGAGCTTACAATCTAAAGTTTACAAACATGAAATGTATTCATCTTGTGCAGATAAAGCAATTTTAATTCCCTTTACTTTGTATACATTTTTTGCAACATATTATTTCTTTGCCATTTCATCTTGTTCTATTTTTTTTAGCTTCATTGTTGCAATGTTGGCACTTTTAAATGAATTGTCGGGAAGAATATTAGGGAATAGTGCAGCATAGTCATTTTTAATTTTTACCCTCAAATTCTCTACTACTAGAAAATGAGAATTGCCCGAACCGTCCCCTCCGCTCCTCCCAGGACCTCCTGCTCTCCAGCTCCCTTGTTACCTCCTCTCATGCTCACCTTCAGGTCTTCTCCAGAGCCTCTCCCATCCTCTGGAACTCCCTACCCCAGTATGTCCGGTTAGCCCCTTCCCTGTCCGCCTTTAGGTGATCCCTGAAAACTCACTTATTCAGGGAAGCCTACCCCCACCTAAGAACCGTACCCGAGCCACCTCCATCAGATTATCCCCCACAGCTCTTACCTTTTGTACTATCCCCCCCCTTCCTTTAGATTGTAAGCTCCACGAGCAGGGCCCTCCCGTCCCTTCTTTATTGAACTGTATTGTGATCAGGGCCGGTGCTGCCACTAGGCAAACTAGGCAGCCGCCTAGGGCACCCAGCCACTAGTGTTCCTACTCTCTTCTCTCTGCAGCAAGCAACTAAGTCTCAGCATCAGCAGGCAGCCGCCGCTGCTCCGTTCGCACATAGTGTCAGAGACGCAGCAACGGCGGAGGACTGTGTCTGTGTTCTGATTCCCGAATGGATGGAAGCAAGCAAATATTCATTGATTGGCACTGGTAAGGCTGCATTGATGGGCGCTGGTGAGGCTGCATTTGAATGGCGCTGGTGAGGCTGCCCCAGAGGTGCCTCGGAGGGTAAGGGGGAGGGCAGGTGCCACCGGATTACATAGAGCGGGGATCTCCTGCTTACTGCTGTCATCCGACGTCCCGCCTCCTTTGATAAATGTCTCACTGGTCCAATGCCAGGACGTGTGATGTCTATCACAGGAGGCGGGACATCCGATGACAGCGGTCGCCAGGTGTCACAGCGGGAGTTACCCGCTCTGTGTGATCCGATGGCTATCCCCAAAGCACTGATCTGGCTGCATGGAGGGGGCATTCTGGTGAGGCTGCATTGGGTGGGCATTCTGATGAGGCTGCATGGAGGTAGCATTCTGGTGAGGCTGCATGGAAGGGGCACTCTGGTGAAGCTGCTTGGAGGGGGCACTCTGGTGAGGCTGCATGGAGGGAGCACTCTGGTGAGGGGGCACTCTGGTGAGGCTGCATGGAGGGAGCACTTTGGTGAGGCTGCATGGAGGGAGCACTTTGGTGAGGCTGCATGGAGGGAGCACTTTGGTGAGGCTGCATGGAGGGAGCACTCTGGTAAGGCTGCATGGAGGGAGCACTCTAGTGAGGCTGCATGGAGGGGGCACTCTGGTGAGGGGGCACTCTGTGAGGCTGCATGGAGGGGGCACTCTGGTGAGGCTGTATGGAGGGGGCACTTTAGGTGAGGCTGCATGGAGGGGGCACTCTAGGTGAGGCTGCATGGAGGGGGCACTCTGGTGAGGCTGCATGGAGGGAGCACTTTGGTGAAGCTGCATGGTGGGGGCACTCTGGTGTGGCTGCATGGAGGGGGCACTGTGGTGTGGCTGCATGGAGGGGGCACTCTGGTGTGGCTGCATGGAGGGGGGCACTCTGGTGAGGCTGCATGGAGGAGACACTCTGGTGAGGCTGCATGGAGGGGGCACTCTGGAGTGGCTGCATGGAGGGGGCACTCTGGTGAGGCTGCATGGAGGGGGCACTCTGGTGAGGCTGCATAGAGGGGGCACTCTGGTGAGGCTGCATGGAGGGGCACTCTGGCGAGGCTGCATTGAGGGGCACACTGGTAAAGCTGTATTGAGGGGCACTGGTGAGGCTGCATTGAGGGGCACTGTTGACGTCATTATGTGTTGCGACACTTGTCTCTGCGCACAGGGCCTACTGCAAACCTTGTAGATCTACCGTCCTGGATAGGGCAAAGGTCACCACTTCCCTCCAAGTACCTCCCTCACCTCGGCAAACAGTGCCCAAAATGGCAGAAGAGGGGAGGACACATCAGCCAGCCAGGGTGCCAGCCACCCAGGGCTGTCTTTAAGGCAGGGCAAAAGGGGCAGCTGCCCTGGGCCCTGTCATTGTTGTGGGGCCCAAAGCAGCTGCCTCATACTTGCCAACTATCCCAGTTTAAATTCCTTTGTCCCTTGAAATTTTAGTCCTGTGCTGTGTCCCAATATCTCAGTGTGAAGTGCTGGTACTAATGCTGCCCAGCTCTGCCCTATTGTTGTGTACAGATGACTCACCTGCAGACCCTGTGTTTACATGTAAATAACCGGCATTGATATGTAAATAGTGACGCCATTCATATGTAAATAGCCACGGGTGCAGAGGTAGGCAGAGAAGGAATTACAGTTTGGGGTGCACAAGTGAGCAAGGAAAGGATGTATGGAGGTAAGGAAGGTGGGTGCAAAGATGAGCAGAGGAGGCAGGTAGAGTTAAAGGGGGGGGGGGGGGAGTGGAGAGCATGGGGGAGGTTTGGGGTGCAGAGGTTAGCAGGGGTTTTAGGATGCACAGGTGTACTGACAGGGAGGCTAAAGATGTAGGTCACGTGTAGGGAAGCCCATTATTTTCAGTGGGTGCTCTATGCACTAGAAATGCGCAAGAAAGTCCCCAATGCTTTTTCAAAATCACACGGTTCCACAGCACATGTCAGCAGATGTGTGAGGGTGTCATTAACAATTAATGGCATTGCTGTGTATCTGCTGAAGGGCAGCACGTTTCTGTGATGTCAGGAAAGCGATTTTGTATGCATTCCCGAAACACAAATGTGAACGCAGGCTAAATGTCTCAGTCACATTGGTGGTCAGTGTAAATCTTCTCATTACATTGGTGCTTGGTGTAGAATCCTTTCATTCACACTAGTGGTCAGTGTGAAGGTCCCCCTTACATTGGTGGTCAGTGTAAATCCCTCCTTACATTGGTGATTACTGTGAAAGCTTCTATTACATTAGTGGTCAGTGTAAACCCCTATTACATTGGTGGTCACTGTAAACCCCTATTACATTGGTTGTCAGTGTTGAAACTCTTCTTTATATTGGTAGTCAGTAAAAAAAATCAGCAGTGCCATTGATCACACCTTCCCCTCCCTCCAACACTGCCACTGATCCCAAGAGTTCTAGGATCCCTAGGAGTTTTCTGTCTATTGATGGCCCCCCTCACCACCCCAGTCCATGGTGTGCAGGCAGTGAGGAGATGATGTGCTGTAACCTCTAGCAACCAATCAGTGAGCAGTAATGATGTGCAGTAACCTCTAGGAACCAATCAGTGAGCAGTATTGATGATTAATCTCTAGCAACCAATCAACAAGTAGAAATCATGTGCTGTAACCTCTAGCAACTAACCAGTGAGCCGTAATGTGTGCTGTAACCTCTAGCAACCAGTCAGTAAACAGTAATGATACACTGTAACCTCTGGCAACCAATCGCAATCGTTGCCTGATGTGTATCAATAAACTGATTTTGAGTCTAGCTGCTATTTATTGTATGTCTCAGTGCAGGTGGAGAGCGAAATTGCATGGACAGGAGGGGGGGGGGGCAGGAAAATGTTTGCCCAGGGTCCGATCCGTATTCAAGATGGCCCTGCAGCCACCCACCCACGGTGACCCATCCACAGCAAGGCCAGCCAGCCACGGTGACCCACCGACACCAGGGAGCCAGCCACAGAGGACGCGGGAACAAGCCACAGCTACAGTACCCATTGTTAAGGTAAGAGGAACTCTACACAGTGCCAATTTTATTTCTACTTTGTGAGAGGTTGGGGCAGGGGTGAGAGTCATGGCACAAGGCACAAGGGGGTCCTGTGAGGACCAGAGTGAATGAAGGTGTTCACTGTACACTCTGTTAGAAAGAGGCCTCCCTCCCCCCTCCAGGTCCCATTATACTCCTTTGTAGTCTCCAATAGGTCCTGGAGGGGGGTCTCTCTCTCTAACAGAGACTCTCTAATGGACACTGTTAGAGAGAGACCCCCCTCCAGGTCCCATAAAAAAAGGCACAAGTTGTACTTTGTGCAAAATGTAGGGGCGAGGTCAGGGGCGGGCCATGGACGGGGTTAGGGGTGGGTCATGGGCGGGGCCTGACAGGGGACCCTTGCTTTATTTGGTCCGGGGGCCCTGAGTGTTGTCAGTCTGCCCCTGCTGTCCCCCCTCTACATTGTAAAGCGCTGCACAAACTATTGGCACTATATAAATCCCGTATAATAATAATAATGGGCCAACAGTGAGTCAAGAGATGCTTAGCGGCTGGCGCTATGTGCAGCGGCAGGGTGCATTTTCTAGAACCAAGCCTTCTTCTGGCACTTTTTGTTTACAAGTTTAAATCCAGTATTTTTTTGCTAGAAAATTACTTAGCCCCCCTTTTACATTACCGTGACTTTGTGTGATTTTGCAGGGATTTTACCGAGATTTCACAGGCGCAGTTTTGCTGCGATTTGAGGGAATGCCTGTGTAACTCACATCAAAGTCAGACCAAAGTAGTGCAGGGACTACTTTGAAGTCGGTGAGACCTGAAGTCGCACAGATATGAACGGTACTCATTGGAAATCATGGGGTACGACCTGTCATACCACTTTGCAGTCCCAAGTCGCAGGACAAGGCCTTAGAACCCCCAAACATTATATATACACTATATTACCAAAAGTATTGGGACACCTGCCTTTACACGCACATGAACTTTAATGACATCCCAGTCTTAGTCCGTAGGCCCTCTCTTTGCAGCTATAACAGCTTCAACTCTTCTGGGAAGACCGTCCACAAGGTTTAGGAGTGTGTCTATGGGAATGTTTGACCATTCTTCCAGAAGCACATTATTGAGGTCAGGCACTAATGTTGAATGAGAAGGCCTGGTTCGCAGTCTCCGCTCTAATTTATCCCAAAGGTGTTCTATCGGGTTGAGGTCAGGACTCTGTGCAGGCCAGTCAAGTTCCTCCACCCTAAACTCGCTCATCCATGTCTTTATGGACCTTGCAAAATAACCTCACAAATGCACTTCTGGAAGAATGGTCAAACATTCCCATAGACACACTCCTAAACCTTGTGGACGGCCTTCCCAGAAGAGTTGAAGCTGTTATAGCTGCAGAGGGGGGGGCAACTCAATATTGAACCCTACGGACTAAGGCTTGATTCACACTAATGCGTTTTTTGATGCATTTTGCAGAAATGCATGGAAATTTTTTAACATGGGTTCCTATGGAACATGTTCACATCAATGCTTTTTTGAGCCTTTGCGTTTTTGTAAAGGGTCGGGGACTTTTTTTCATGCAAAATGCAGCGTTTTGCATGTAATAGAATTGAATGGACACGCATACAAAACGCAAGTACCGCGATTTTAATAGGTCGGGCACAGGGAACACTCCTCCCACTGATAGGGCGGGCACAGGGAACACTCCTCCCATTAATAGGGCAGGCACAGGGAACACTCCTCCCACTGATAAGATGGGTACGGACAACTCATCTACCATTAATAGGTTGGGCACAGGGAACACTCCTACTGATAGGGCGGGCACAAAAAACAATCCTCCCGCTGAAAGGGCGGGTACAGACAACTCACCTCCCATTAATAGGGCGGGCACAGAAAACAATCCTCACACTGATAGGGCAGGCACAGGGAACACTCCTTCCACTGATAGGGTGGGCACAGAAAATACTCCTCCTACTGATAGGGCGGGCACAGGGAACACTCCTCCCAATAATAGGGCAGGCAGAGGGAACACTCCTCCCACTGATAAGAGGGGTACAGACAACTCACCATCATTAATAGGTCGGGCACAAGGAACACTCCCACTGATAGGGCGGGCACAAAAAACAATCCTCCTGCTGATAGGGCGGGTACAGACAACTCACCTCCCATTAATAGGGCGGGCACAGGGAACACTCCTCCCACTGATAGGGTGGGCACAGAAAACAATCCTCCCACTGATAAGGCAGGCACAGGGAACACTCCTCCCACTGACGAGGGGTACAGACAACTCACCTCCCATTAATAGGGCGGGCACAGGGAACACTCCTCCCACTGATAGGTCGGGCACAGGGAACACTCCTCCCACTGATAGGGCGGGTACAGACAACTCACCTTCCATTAATAGGGCGGGCCCAGGGAACACTCCTCCCACTGATAGGGCGGTCACAGAAAACAATCCTCCCACTGATAGGGCGGGTACAAAAAAATTCACCTCCCATTAATAGGGCGGGCCAAGGGAACACTCCTCCCACCGATGGGGTTGGCACAGCTTCTTGGGATAACTTTTATCAGAAAGAAGCTCGCTGGCTGACAAAAACAATATCGGGATCATGGCTGAGAGCCAAAACCCTGGTTAACCACCTCAAAGCCATAACATAATGTACATTAGGGGGTCTTGAAGTGGTTGTTCACCTTTAGGAGAGTGTTATATGTTACACCCATATTTAGGGTGTAACATGCCCCTTTACACCCACCTCCCGCTGCCAGCACTCTCTGCTCCCTGAGAGTGGACAGGGAATCTTCTCTGTCACTTTTTGAAAACCATGTGGCTGTACGGAGCTCCGCCAGCACAGCCTCAACATTCATTTACAGTTTCCTGTGAATGAATGAACTACAAGTACCATCGGCCACCATGGTAGACAGCTTGTAGTTCTCGATGAACTGCGGGGGCGCTGGTGAGCACTCTGGTAGTTCATTGATTCTTCCTGCAGTTCAGTAACCTCCCGTACAGGCAGATAGTTGACTGCGAGTCTGCAGGAGCCTGGAATTGCACCCGTGATCTGCTTATGCAACAGAGTGAATGTATACAGGGGCTGTATAGTGAAGGTAAATGTTATTTGTTTTATCTGACCCTTATGGAGCCTCTGGAACTCATCCATGGACCCCCAGGTTAAAAAAACTCTACATTATAGGTTTTCTAAAGAGATGGCGGAGCATAAACTGCTTGCTTTCACACTGCCACTGTGTGATTGAAATCTCAGAGGAAGGAGGAAAGAGGGGGAGGAGTCATTGCTTTAACTTAAAAAGCTATTAAACCCTTAAAAAAGAACTCCAGGTGTGGGTATTATTATATACAGTATCCCACATAAGTAAGTACACCCCTCACTTCTTTGTAAATATTTTCTTGTATCTTTTCATGTGACAACACTGAAGAAATGACACTTTGCTACAATGTAAAGTAGTGAGTGTACAGCTTGTATAACAGTGTAAATTTGCTGTCCCCTCAAAATAACTCAACACACAGCCATTAATGTCTAAACCGCTGGCAACAAAAGTCAGTACACCCCTAAGTTGAACTTCCAATGACCAGTATGAGAGAGTGAGAGCGATCACACCAAAATTAACACACCTGCTCCCCATTCACACCTGAGACCTTCTAACACTAACGAGTCACATGACACCGGGGAGGGAAAAATGGCTAATTGGGCCCAATTTGGACATTTTCACTTAGGGGTGTACTGACTTTTGTTGCCAGCGGTTTAGACATTAATGGCTGTGTGTTGAGTTATTTTGAGGGGACAGCAAATTTACACTGTTATACAAGCTGTACACCAGGAGTGCCCAACCTTTTGAGGAACGAGGGCCACTTTATCGACTTGGCAACCGGTCGCCGGCCACAATCAGCGTAAACATGGGATGGCAGGTCTGTGTCCGCTCTGCATATGTAGAGCAGACACGGATGTAAGCTCTCTACCCTAAGGGCCCTCCGATCCACCCAGACAGAAGGGGACAGAACCCCTTCTGTTTTTTTTTAAGGAGATCGGATTGCAGATAGGCAGGTGTAATTAGACACAAGTCCATTTACATCTGCCGCTCTATAGAGGTGAATGAAGAGTCCGTATGAGTCCACCTGAAAAACAGACAGACCCGATCGGACTGATCATGTGAAAGGGGCCTAAGGCTGCTTTCACACTGATGCACAGCGGTTTACCTGCTCTTAAACTGACCTCAATCTTCACTTCTTCCTCAGAATTCCTGCAGATGGCTGGTACTGCTGGCTGGTACAGCTGGTTGGTACTGCTGACAGGTACTGGTACTGCTGGCGGGTACTGTTGGCTGGTACTGGTACTGCTGGCTAGTACTGCTGGCTAGTACTGGTACTGCTGGTGGCTACTGCTGACTGGTACTGCCGGCTAGTACTGCTGGAGGGTACTGGTACTTCTGGCTGGTACTGGTACTGCTGACTGGTACTGCCGGCTAGTACTGCTGGAGGGTACTGGTACTTCTGGCTGGTACTGGTACTGATGACTGGTACTGCTGGCGAGTACTTGTACTGCTGGCTGGTACTGATACTGGTGGCTGGTACTGCTGGTTTATACTGCTGGCTGGTACTGATGACTGGTACAGATGGTGGGTACTTCTGGCTGGTACTGGTACTGATGACTAGTACTACAGGCTGGTACTGGTACTTCTGGTTTCTTACTGGTAATGTTGGTACTGGTACTGTTGGTTGGTATTGGTACTGCTGGCTGATACTGGTACTGATACTGCTGGTTGGTACTGGTACTGTTGGTTGGTACTGTTGGTTGGTACTGATACTGCTGGTTGGTACTGATACTGGTGGCTGGTACTGATACTGGTGGCTGCTGTCCCAGATCGTGGGTTCCTGTGTCCCGACCCGCCATCTCCGAGCATAATTGTGACAGAAGCATGCAGCTGCAGTAGAGAGCAGAGCCGATGCTTCCTGTCACAGGCGGAGTACATTTGGTATCACTCCGCCTGTGAAGGAGCCGGCGCTATACAGGAAGCATCGACTCTGCTTCCTCTAGCGGCGGCTCCGTTATTCGCACTAATACTCGGAGATGGCGGGTCGGCAACCTGCTATTTGGGCTTGCTGACCCGCCATCTCAGAGCAAGACATGGCGGGCCACATCGGAGGGCGCACATGTGTCCCGCTGGCCAGCGGTTGGGCACCCCTGCTGTACACTCACTACTTTACATTGTAGCAAAGTGTCATTTCTTCAGTGTTGTCACATGAAAAGATAAAAGAAAAGATTTACAAACATGTGAGGGGTGTACTCACTTTTGTGGGATAGGATAGCTACAGTACATTGGACCAGCTTGTATTTACCATACTTGTGGGATCCCTCTGGAAGCTGAAAATCACTGTAGTAGACTTCACTACTACACTGCTACTACAGTGATCTCCAGTAGCTTCTGGGTCCTGTGCTGAGTGGCTGGCTGAGTCTATATTTCCTTATTACCCTGTTACCATTTCCTGTATTATGTCTGCAGTCTCTGACCATCTCCTGTACTATGTCTGCAGTCTCTGATCATCTCCTGTATTATGTCTGCAGTCTCTGACCATCTCCTGTATCATGTCTCCAGTCTCTGACCATCTCCTGTATCATGTCTGCAGTCTCTGTCCATCTCCTGTATTATGTCTGCAGTCTCTGACCATCTCCTGTATCATGTCTCCAGTCTCTGACCATCTCCTGTACTATGTCTGCAGTCTCTGACCATCTCCTGTATCATGTCTGCAGTCTCTGACCATCTCCTGTAGTATATCTGCAGTCTCTGACCATCTCCTGTATCATGTCTCCAGTCTCTGACCATCTCCTGTACTATGTCTGCAATCTCTGACCATCTCCTGTATCATGTCTGCAGTCTCTGTCCATCTCCTGTAGTATGTCTGCAGTCTCTGACCATCTCCTGTATCATGTCTCCAGTCTCTGACCATCTCCTGTACTATGTCTGCAATCTCTGACCATCTCCTGTATCATGTCGGCAGTCTCTGACCATCTCTTGTATCATGTCTGCAGTCTCTGACCATCTCCTGTATCATGTCTGCAGTCTCTGACCATCTCCTGTAGTATGTCTGCAGTCTCTGACCATCTCCTGTATTATGTCTGCAGTCTCTGACCATCTCCTGTACTGTCCACAGTCTCTGACCATCTCCTGTATTATGTCTGCAGTCTCTGACCATCTCCTGTACTATGTCTGCAGTCTCTGACCATCTCCTGTAATATGTCTGCAGTCTCTGACCACCCCATTAGTGGGAAGTTTGTTCTCTGTGCTAGACCTGTCAATGGGAGGTGAGCTGTCTGTATCCCCCAGCAGTGGGTGGAGTGTTTTCTGTGCCCACCCTATCGGTGGGAGGTGTGTTCCCTGTTCCCGCCCTACAAATGGGAGGTGAGTTGTCTCTACCTGCAATATCAGTGGGTGGAGTGTTGTCTTTGCCCACCCCATCGGTGGGAGGATTGTTCTCTGTGCCTGCCCCATCAGTGGGTGTAGTGTTCCCTGTGCCCATCCTATTATTGGGAGGCGAGTTGTCTGTACCCCCCATCAGTGGGTGGAGTGTTTTCTGTGCCCACCCCATCGGTGGGAGGTGCGTTCCCTGTGCCCGCCCTACAAATGGGAGGTAAGTTGTCTCTACCCGCAATATCAGTGGGTGGAGTGTTCTCTTTGCCCACCCCATCGGTGGGAGGAGTGTTCCCTGTGCCCCCCTATTAATAGGATGTGAGTTGTCTGTACCCGCCCAATGAGTGGGAGGAGTGTTCTCTGTGCCCATCCTATCAGTGATGCACATTTCTAGTGCTCCCCCCGCTGCCCCTCATGTTTATTATGGATTGTCTCTGGATACTCTGACCTCATCATTTATTATGTAGCCAGAGAAGAGTTTATGGACCAGACAGAGATCTCATAGTACATCTGTCAGTGTGTCATGATCGATAACCCTCCTTAATCTCTTTTTCTTTTGTTTTCTTTTTTTTTATAAAAGAGATGATGAAAAAATGATAAAATGTCAGGAAGTGTTCATGTTATCAGGCTTCAGTTGTCAGATGACCTTCTGTACAATGAGGAGAATTTCTGACACCAAAACTGCCATCATTATGGATCTATGCAGCCAGGGGGCCCCGCCACGCAGCACCCAGCAACACCACCAGTGCCACGTACCGCAGTGCCACGTACCGCAGTGCCACGTACCGCAGTGCCACAGGCGATTCCACTAACCCACCGTGCTGCTGCAAACTTGCTTCTCTCTCATTTGTCCTTAGAGATTTCCATGCCGGAGGAGACAAGAAAACCCTTCCACAGATTTATGAATTGGGCTTTTCCTTATATTCTTTTCCCAATATTTCACTAACAGGAATAATGTGGTGAAATCTGCATTCCCAGATAAATTCCACCAAATTTCTAAAATCTTTACATCCATTTTATTCACCAGTGATTTCGATCAGCCCCCTACAGAGAGACGATTTCATTGTATTACTTTTATTTTATTACATAAACTTTCTATGATATGTACAATATCTGCCAGTTTTGTGTCATTGGCACTTCAATCTCTGGTGAGACACTGCCACCTAGTGGCTGAAATTGATATGGCGCAGAATTAAAGTAGAACTAAAGGCAAAACTTTTTTTCATTTTGGATAATAGAGTAAGGGAGGGTTATAACCCCTATCAGCAGTGGCGCCCCGCTGTCAGTCAGTCAGTCGAGGGTCACCTGCACTACCCATCCCCCCACGGGCGGTGTCGGTCGATCATCCAGCCTCGCAGTTGCCTCATCTAGGTTGCGGACGGTCGGTGGGCGGTGGTTTGCAGCTTCCATTAGGTCTTCTCCTCCTCTGCATCATGGCGGGTTCTGCCGTGTGTCTCCTCCCTCCTCCTCCTAGGCGTCCAATCCAATCACTTGTCCTTTCAGCCAATAGGGTGATGGGTCAAAGGACCCACTTCCTGATTGGCCGCGAGGAGGACCAGTGTTTCAATAGCGAATATCCATTCGCTATTGTAACTAGGTGGGCTCAGTTCACAGTGCTCTTCTTTGTGCCCCGAGCCTCTGGCTCTAATCATGTGCTTCAAAAAAACTGGACACATGGATTGGGGGGGGGGGGCACTCGTGCGCCCCAAATGGACGGGGCGTCCCTGCCTATCAGGTTGTTTTTTTACTATCTGTGTCCCCATTGGGGAGTTTTCCCTTCACTTCCTGTCCCATACCTAAAACAGGAAGTGAGAGGAAATCCTTCCAAAGTAAGTTGTCACCGGAACTAGTGTCCCCATTGGAAGATTTCCCCATCTATTCCTGTTTTGGTGGCTGACAACCCACAGTTTGGGTTTTCTATCACTTTCACTCTCAGTGGTAATGGTAAACAGAACCAGTAGAGAGGGTAATCCCCCTAACGGGGGGCACAGACAGCAATACAAACCTGGCAGAGGTTCTAATCCCTCTCTCCCATCTCCCGCAAAGGGAGGGGGGTCACTGATCACCAAACCTGCCCCCCTGCTGAAATTTCCCCTCCCACCACAAATTTTTGTCCCCCCATCCCCCCTCCCAGCTCAAATCCTCTCTCTCCCCATATTCCCCCAGCACAAATCCCCCCCCCCCCAAAAAATAGCAAATTAATAATTACTATTGTCTTCCTGATTCTCCTCCTGGCCAATCAGGAGAAGCGCTTGTATTGGCCGCTGAGGGAAGCCGTGGTGGAGGAAGCCGCTGTGAAGCCGCTGAGGAGGAAGCTTCCACTGAGAAGGAGGAAACGCAGGAAGGAGCCTGCGACCTAGATGGGGTAAGTGCAGGGCTGGTGGGGGGACAAGCAAGCATCGGGTGGGGGGGCGATGTCATCAGGTTGTCTTGTTTGCCGCCCCCCCCCCCCCCAAAAAAAAAAAATATACAGCACCAGCCGCCACTGTTGTTATATATCAGCCTTTCTGAACCGGGGTGCTGTCCGGGTTCATTAGGCATGCCATCAATTGGTGGCATAACACATGCATGGCACCACAAAATATACAGTATGTGTTCTGTGCAGGAGAGGGCTTCATTGTGCCCAGAGCCCATGCTACCTCTAGGCAAACTAGGCAGCCACCTAGGGCGAACTGCTATCTGGGGCGCCCGGCCACTGGTGTTCTTACTGTCTTCTCTCCGCAGCAAGCAACTAAGTCTCAGCATCAGCAGACAGCCGCTGTTCTGTTCGCACATAGTGTCAGAGGCGCAGTGGCGGCGGAGGACTGTGTCTGTGTCCCGACTCCCAAATGAATGAAAGCAAGCAAACATTCATTGATGGGCACCGGTAGGCTGCATTTGATGGGCGCTGGTGAGGCTGCATTTGATGGGCACTGGTAGGCTGCATTTGATGGGCGCTGGTGAGGCTGCATTCGATGGGCGCTGCTAGGCTGCATTGATGGGCACTTGTGAGGCTGCATTTGATGGGCGCTGGTAGGCTGCATTTGATGGGCGCTGGTAGGCTGCATTTGATGGGCGCTGGTGAGGCTGCATTCGATGGGCGCTGGTAGGCTGCATTTGATGGGCGCTGGTAGGCTGCATTTGATGGGCACTGGTGAGGCTGCATTTGATGGGCGCTGGTGAGGCTGCATTTCATGGGCACTTCATTAGAAAGGTGGGGTATACATGGGCAGGGAAAAGGGGGTGGGGTTAGGGGTGGAGCCAAGGGGGGGGTGACAAATTTAGGTTTAGTCTAGGGTATCAAAAATCCTTGCACCAGCCCCGATCATACTTCCTTCCCTTCCACGTCGGAAGATGTCCAGCAGTGCCATCAGCAAAGAGCTGGCAGAAACCAGTGGGACCCAGGTGCACCCACCTACTGTCTGGAGAAGTCTGACCAGAAGTGGTCTTTGTGGAAGAATTGCGGCCAAAAATCCAAACCTCCGACATGGAAACAAGGCTAAGAGACTCAACTATGCAGGTAAACATAGAAACTGGGGTGCAGAAATATGGCAGCAGGTGCTCCTGGACTGATAAGTCAAAATGTGAAATATTTGGCTGTAGCTGGAAGCAGTTTCTTGGTGAATGGCTGGAGAGCGCTACAATAATGAGTGTCTGCAGCCAACTGTGAAGCATGGTGGAGGTTCCTTGCAAGTTCAAGGTTGCATTTCTGCAAATGGAGTTGGAGATTTGGTCAGGATTAATGGTGTCCCCAATGCTGAGAAATACAGGAAGACTTATCTATCATGCCATAACTCCAGGGAGGCGTGTGATTGGCTCCCAAATGTAATCTGCAGCAGAACAACCACCCCAAAAATCCAGCCAATGTCATTAAGAACCATCTTCAGTGTAAAGAAGAACAAGGGGTCCTAGACGTGATGGTTTGGCCCCCACAGAGCCCTGATCTCACCATCATGGAGTCTGTCTGGGATAACATGAAGAGACAGAAGGATTTGAGGCAGCCGACATCCACAGAAGACCTGTGCTCAGTTCTCCAAGATGTACAAAGAACAACCTACATGCCGAGTTCCTTTAACTGTGTGCAAGTCTACCTAGAACACTGGTTCTCAACTCCAGTCCTCGGGACCCACCAACAGGTCAGATTTTAAGTATTACCTTGGGGAGTTGCAGACTAGAATACTGCAATCACTGAGCAGCAAATGATATCACCTGTGATGTAGTTCAGCTATCTTGCAAACCTGGCCTGTTGGTGGGTCCTGAGGACTGGAGTTGAGAACCACTGACCTAGAAGAAGACAAAGGGGGGTCACCGTAAAGATTGATTTGATTTGGATTTTTATTCTGTTCATTTACTTTCTATTTTGTTAATTGATAGAAAATAAACTATTAACACTTCTATTATCTGAAAGTATTCTTCGTTATAGCATTAGCATCACACCTGCCTAATACCTTTGCACAGTACTGTATATTATTTTATTCTCATGCATGTCATAAGTAGCAAAATGTATTTGGGATTTGGTAACAACATTAAAATACAGATACATTTAAAAAATATATGTTAATATATATTTTTTTACTATTATGGGCCAGATCTCCTTTGTTAACCTCTTTCATGACCCCTCTATAGCCGAATGATATCTACAACACAGTTTCACATTGCTGGGAGGGGGTCATATGACGTCCTGTGATCGCATTTCTTGTGCGCCCCCTGCTGTGCATATCTGCAGACATCTGTGATTGGTGTGTTCTTGAGACACAGCTGATCACAGATCGTGGTAAAGAGCCAATCCCAGTGGCTCTTTGCCACATGATCAGCTGTGCCGGTTATCACCATTCCTCTCCTTACGCTGACAGAGCATGAGGAGAGCTGATAACTGGCTAATCCGCACAGGGGACTTCTGCACTGACAATCAGGGCACTGATAATCAGTGCAGCTCCAACAGTGGTCACCAGAGCTGCCAGTCAGCGCCTATCAGTGCCACTTAACAATGCCCATCAGTGCCGCCTCATTAGTGCTGCCTCATCAGCGCCCATCAGTGCAGCCTTATCAGCACCCATCAGTGCTGCCTCATCAGTGCACACCAGTGAAGCGTCATCAGCACCCATCAGTGCAGCCTCATCAGCGCCCATCAGTGCAGCCTCATCAGCGCACATCAGTGCCGCCTCATCAGTGCAGCCTCATCAGCGCACATCAGTGCCCATCAATGCAGCCTCATCAGCGCCGATCAGTGCAGCCTCATCAGTGCTGCCTCATCAGCGCCCATCAGTGCAGCCTCGTCAGTGCCCATCAGTGCAGCCTCATCAGTGCCCATCAATGCAACCTCATCAACGCCCATCAGTGCAGACTCATCGGTGCCCATCAGTGCTGCCTCATCAGTGCACACCAGTGCAGCCTTATCAGCACTCATCAGTGCAGCCTCATCAGCACCCATCAGTGCAGCCTCATCAGCACTTATCAGTGCAGCCTCATCAATGCAGCCTTATCAGCGCCCATCAGTGCAGCCTCATCGGTGCCCATAAGTGCAACCTCATCAGTGCCCATCAGTGCAGCCTCATCGGTGCCCATCAGTGCAGCCTCATCAGCGCACATCAGTGCAGCTTCATCAGTGCCCATCAATGCAGCCTCATCAGCGCCGATCAGTGCAGCCTCATCAGTGCTGCCTCATCAGCGCCCATCAGTGCCCATCAGTGCAGCCTCATCAGTGCCCATCAATGCAACCTCATCAACGCCCATCAGTGCAGACTCATCGGTGCCCATCAGTGCTGCCTCATCAGTGCACACCAGTGCAGCCTTATCAGCACTCATCAGTGCAGCCTCATCAGCGCCCATCAGTGCAGCCTCATCAGCACTTATCAGTGCAGCCTCATCAATGCAGCCTTATCAGCGCCCATCAGTGCAGCCTCATCGGTGCCCATAAGTGCAACCTCATCAGTGCCCATCAGTGCAGCCTCATCGGTGCCCATCAGTGCAGCCTCATCAGTGCAGCCTCATCAATGCAGCCTTATCAGCGCCCATCAGTGCAGCCTCATCGGTGCCCATAAGTGCAACCTCATCAGTGCAGCCTCATCGGTGCCCATAAGTGCAACCTCATCAGTGCAGCCTTATTGGTGCCCATCAGTGCAGCCTCATCAGCACTTATCAGTGCAGCCTCATCAATGCAGCCTTATCAGCACCCATCAGTGCAGCCTCATCTGTGCCCATCAGTGCTGCCTCATCAGTGCAGCCTCATCAATGCAGCCTTATCAGCGCCCATCAGTGCAGCGTCATCAGTTCCCATAAGTGCAGCCTCATCAGTGCCCATCAGTGCAGCCTCATCGGTGCCCATCAGTGCAGCCTCATCGGTGCCCATCAGTGCAGCCTCATCAGCGCCCATCAATGCAGCCTTATCAGTGCCCATCAGTGAAGCCTTATCGGTGACCATCAGTGCTGCCTCAGTGCACACCAGTGTAGCATCATCAGCACCCATCAGTGCAGCCTCATCAGTGTACATTAGTGCTGCCTCATCAGCGCACATCAGTGCAGCCTCTTCAGTGCCCATCAATTCAGCCTCATCAACGCCCATCAGTACAGCCTCATCAGCACCCATCAGTGCAGCCTCATCAATGCACATCAGTGCTGCCTCATCAATGCAGCCTCATCAGCGCCCATCACCGCAGCCTCATCAGTGCCCATCAGTGCAGCCTCATCAGTGTCCATCAATGCAGCCTCATTAGTGCCCATCAGTGCCCATCAATGTAGCCTTATCAGTGCCCATCAATACAGCCTCATCAGCGCCATCAGTGCAGCCTCATCAGTGTCCATCAATGCAGCCTCATTAGTGCCCATCAGTGCAGCCTCGTCAGTGCAGCCTCATCAGTGCCCATCAATGCAGCCTCATCAGTGCCCATCAGTACAGCCTCATCAGCGCCACCAATGCAGCCTCATCAGTGCCCATCAGTGCAGCCTCATCGGTGCCCATCAGTGCAGCTTTATCAGCGTACATCCGTGAAGTAGAAAAATTACTTATTTATAAAGTTTCATAACAGAAACTAAGAAAAACAGATTTTTTTTCAAAATTTTCAGTGTTTTTTTGTCTGTTTAGAAAAAAATTAAAAACCCCAGTGGTGATTAAATACCACAAAAAGAAAGCTCTATCTGTCTCAAAAAAAATATTAAAATTTCATATGAGTACAGTGTTACATGACTACGCAATTGTCATTCAAAGTGCGACAGCGCTGAAAATTGGCCTGGGCAGGAAGGGGGTGAAAGTTGCCCGGTAGGCAAGTGAATAAAATAAAATGTGTTGCTATTTATTAACATTTATCCCTAAATGAAAGCCAAATTTGTCCTTAAAAAAAATAAAAGGTATAACTGACCTGGCGTTCCTTTGCGATTTTGTATACTCTTATATTTACTCAGGCTCGGCCGCACACCGTAGCTTGGAACTCAGATAGTATGCAGTTAGAGGGCCACACTTTTTTGAGGTGCCTTGACACAGCAGCGTGGCATCCACATTTATTTGTAATGTACCAACTGAAACCTCTTTTTTTAATCCAAGTATTTCGTTTTTTGGTTGAAAGTGTGGTGGGGGCTCCTCGGTAAGGTTTTTTTCTTTGTAAAGAACAATTTTGTTTTGCATGTCCTGCAGGGGGCGGTGTGCTCCCTCTACACGCAGATCAGTGATTGTAATGACGCACGCTGGCAGACATACAAATAAAGTGTATCTAAAGACAAGACTTTTAATTTTGCTTGTGGGATAGAAGGTGAGGGATTAGAACCTCTGTCAAGTTTTTACTGCTGTCTGTGTCCCCTGTTTGTACTGGAGACCAGGGCCACCTATAGGGGTACTGGCAGTACTCTCATACCGGACCCCTATATCCTCACACCCCCTCTCTCTGCACCTCATCCCTCTCTGACTACAATTCTGATGGGAAAGGGGCATGTCCAGGCAGAGCCGGCAGTACAGGACGTTTGGGGGATCAGTAGTGAGCTGAGCACAGGGTACCATGGCAATCACTACAGAAGAGGCCCCCGGAGGTTATTGGGCACCTCCCCTCCAAGTAAAGCAGCGCTCCAAATCCTGAAGATGGGAACAGCCAAGATATAAGTGGTTGGGGGGAGGCAGAATGTGGGGTGGCGTATTGGATATAGAGTGCAGAGTTGTAGGGAAGGGTTGACTGAGTGAGGTGTAATGGGGGTACAAGAAGAGTAATGGGGATGCAGGAGGTGCAAGGTAATGGGGGATGCAGAGTGAGGTGTAATGGGGGTACAAGAAGAGTAATGGGGATGCAGGCGGTGCAAGGTGCTGGGTAAAGGGGGATGCAAAGTGAGGTGTAATGGGGGTACAAGAAGAGTAATGGAGGTTGCAGGTGGTGCAAGGTGTTGGATAATGGGGGATGCAGAGTGAGGTGTAATGGGGGTACAGGAAGAGTAATGGGGGATGCAGGTGGTGCAAGGTGCTGGGTAATGGGGGATGCAGAGTGAGGTGTAATGGGTGTACAGGAAGAGTAATGGGGGATGCAGGTGGTGCAAGGTGCTGGGTAGTGGAGGATGCAGAGTGAGGTGTAATGGGGGTGCAGGAAGAGTAATGGGGGATGCAGGTGGTGCAAGGTGCTGGGTAATGGGGGATGCAGAGTGAGGTGTAATGGGTGTACAGGAAGAGTAATGGGGGATGCAGGTGGTGCAATGTGTTGAGTAATGGGCGATGCAGAGTGAGGTGTAATGGGCGATGCAGAGTGAGGTGTAATGGGCTACAGGTAGAATAATGGGGGATGCGGAGTGAGAGGTAATTGGATTACAGGAAGATTAATGGGGAATGCAGGTGGTGCAAGGTGTTGGGTAAAGGGGGATGCAGAGTGAGGTGTAATGGGGGTACAAGAAGAGTAATGGGGATGCAGGAGGTGCAAGGTAATGGGGGATGCAGAGTGAGGTGTAATGGGGGTACAAGAAGAGTAATGGGGATGCAGGCGGTGCAAGGTGCTGGGTAAAGGGGGATGCAAAGTGAGGTGTAATGGGGGTACAAGAAGAGTAATGGAGGTTGCAGGTGGTGCAAGGTGTTGGATAATGGGGGATGCAGAGTGAGGTGTAATGGGGGTACAGGAAGAGTAATGGGGGATGCAGGTGGTGCAAGGTGCTGGGTAATGGGGGATGCAGAGTGAGGTGTAATGGGTGTACAGGAAGAGTAATGGGGGATGCAGGTGGTGCAAGGTGCTGGGTAGTGGAGGATGCAGAGTGAGGTGTAATGGGGGTGCAGGAAGAGTAATGGGGGATGCAGGTGGTGCAAGGTGCTGGGTAATGGGGGATGCACAGTGAGGTGTAATGGGTGTACAGGAAGAGTAATGGGGGATGCAGGTGGTGCAATGTGTTGAGTAATGGGCGATGCAGAGTGAGGTGTAATGGGCGATGCAGAGTGAGGTGTAATGGGCTACAGGTAGAATAATGGGGGATGCGGAGTGAGAGGTAATTGGATTACAGGAAGATTAATGGGGAATGCAGGTGGTGCAAGGTGTTGGGTAAAGGGGGATGCAGAGTGAGGTGTAATGGGTGTACAGGAAGAGTAATAGGGAATGCAGGCGGTGCAAGGTGCTGGATAGTGGAGGATGCAGAGTGAGGTGTAATGGGGGTGCAGGAAGAGTAATGGGGGATGCAGGTGGTGCAAGGTGCTGGGTAATGGGGGATGCAGAGTGAGGTGTAATGGGTGTACAGGAAGAGTAATGGGGGATGCAGGTGGTGCAAGGTGCTGGGTAGTGGAGGATGCAGAGTGAGGTGTAATGGGGGTACAGGAAGAGCAATGGGGGATGCAGGTGGTGCAATGTGTTGAGTAATGGGCGATGCAGAGTGAGGTGTAATGGGCTACAGGTAGAATAATGGGGAATGCGGAGTGAGATGTAATTGGATTACAGGAAGAGTAATGGGGAATGCACTTGGTGCAAGGTGTTGGGTAATGGGGGATGCAGAGTGAGGTGTAATGGGTGTACAGGAAGAGTAATGGGGGATGCAGGTGGTGCAAGGTGCTGGGTAGTGGGGGATGCAGAGTGAGGTGTAATAGGGGTAAAAGAAGAGTAATGGGGATGCAGGAGGTGCAAGGTGCTGGGTAATGGGGGATACAGAGTGAGGTGTACTGGGGGTACAGGAAGATTAATGGGGAATGCAGGTGGTGCTGGGTAATGGGGGATGCAGAGTGAGGTGTAATGGGTGTACAGGAAGAGTAATGGGGGATGCAGGTGGTGCAAGGTGCTGGGTAATGGGGGATGCAGAGTGAGGTGTAATGGGGGTACAGGAAGAGTAATGGGGGATGCAGGTGGTGCAATGTGTTGAGTAATGGGCGATGCAGAGTGAGGTGTAATGGGCTACAGGTAGAATAATGGGGGATGCGGAGTGAGATGTAATTGGATTACAGGAAGATTAATGGGGAATGCACTTGGTGCAAGGTGTTGGGTAAAGGGGGATGCAGAGTGAGGTGTAATGGGTGTACAGGAAGAGTAATGGGGGATGCAGGTGGTGCAAGGTGCTGGGTAGTGGGGGATGCAGAGTGAGGTGTAATAGGGGTAAAAGAAGAGTAATGGGGATGCAGGAGGTGCTGGGTAATGGGGGATACAGAGTGAAGTGTACGGGGGGTACAGGAAGATTAATGGGGAATGCAGGTGGTGCTGGGTAATGGGGGATACAGAGTGAGGTGTAATGGGGGTACAGGAAGAGTAATGGGGGATGCAGGAGGTGCAAGGTGCTGGGTAATGGGGGATGCAGAGTGAGGTGTAATGGGCTACAGGTAGAATAATGGGGGATGCAGAGTGAGGTGTAATGGGGGTACAGGAAGAGTAATGGGGGATGCAGGTGGTGCAATGTGTTGAGTAATGGGCGATGCAGAGTGAGGTGTAATGGGCTACATGTAGAATAATGAGAGATGCGGAGTGAGATGTAATTGGATTACAGGAAGATTAATGGGGAATGCAGGTGGTGCAAGGTGCTGGGTAATGGGGGTGCAGAGTGGGGTGTAGGGGGTGCACAATGTGGAGAATGCAAGGGGTATAGAGTGCTGGGGTATTGGGGATACAGGTAGGGTTGCCACCTGTACTGTTTTCTCCCGGACAGTCCGGTTTTTGAATGATGTGTTTGGGTTTACTTCTGCCCCAGACCCGGACACCTCATTCACACGGACTACACCAAGAGTGACATGTCTCCCCTCTCCCTGACAGCAGCTTGGTTCAGCAGAGCAGAGTGTCAGTGTATCAAAGCTCCTCCCCTCCTCCTCCTCTGTTCTGTACACACATAAGGAGGAGAAGGGGAGCAAGAGACACGATGATATCAGGTCTGTAGAAAGTTTTTATTATGCTCTGTAGATGGAGGAGGGAGGGGGAGAGAGCGGCTGGAAAGGAGGACAAGGTATAAAATATGTGGAGTGATCGAGGGGTTAGGAGGATATGTGCTGGAGGGGCTTTGGCAGGAGGAAGATGTGCTAGAAGTGTGGATTGGATTTGAAATCTGACAACCTCTCCTTGCACTATCTCTCTACCTTCCCAAAGCACCCTTCCAGCACTTATCCAACCCCCCCCCCCACCCCTCCCCCTTGCACTGGCCCTCTTCTCTCACAAAGCACCCCCCCAGCACATATTTGACACCCCCCCCCCAAGCGCCCCCCAGCACATATGGGTACAGGCTGCATATGATGGCCACAGTGGCTGCATGATGGGCACAGGCTGCATATGATGGGCACATAGGCTGCATATGATGGGCATAGGCTGCATATAATAAGCACAGAGTCTGCATATGATGGGCACAGAGACTGCATATGATGGGCACAGGCTGCATATGATGGGCATAGGCTGCATATGATGGGCACAGTGGCTGCATATGATGGTCACAATGGCTGCATGATGGGCACAGGCTGCATATGATGGGCACAGAGGCTGCATATGATGGGCATAGGCTGCATATAATAAGCACAGAGTCTGCATATGATGGGCACAGAGACTGCATATGATGGGCACAGGCTGCATATGATGGGCATAGGCTGCATATGATGGGCACAGTGGCTGCATATGATGGTCACAATGGCTGCATGATGGGCACAGGCTGCATATGATGGGCACAGAGGCTGCATATGATGGGCATAGGCTGCATATGATGGGCACAGAGGCTGCATATGATGGGCATAGGCTGCATATAATAAGCACAGAGTCTGCATATGATGGGCACAGAGGCTGCATATGATGGGCACAGGCTGCATATGATGGGCATAGGCTGCATATGATGGGCACAGTGGCTGCATATGATGGGCACAGAGGCTGCATTTTATGGGCACAGTGGCTGCATTTTATGGGCACAGTGACTGCATTTGATGGGCACAAGTGGCTGCATTTGATGGGCACAAGTGGCTGCATTTGATGGGCACAAGTGGCTGCATTTTATGGGCACAGTGACTGCATTTGATGGGCACAAGTGGCTGCATTTGATAGGCACAAGTGGCTGCATTTTATGGGGCACGGTGAGGCTGCGATTGATGTTTTTTTTCAGAATTTTTCCGTTTGTTTGCGCCCAGCACCAGCCGCCACTGCCCCCCAGCACATATCTAACTCTCCCCACCCCCCCTGCTAGCACTAGCACTCTCCCCAGGACATATCTGACCCTGCATTCCATGCAGAACACTCACAATTCAGTCATGCACACTGTTTGCTGCAGCGAGCTATGCGCCACATTACTACTCTCTTTTAGGCCACCAAAAGTGTCCCAGGTCTTTTACAATCTTATAGTGTATACCCTCCCAAAAAAATGCCGCTGCTAAAGTGTTTGGGTTCGGCTTGAAGAAAAGGTGGCAACCCTAGATACAGAGGGTGTAGAGTGTTGTTGGGGTTTTGGAATGCAGATCTTGGGCAATGACTGAGCTGTGTGCACAGAGGGAGCTTGCGGGGCCCCCCAGCATCTGTGCCCGCAGCAGCCTTCTGATTCAAGCTTATAGGGAGACATTAGAGGGAGGTTAAAATGTATGGGGAGAGACAGAAGGGAGGGTAAAGTGTATGGGGAGAATTGGTGGGGGGGGGGGGGTAGGGGAATAGGGGGTTGAAAGGAGGACACTTGGGGTCAAGGGGTGTGGTTAAAGTGCATGGGTAGACACTAGGGAGGGGGTGGGGAGGAGAGGATAAAGAGTATTGGGAGACACTGGGGGGGAGGTAAAAATAATGAGACACAAGAGAGGGAGCAGGGATAAATTGTATGGGAAGACACTGGGCGTAGAGAGGTTAAAGTATATAGAAAGACATTGGGGAGATGGTAAAGTGTACGGGGACACACCAAGGGAAAAGATGGAGGTTAAAGTGTATGGGAAAACACTGTGGGGGGGGTGGAGGTTAAGGTGTATGAGAAGACACCGGGGGGGGAGGGGATGGAGGATAATATACTTGGGGTGACACTGGGGGGAGGTGAAAATGTTGGGGAGATGCAGGCTGGTGGGCCTGTCAGGCTGTTGGGGCCCCATGATTTCTAAAGGACCTCTTCTGGAGACCACTGGGACTGGAAGCACTGGAAAAATGTTGGGTTTCCACCAAAAGTTCAACCAACACAGACTTCTTCCTTTACATTACCACATAAACTTTTCTGTGTCACAACAACCAATCAGAAGTAATGTCACTGATGATGATGGCAGATAAGTTGCTGTGGTTTCCGGCAAACATTGCTGCTTTCTTCTGTATAAAGGAAATCTTATCAATGTGTTAATATTTTATAAGCCTCGTTCTCTGTATAGTGTGTAATTCTATATATACACGGGACAGACATATGTGTTCCTTACATGCCGTCTATGCTCTCCGCTTAGTAATTATGCACATTATTGTTCCTCTCTCAGTAACGATTCCATTGTCTGATATTCTCATACAGTATATGGCCAAACATCCGTGGACCCCTAACCATCACAAGAAACTTGTTGGCCCCATTGCAGAACTTTTTATTTTATTTATTACAGGTATTTATATAGTGCCGTCATATCATGTAGCAGTTTATACATATATTATTCGTTCACATTCGTTCGTCCCTAACTCACATTCATATACATACTAGGGCCATTTTAGACAGGAGCCAATTAACCTACCAGCATGTCTTTGGAGTGTGGAAGGAAACCAGAGTACCCGGAGGAAACCCATGCAGGTAGTGCCATGGTTGGGATTCAAACCAATGACCCCAGTGCTGCTAGGTGGAAGTGCTAACCACTTAGCCACTGTGCTGCTATGGCTATTAATATCAAGTTGCCCCCACCATGACTATTAATATTGAGTTCCCCCTCACCATCATGGTCATTAATATAGATTTGCCTCCCTCCCATGATCATTAATGTCGTATTGCCACCCCCCATGGCCATTAATATGAAGTTTCCCCCTCTCCAAGGCCAATTATTCAATTGGACTCCCTCCAATGCCATTATTACGGAGTCCCCCCAAGGCCATTATTACAGGGTCCCTCCAAGGCCATTAATTTGGAGTCCCTCCAAGGCCATTATTACGGAGTCCCTCCAAGGCCATTATTATGGAGTCCCTCCAAGGCCATTAATTTGGAGTCCCTCCAAGGCCATTCAATTGGACTCCCTCCAAGGCCATTATTACGTAGTCCCCCCAAGGCCATTATTACAGGGTCCCTCCAAGGCCATTAATTTGGAGTCCCTCCAAGGCCATTATTACGGAGTCCCTCCAAGGCCATTATTACGAAGTCCCTCAAAGGCCATTAATATGGAGTCTATCCAAGGCCATTAATATGGAGTCCATCCAAGGCCATTAGTATGGAGTCCCTCCATGGCCATTATTATGGAGTTGCCCCCTATGTGGCTATACCATCCTTCACTCTTCTGGGGATACTTTGCATGAGATTTTGGGGTGTCTGTGGGAATTTGTGCCCATTTGTGAGGTCATTGGGATAGGAGCACCCTATTCCCTCATTAAGTGTAGCTCTCATGGTTCAGAGAAGCAGGATCTCTCAAATCTATGGAAAGTGTAGGACCCACTAATCATGGGGTACTTTGTCGCAGTAAGTGGGCTTAGCACCATATAGCAATATGGTGTGACCAAATCCCCATATTTTTGAAAATGTCTTTTTGAGAATGTTTAGGTGTTTTAAACTAGCCTTGCTGGAGGTGAATGTTTTTTTGCATGTGTGCGCTGTAATATTTTTCTTCTATTGTATGGTCTTATGGCTGCACCAGCTTTAATGTGAAGGTGTGCCCCCCAAATATCTTGTTTTTGTTTGTTTGCATTTGTGAGGTCAGGTACTGATGTTGGATGAGAAGACCTGGCTCATCCAGGCCCCTTTGGTGCCTCATGTTGGGCACCAAAAAAAAAAACAAAGACCTGGCTCACCATTCCAATTCATCCCAAAAGTGCTCAGTAGGGGTGAGGTCAGGGATATGTACAGGACACTCTAGTTCCTCCACACCAAACTGGCCACACCATGTCTTTATGAAGCTGGCTTTGTACACAGGGGCACAATCATGGTGGAACAGAAAAGGGTCTTCACCAAACTGTCACTACAAAGTTGGAGGAGCAAAATTGTCTACGATGTATTTGTATGATGGAGTATTACCAGGACCCTTCACTGGACACACCTGAACTCAATCTTTTGGAAAAGGGGTTCCTATACTTTTGGCCATATAATGACTTTCAGATTCTTGTTCCAATAATAACTTTGGACATTCTTTAGATCTGGCGGGGATCCTACAGACAAATGATGATTCTCAGCTCTAACCTCACAGGTTGTTCCCCATTCGGCATTTTTAAGTGATTAGAATGTCAGCTCAGCAGGCTAGGATCCTACCTATGTCTAGTTGTACTTCTGTGTAATTAATCATTAATGCGCCTGAGCTGGTAAATTTGCCCCTTATCTCGCTATTAGAAAACATCAGAGATGTCAGGTCACTGGAACGAAGGACAGTCCAAATTTCAGAGAGGGGCATTATGGGAATGCCGCCCATCACAGGCTCGCCTGCCAAAGATGTAGAAATATGATGAGTGCTGAGGACAGGGAGACGCTTGTGAGCGACCTACATGCAGCACGTGCGCAGCCACATAATGGGGTAGTGTATCAGGGTGTCCTGGATTGTCCCATCGCTGGCTTTTCCTCTCTGCTCAGTGATGTATGAAAGACGCAGACAAAACACGACATTCAGGATAAATATGCTGTGGGATGATTTGTTTATCTGGGTCTACGTGGATGCTTTGAGGTTTTGTAGGGATGGAATAAAGTTCTGTTCCAATGTTCAGCCTATAACAGCCCCAAAATCTTCTCTGTGACACCAGCTTTACAGATATTTAGATAAGTCTAGGGTAGAGGGTTATGGTTAGGGTTAAACCTAAAGGATTACTGGGTTATGGTTAGGGAGAGAGGGTTGGGGTTAGAATTAGAGGGTTAGAGTTAGGGATAGAGGGTTAGTACTGGATCTACATGGAGTCTTTGATGTTCTGTTCCAATGTTTAGCCTATAACAACCCCAAAATCTTCTCCGTGACACCAGCCTTGCAGATATTTAGATAAGTCTAGGGTAGAGGGTTATGGTTAGGGTTAAACCTAAATGATTACTGGGTTATGGTTAGGGAGAGAGGGTTAGAGTTAGGTTTAGAGGGTTAGAGTTAGGGCTAGAGGGTTAGTACTGGGTCTACATGGGGTCTTTGATGTTCGAATTAAAGGGTTAGGGTTAGGCAGTGAGGATTAGAGTTAGGTTTAGAGGATTAGGGTTAGTATTAGGATGAGGGAGCCAGAGTTTAGGTTAGAGGGTTAGAGTTAGAGGGTTAGGATTGGGGGTTAGAGTTTAGGTTAGCAGTTTAGTACTGGGTCTACATGAAGCCTTTGATGTTCTGTTCCAATGTTCAGCCTATAACAACCCCAAAATCTTCTCCGTGATACCAACCTTGCAAATATTTAGATAAGTCTAGGGTAGAGGGTTTGGGTTAGAAATAAAGGGTTGGTAGGTTATGGTTATAAAAAGAGGGTTATGCCGCGTACACACGGTCGGACTTTCCGGCATACTTGGTCCGGCGGACCAGAGTGTGCCGGACAAACCGCCCGTGTGTAGGCGCCGGCAGACTTTTCCGGCGGACTTTTTCCCAAAAGCCCGCCGGACCTAGATTTGAAACATGTTTTAAATATTTCTGTCGGACTCAGTTTCGGGGGGAAAGTCCGCTCGTCTGTGTGCTGGTCCGACGGAAAGCCTGCTCGTCCGTATGCTGGTCCATCGGACCAGATACGACGCAAGGGCAGGGTATTGCATTTCGCGCTCGCTGCAATAGGAAAAACAAATTTTCCTATTGCGGCGAGCGCGGGGCATACCAGGCCCTTAGGTCTGGTATGGATTATAAAGGGAACCCCCCCTACGCCGAAAAAATGGCGTGGGGTCCCCCCTAAAATCCATACCAGACCCCGATCCGAGCACGTAGCTTGGCCGGTCAGGAAAGGGGGTGGGGACAGGCGAGCGCCCCCCCCCCCCCGAGCCGTGCCAGGCCGCATGCCCTCAACATGGGGGGTGGGTGCTTTGGGGGAGGGGAGCGACCTGCGGGCATGCTGGGACTGTGACGTTTTAGGGGGCGTAGTCAACATCACCCAGTGACCACGCCCCCTAAAACGTCACAGTCCCAGCATCCCAGGGACTGTGACATCAAAAGGGGGCGGGGTCTCCGCCTATATAAGTCACAACGCAGCCCTCAGAGAGCAGTCCAGCCGGAGAGAGCGTCGTATCACCATCTGGAGAAGAGAAGAGAAGACAAGAAGCCCAGAAGACAAGAAGCCCAGAAGACAAGAAGCCCAGAAGTCCGGACCTCTGCTGGCAAGAGAGCTACCTGAAGACAGCGGAGGAGCCGGCCGAAGAACTGGAACACCGGGAGAAGAGAGCGGAGAAGAACCAACCGGACACCGGGAGAAGATGAACCGGAGGGACCCCCGAAGCCGGAAGAAGACCCCCGAAGCCGGAGGAAGATCCCCCCCCCGGAGCTGTTTAATAAAATATTTTAAAAACCTGTGTAGTGTTTTATTATTTACACTTTTTCCCTAGGTGAATGGGTAGGGGTACCATGTACCCCATACTCATTCACATAGGGTGGGGGGGCCGGGATCTGGGGGCCCTCTTATTATAGGGGGCTCCCGGATTCCGATAAGCCCCCCGCCCGCACACCCTGACAACCAACGGCCAGGGTTGTCGGGAAGAGGCCCTTGTCCTCATCAACATGGGGACAAGGTGCTTTGGGGTGGGGGGCGCCCCCCTCCCCCAAAGCACCCACCCCCCATGTTGAGGGCATGCGGCCTGATACGGTTCAGGAGGGGGGGTGCTCGCTTGTCCCCACCCCCTTTCCTGACCGGCCAGGCTGCGTGCTCGGATCGGGGCCTGGTATGGATATTAGGGGGAACCCCACACCGTTTTTTCGGCGTAGGGGTTTCCCTTTATAATCCATACCAGACCTAAGGGCCTGGTATGACCCGCGACGGGGCTCGCAAGGTGTCAATCTCGCCGATAAAATTTTCTAGTCCCGTCGTGTGGGCAAGTCCGTTCATTCTGAAAGTCCGCCGTAACTCCGGCGAAAGTCCGTCGGAAAGACGGGTGGACTTAGCCCGCCGCAAAGTCCGGTTGTGTGTGGGCAAGTCCGTCCGTTTTAAAGTTCGGCGCACCTGGCGGACAAAGTCCATCAGAAAGTGTGCCGGACCAAGTAGGCCAGAAAGTCCGACCATGTGTACACGGCATTAGGGTTAGAGTTTAGGTTAGAGGGTTAGACTTAGGGTTAGAGTTTTAGTACTGGGTCTACATGAAGTCTCTGATGTTCTGTTCCAATGTTTGGCCTATAACAGCCCCAAAATCTTCTCTGTTACACCAATCTTGCAGATATTTTGTGTCCATGTATAAAAATGTGCAATTCGCTCAGGTATAATAACTACAGTTAAAGTGCTAATGAACCTCATATGAGAGAACACTGTGCAAACGTAGCTGAAAAATTTCTGCCAACTGTAGCAGACCATAGAACAGCATGAGATAAGAGTTTTCTTCTCCTCCGGCCTCCCACGTGTTTCAGTTGAGGTAGACCTCTTGATTCTCACCCCATTGACACACACATTTCCAGTCAGTTTAATTCTCACTTGACTTTTAGGAATTCATTGGTGTCATGTTTAAATTCCTTGTTTTTAGCCCTGAAGAAGAGAGTTCTAAGACCCTGAAATGTGGTGGCTTCTAACCAAGAACAGCAGACTTTATTACATCTTCCACCAACAGAATGGAAGACAATGTGCTTAGATTCCTCCTCGAAGTGTCCTTTCAGGTGGCTCTTGGTGTCCTCCAGGTTCTGCCTCACATCCCAGCCACAGTGTTAAAGGCAACCAAGTTCCTCCTAGCACACACTTGCTGGTGCCCCCTTGCCTGAAAGGAGCTGCACAGCTTGACTTTCACAAACTCCCACTAGTCATTTACCTTCCGGAAGAATCTGTTATTCGCTCCCCCCCCCGGTGTATTTTCTCCTCCTAGTGTACTCTCTCCCCACCTTCCCCAGTGTATTCTCTCCCCCCACCCCGGTGTATTTTCTCCTCCCAGTGTATTCACTCCCCCCGGTATATTCTCTCCCCCCAGTGTATTCTCCCCCCCTGGTATATTTTGTTCCCCCAGTGTATTCTCTCCCCACCTTCCCCAGTGTATTCTCTCCCACCGGTATATTCTCTCCCCCCGGTGTATTCTCTCCCCCAGTGTATTCTCTCCCCCTGGTGTACCCTCTCCCCCCAGTGTATTCTCTCCCTCCCTTGTATTCTCTCCCCCTGGTATATTCTGTTCCCCCAGTGTATTCTCTCCCCACCTATACCGGTGTATTCCCTCCTCCCCCTTCCCCAGTGTATTCTCTCCCACCGGTATATTCTCTCCCTCCCGGTATATTCTCTCTCCCCAGTGTATTCTCTCCACCCGGTATATTCCCCCCCAGTGTATTCCCTCCCCCCGTGTATTCTCTCTCCCCAATCTACTCTCATCCCCAGTGTATTCTCTCCCCTGGTGTACCCTCTCCCCCCAGTGTATTCTCCCCCCCAGTGTATTCTCCCCCCCCCAGTGTATTCTCTCCCCCCAGTGTATTCTCTCCCCCCAGTGTATTCTCTCCCCCTGGTGTGTTCTCTCCTCCCGGTATATTCTCTCCCCACCCCCCAGTGTATTTTCTCCCTCCCATGTATTCTAACCCCCCCACCTGTATTCTCTCTCCTGGTGTACTCTCTCACCCCCCCTTCCTTGTGTACTCTCTCCCATTGGTGTATTCTATGTTCTCTCCCCCTGGCGTGTCACCAGACACTCACAAACACGCTAACACGTTGGGTCAGTTCACATTTTATTGTCAAGTACAAAGATTTATTAAATTCTCTGCTATAAACAATTCCCTTCTCCCAAAAATAAGTCATTTCTTTATAATTTAAACTACTTACACTACACCCCCCTCCCCAGCCAGGCTGTACATGGAGGCCGGAGGGGGGGGGAAGACAATGATATTAATCTATGACAGTTTTAATACAAAGTAGTTAAAAATACAGTAAAAACAAACAACACAACAATCCCCCCACAATGAAGGGATCCGTCAGCACCCACTAGGGGGGGAGGCGCGGGAAGCATTGCTCTGCTCCGCGGAGGAGGGGACTAGAAAGACACATTGTGTCGTAGGGCAGTCGGGGCAACGCATTTCGGGGGGAAATGGCAGAATAAAATGTAATACAGAGGAAAACTTTCTGAATTTGAAGGTGACATTGCTAATTAGTATCTGACAGCTGGCAGCAATATTACAATCTGTAACTGTTCAGCCAGTCTTGTGGTTCTCCTTAGCCATTAGGGAGACTCCACTGTTCACCATTACAGCTTCCTGTGTCATCTACTGGACTAGGATTATCTTTCTTCACCCCGCCTATTCATTCACCAATGAGCAGCTCTCACCCCTCACTATGCAGGGTTACAGGGGTGCCAGGATCACAAGGCTGGCTGAGCAGAATTTTGATTTTTCTTTTTAACAGGTAAAGGATCATTTTCAGCTAACGTAGCTGTCTGGTGTTGAAAAAGACCCAGTTACCGTGCTAACTCAGGGCAGAAAAAGTACACTAATGCAAGGGTCACTGTAGAATAATCCCATTAACCTTTTCAGGGTAAAATGACAGGGTCTCTTTAAAGCCCAGCCCTGACTCATACTCACCATGGCAGCGCTCCCTCCTTCCTCCATTATAACCAATAGAACCTTGGACCTTCTGGGTGTCATGAGCACGTGATCTCCTTCTATGACGCAGTGCTCATGCCTAAGTCACATGACCAAAGGGGGCAATGGTGTCGCCCCCTTTGGTCATGTGACTTAGGTCTTAGCTTTCAGGAAAGCTCCAACATTAGCTTGGGAAGGAGCAAAGGGGAAATGCTTTGATGCTAGGTTTTTAATTGGGTGGGAAGAGAACCTGTCATTTGCCCTTAAAAGCAAACCCTTTATCACCTTAATGTATTTTTTCTGCTTCTTTTCATGTAAGTTGGGAAGAGGCGAAGAGCGACCAGCTGGAGTTTATTTGCCCTATAATGTTGGTGTAAAAAGTTCACCTTCTATAAAACGTTACGTCTGACCTGCAGAGCTAGCAGTCGGTTTTTTTTTAGTGTTTCCTGTTTTTTTTTACAGTAATTCGCCTCCTTTGTCCGTGTCCGCCTGCCTCAGCCCTTGTTTCACTTTGTACAATCCTGCGCAATTTTTTTTTGTTAGAGTCTATTCCGCGTCATGTTTTTACACCCGCATTGCTGACTGCTGTGGAATTATTCTGCATAAATTCCTGACATATTTCATAATTCCTGTAACTAGGGATCCTCAGCTACAGTCTCCAGCCAGAATAACTTGATGGACTTGAACAACTGACCCCCCCTGCCCCCCCCCCCGCAGCTCCCAGATACTCAGGTTACAGAACGCAATCTCCGAGCGCAATGCTCTACAGATCACATGGGGCAGATGGGTTCAAGGCTTCCCATAACAGGTGCAGCTTGGCAGAATTGATCTCACAGCTTTCTTGTAGGGATCTTCTCTGAAGCTGCAGATGTCCATCATGTTTTTTTGGCAGGGGTAGATGGGTCAGAGCTACAGTGCAGAATTAGCAGAGTGGACAGTAATGACCGGTGTAGTGACATTGGAGGATCAAAATAAATGGGCAGCAGAGTTTCTAGGTGTGTTGGCTACTAGCAGCTACCGTAAAACTTGACCATGTATCCACCTACCCCTCTCCAGAGTCTGGATCTTCTGTTCTTATCCCACCCCACTTGTAGCCCCTACAGAACACCATGACAAATTAGACCAGATATTTCCTCCTTATGACAGTGAATAGGACATAGTCCCACCCTTTGGCTGCTTACCCCTCTGCAAGGATAGAACTGCCACAAGAAGGTAATCTACTGATCTGCATCCTAGAGAAGAGACAGCCACCTGCCTCATCTCTAGGGTGCAGGTCAGTAGATGACCTTCTTGTGGCAGTAAGGTATAAGGGATGGCTGGAGATGTGGGGAAACACCTACAGTCTTATGTTTGGTGGCCAGTCTGGCCAGGTCAAAGATTGCCCTACACCGTACTGCCACAAGAAGGTCATGTACTGACCTGCAGCCACCTGCCTCTTCTCTAGGGTGCAGGTCAGTAGAAGACCTTCTTGTGGCAGTAAAGTGTGAGGTGATCTTTGACCTAGCCAGATTGGCCACCAAACATACTGTAAGTTTGTAGGTTCTACTTGACCTCTCTAACCATCCCTTAAACGGCCCTTCTGAAGGCAAGAATCAATGGGTTGCATGTTCCTAGACAATACCAATTGGTTCTTCCCTTCAGAAGGGCTGTGCAGGTGACTGTGACATAGGCCCACCCTCTGGCTTTTTACCCCTCTGAATCAAAAGATGGAACCACTACAAGAAGGTCATCTACTGACCTGCATCCTGGAGAAGAGACCGTCACCTGCCTCTTCTCTAGGATGCAGGTCAGTAGATGACCATCTTGTGAAACTAAGGTGACCTTTGACCTGGCCAGATTGGCCACCAAACATACTGTAAGTCTGTAGGTGCTCTTCGACCTCTCCAGCCATCCCTTAAACAGCCCTTCTGAAGGAAAGAATTAGTGGGTTGCATGTTCCTAGACAATACCAATTGTCTAGGAACATGCAACCAATTGATTCTTTCCTTCTGATGGGTCATACAGGTAAATGGGACCATAGGCCCAACCTCTGGCTGCTTACCCTTCCGAATCAAAAGATGGAACTGCCACAAGGTCAGCTACTTACCCACATCCTAAAGATGAGACAGACACCTTCCTCTAGGGTGCAGGTTAGTAGATGACCTTCTGGCAGTAAGGTGACCTTCGACCTGGCTAGATTGACCATCAAACATAAGTCTGTAGGTGTTCCCCGACCCTCTCCAGCCACCCCTTCTGAAGGACAGAATCAATGGATTGGATGTTACTAGATAATTGGTATTGTCCACCGCCCCCCAGATAAACTGATGCTGGGGTTTTTAACAAGTATTTACAGAAACATATACATTTGGTCAATCCGTTTGTTGAAACCTCTTTCAGTAATCAGATCATGCCTGCATGTCTGACTTCCCTCTGTCCATAGCACTCAACGGCTACGAGCTTAAAAGGTCAGTTCTTAATCACACCCACATTTAACCCCATTTAATGCCCATTAAAGCATAGCCCAACTTTTAACCATAAAATATGTCCCAGGATCTCCAGAAGCCTAGGAGCAATGTAACTTGATATTGTCCTCTAAGCAGATGGACCTGCGTCCCACCACTCCCGTCTGTTGTCAAGAATGTGATGGAGGACAGATGGGTTCAAAATCACCATATGCGTATAACCTTAAACAATTTAGGAATCATTTATCACATGTAGATCTGAGAACACCTGAAGACTAAAAAAAATACATAATAAAATTTATAATCTCTATATAAAGTTCATTCTGATGTGTATGAGCTACAGAAATCCATCTGTAGACCATTGGTAGTCAAGAAACATAGCCGAAACACTCTATGAAAACAACACTGGTAGCCAGTTTTCCTTCAGACACCGAATGGTTATGGTGTCATCGGAAGAAAAGCCACAAGTTACAAAGTTACAATTTATTAGCAGATTAGATATATTGACGATTGTCTACATCACATGACTCATTTCCAGTGTGTTATAGAGGAAGCTCTTTTAATTTGCCATCTCAGCTCTCACCCTCCGTATTATACCTATATAGATAGAAAACCCTTCTGGAAGAATCCCCCCAACTTTCTGTCTCTTCCAGCCAGGAAGGGGTTACTGAGTTTTGGCTAGCCGTGTTTACCACCCCAGTACTTGTCTCTACGATGTCACACCGCCCAGATTCTCCACCAGTTGCACGGTTACAGAAAACTTCTACAGAATGTAAAGTTCCTGATTGTTTTTCTTAATTTCAGCTGAGAGGTGCATATCACAGGCAGTCCCAGAGGAGGAATGAAGCACACAGGGCCCCCCTTCCCGGGAGGCCGTCACCAATCGCAGACGTGACTTGATTCAGTATGTGCCAGCCTTTGTCCGCCAAGCTGCAGCTTTATCAGGCCTTTCACTGAAGCTTTGCCTGTTTGTCCATCCTTCTTCCCGGATTTCCCTCCTCTTCTCCTCCTCTTTGTTTCTCTTCTAGAAGAAGCCCTCAGTGTTCTCCACAATCAAGTATGGTCCATCACTCTGGGGCGTTTGCCCTCTGCAATGGACTCCAGCTTGGAAGGGGCAACATTCATAACAACATCACTTAGACCTGTGATGGTGGAAATGGTCTTTAAGTCATGGGAAAACAAATGTCTTTTAGGCATGGGGTTCCCCCTTGTTGACAGATTTTCTCTGAGAATAACTGTTCTTGTTCTTGGAACATTCTTGGCGATGTATCAAATTTTTGGTTGGCTGATGTTTTTTCAAGATACTTTGTGATTTTTTTTTTTCCTTTCAAAAACTTGAGTTGTCTCAAAAACAAGGGTAAGCTGAAAAAAAACCCAGAGAAGGTTGAAGGACCATATTGTTGTATGAGATATCTTAAAGGGTGCAATTAGAGAACTGAGTCAAGTCCTTCCATTTATGAATAGCATACTTCAAAAACTTGAGTTGTCCCTAAACGAGGGTAAGCTGGAAGATTCAATCAGACAACCCCCCCCCCCCCCACAAAAGGAGATATCTTAAAGGGTCCAATTAGGAATAGCTTATGTGCATTTAGCTAACAGTGTGAAAAATTCTAACTGCACCACCCTCCTCTATATACAAGTAGACAATGATGATAACCCAACCACCCGAACTATGTACAGCCCCTCATCTCCTACGGGCTAATAGACCAATGAGAGGGACCAGACATCCGCGGAGTATGCCCCTTCCAGAGTCGGGCTGTGGGGATATGTACCATTCTAACTAGCAGCTGGATGAGAACCTTCACCCACCTCAACAGTAGGTGACAAGGTCCCCAAATGATGCCCCCCCCCCCCCCCTCCCAATAAAGATAAATAGAAACATGTGACAGGTCTTCATCCTGACGTTCACTGAAGAGCCAGCAGCATTGTCAGTTTGCATTGTTAAGTCCTGGGGTGATGGGGGGGAGACGGTGGGGGGGGGGGAGTAGGTAGAAGGTTTCCGGCGAGGTTAGTGGCTGCCGCTGCTCTTACTGCTTCCGGTCGCCCAATCGATGATGATGAAACTGAGACTCATGATCATGAAGAGAACGCCCAACCCGGCAAAGCAGGCAGCCTGAAAGTCAGAGGATACAGGACATGAGTTTACAGGACAAAGACACGAAGGTCCCCAAAATTTTGGTGAAATTTCGCAATTTTGAGGAAGTCAATAGAGAAAGTTCCAAAATGTTATTAGAGTATTGGAGTCTTTTTTGCTTTTTTTGAATGGAACTTGTGAAAGATCATACACACTTGGGGTGCATTTATAAAATAAATTCACAGAACGACTTGTGCCGATGAGGGAAAAAATTAGATGTTACTTGGCTATTTTCTCTCCAGGTCAAATGTTATTCATTCATAGGGAATGAAGTGAATCAGAAAAAATATTGTATTGTGGCCATTAGGTGGAGCTGATGGCCATAGTAAAAAAATGCTTACTTACTAGGATTGTCAGCTCCATCTAGTGGTTGTAATGAGCTATTTTCCTGATTCAGTTTATGAAGAACATTCGACCTGAAGAGAAAATAGGCAAATAACATTCGATTTTTTCCCCCACTCACACAGAGCGAATATACAGTACATAGAAAATACTGTATTAAGGCCACTAGGTGGAGCGGATGATCGTAGGTAATAAATACTTATTTAGTATGTTTTTCAGCTCCATCTGGTGGCCATAATGCAGTATTTTCCTGATTCACTCTATAAAGAGCATTCAACCTGGAGAGAAAATAGCCTAATAACATTCGAATGTGCCCCCATATGCACAGAATAAACATGTATGGAAAATACTTCATTATGGGCACTAGATGGAGCTCATAGGAAATAAATACCTAATTTACTATGGTTGTCAGCTCCATCTAGCAATGTACTAAATGAAGAACATTTAACCTGGAGATTTTGTCCCCATTTGCACAGCACAAATATACATAGAAAATACTGCATTGTGGCCATTAGGTGGAGCTGATGATCATAGGTAATAAATACTTATTTAGTATGATTGTCAGCTCCATCTAGTGGCCATAATGCAGTATTTTCCCGATTCACCCTATGAAGAACATTCGACCTGGAGAGAAAATAGCCTAGTAACATTTGGTTGTGTTCCCATGTGCACAGAGTGAACTTATAAGAAAAAAAAATACTTCATTATGGCCATTACAGTGCCTTGAAAAAGTATTCATACCCCTTGACATTTTCTACACTTTGTCATGTTAGAACCAAAAACGTAAATGTATTTTATTGGGATTTTATGTGATAGACCAACACAAAGTGGCACATAATTGTGAAGTGGAAGGAAAATGATAAATGATTTTCAACATTTTTTACAAATAAATATGTGAAAAGTGTGGGGGGGCATTTCTATGGCGCCCCCCGGAGTCAATACTTTGTAGAACCCCCTTTCTCTCCAATTACAGCTGCAAGTCTTTTTGAGGATGTCTCTACCAGCTTTGCACATCTAGAGAGGGACATTTTTGCCCATTCTTCTTTGCAAAATAGCTCAAGCTCTGTCAGATTGGATGGAGAGCGTCTGTGATCATCAATTTTCAAGTCTTGCCACAGATTCTCATTTGGATTCAGGTCTGGACTGTAATGCTGCATACACACGGTCGGAATTTCCGTCAAAAAAAGTTTGATGGGAGCTTTTGGTCGGATATTCCGCTCGTGTGTACGGGGCATGATTGGGCCATTCTAACACATGAATATGCTTTGATCTAAACCATTCCATTGTAGCTCTGGCTGGATGTTTCGGGTCGTTGTCCTGCTGGAAGGTGAACCTCCTCCCCAGTCTCAGGTCTTTTTCAGACTCTAACAGGTTTTCTTCTAAGATTGTCCTGTATTTGGCTCCATCCATCTTCCCATCAACTCTGACCAGCTTCCCTGTCCCTGCTGAAGAAAAGCATCCCCACAACATGATCCTGCCACCACCATGTTTCACGGTTGGGATGGTGTGTTCAGGGTGATGTGCAGTGTTAGTTTTCCGTCACACATAGCGTTTTGCTTTTAGACCAAAAAGTTCAATTTTGGTCTCATCTGACCAGATCACCTTCTTCCACATGTTTGCTGTGTCCTCCACATGGCTTCTCACAAACTGCAAACAGGACTTCTTATGTCTTTCTTTCACCAATGTCTTTCTTCTTGTCACTCTTCTATAAAGGTCAGATTTGTGGAGAGCACGACTTAGGTTACTTTCACATTGAGGCAATTTACAGGCGCTATAGCGCTAAAAATAGCGCTTGCAAAGCGCCTTAAAAGCGCCTCTCCTCTCACTCCAATGTTAAAGCCCGAGTTCTTTCACACTGGAGCGGTGCGCTGGCAGGACGCTAAAAAGAGTCCTGCAAGCAGCATATTTGAAGCACTTTAGGAGCGCTGCTGCCCATTGAAATCAATGGGCAGCGCCGCCGAAGCGGCACTTTTAACCCTTTTTCGGCCGTTAGCAGGGGTTAAAAGCGTCACGCTAGTGGCCGAAAAGCGCCACAAAAACGACAGTAAAGCGCCACTAAAGATAGCGGCGCTTTACCGCCAATGCCCGCCCGCCCCAGTGTGAAAGTGCCCTTATAGTTGTCCTGTGGACAGATTCTCCCACCTGAGCTGTGGAACTCTGCAGCTCCTCCAGAGTTACCATGGACCTCTTGGCTCTTCTCTGATGAATGCTCTCCTTGCCCGGCCGGTCAGTTTAGGTGGACGGCCATGTCTTGGTAGGTTTGCAGTTGTGCCATACTCTTTCCATTTTCCGATGATGGATTGAACAGAGCTCCGTGAGATGGTCAAAGTTTGGGAGATTTTTTTTATAACCTAACCCTGCTTTATATTCTCCACAACTTTATCCCTGACCTGTCTGGTGTGTTCCTTGGCCTTCATGATGCTGTTTGTTCACTAAGGTTCTCTAACAAACCTATGAGGGCTGCACATAACAGCTGTATTTATACTGAGATTAAATTACACACAGGTGGACTCTATTTACTAATTAGGTGACTTCTGAAGGCAATTGGTTCCACTAGATTTTAGTTAGGGATATCAGAGTAAAGGGGGCTGAATACAAATGCCCCCCCCCCCCACACTTTTCACATATTTATTTGTAATAAATGTTGAAAACCATTTATCATTTTCCTTCCACTTCACAATTATGAGCCACTTTGTGTTGGTCTATCACATAAAATCCCAATAAAATACATTTACGTTTTTGGTTGTAACATGACAAAATGTGGAAAATGTCCAGGGGTATGAATACTTTTTCAAGGCACTGTAGATACACTTTAAAACAGAACTCCTAGCTCAGATCTTGGCTGGTTGGGATTTGATATTTGTAAAAAGATCAAGAAATAGGACAAAAAATGACTTTAGAATAAACCTCCAGATCAGTTGATTTCGGCCTCTTACCAGTATCTTCGGTGGGGACTTCATGGGCTCCCTGTCTTTGGGCATGATACGGATATAGAAGATGGCGGGGAAGATGAAGATCAGACACGGAGCGGAGGTGGCACCTGGGGGGGGACACAAATAGTGGGAGACGGTGACGCAGAACAATCCCATGTTAACGCATAGAGTCAATGTCAGCCCTGGAGGATTCTGGGAGCGCGGAGCTGGACATCGTGATTCTCATTACAAACTAGAAGGAAAGTTTTTATTAATAACTCACCAATAATGCCGAATATTCCCAGGATGGTCGGGGCAAAAATAACCAAGAGGTTAATTAATGTCAGCAGCACCACGGCGATGATCACATGGCGGATCCAGCTGAACTCCTTGTTCTGGAAGAGCATGTGCTGGATGGCACGCCGCACCTAACAGAGAAAAGAGAGGAGTCATGTGACCGCATCTAATGAGGAGCGTGAGCGAGCAACGAGGAGCGCAATTAGTGCACAATTCATTTACAGCAACAAAGCCTATAAATTCCTATTATATATATTTATAGATGTATATATAATACAATTATAGTGAGTAATAAATGCAAGATAGTAGTAATAAAAATATAATACATAAATATTATAAAATTATATAATACTATTATATACTGCATGTATATTATACAAATACACATTGTACACTTATAAGATATATAGATATATTACATATAAAACAAATTATAAACTAAAATGTACAGAAAAATATAAATAAAACTCTTTATATAATTAGGAAGGATGAAGGATTTTTTATATATACTGTATATACTAAATATTTTTTAATAGTATTTTAATATTAACTAATCTATTAATGAAAAAAAACACACACACACACACACATATATATATATATATATATATATATATATATATATATATATATATATATATATATATATATATATATATATATATATATATATATATATATATATATATATATATATATTTTTTTTTTTTAATAGATAAAAAGGATGAAGGATTTTATATATTTACACACACACAGAGACAGTACATATAAAATTAAATATACCGTATATACTCGAGTATAAGTCGTTCCGAGTATAAGTCGAGGCCCTAATTTACCACAAAAAAAATGGGAAAAACTTATTGACCCGAGTATAAGACGAGGGTGAGAAATGCACAGCTACTGTAAGTGGAAAAGAGGGTCAACAATGCCCATTTGCAGTCTCACTGTGCCCATTTGCAGCCATAGGTCCCCTGAACTTCAAACTCGGTAGTTAAGGGTTCCTAGATGCCCCCTAGCTGCAGCCAAAATTTGGGGTCTCTGAACACAAAGGGTCCCGAAATGACATTGCTGCAGATAGACACAGTTGGCCGAATTTGGGGCCCCGTATCTCGGGGCCACTTAGTGCTAAGAACCCCAAATTTGGTGTGCAAACCCAGTGGAACTAGCACCATAAAATTTCCAAAGCTGGGGTTTCTAGCACCAAGTGACCCCGAGATACAGGGCCCCAAAAATCAGTTCAGAAAATGTCAAGCACTTTTCTGCAGCAGAGAATGACATTTTCCAAACCGATTTTGGGGCCCCGTATCTCGGGGCCACTTAGAGCTAGGAACTGCAGCTTTGGATATGTTATGGTACCAGTTCCACTGGGTTTGCACACCAAATTTGGGGTTCCTAGCACCAAGTGGCCCTGAGATATGGGGCCCCAAAGTCGGTTCAGAAAATGATTGCTGCAGAAAAGTGCTTGACTCGAGTATAAGTCGAGGGGGGCACTTTCAGCACAAAAAATGTGCTGAAAAATTCGACTTATACTCGAGTATATACGGTAAACTAAAATGTATTTTTTTTTAATTATTATAAATAATAGCAATAAATATATATACATTTATATTAAAAATATCATTGAAATTATATATATATATACACACAATCATTATAAAAAAAACTGTAAAATAGTAGTAATACAATTTAAATAAATAAATATAAATTAATATTAAAATATAGTATCAATTATATATTTTTTTATATTGTACCCATATATAGTATGTATATAGGTATATATAGATTTCTTCATACATTATATATATATATATATATATATATATATATATATATATATATATATATATATATATAGATAGATATATAGATAGATATAGAGAGATATAGAGATATAGAGAGATAGAGATATATATATATATATATATATATATATAGATATATATATAAATATATATATAGATCTATATATATAGATCTATATATAGATATAGAGAGAGAGAGAGATAGATATATATATATAACAATTAAATAAAGTCATTAAAAACATTTTAAAATAGTAGCAATAAAATTGTACTGTATGTATGTATATATATTACAAATATACATATATATTAAATACAGTAATCAATCATTTTAAAGTAATACTTATTAAAATAGTTTAAGATAAATATATATTCATTATTATTAGAATATAATAAAAAATTATATTTTTTATATATTAACCATATATAGTATATATACTGTATATGTGGAGTATGTATATATATGTTTTTTGGTTATTTTAGTTTATATTTTGTTATATATATAATAAGTGTAAAATGCGTATGTGTATAAGATACATAAATACTACTATTTTTTATTTATTAATGACTTTATATAATTATTAATAATGACTTTATATATATATATATATATATATATATATATATATATATATATATATATATATATATATATATATATATATATATTTGGATTGTATAGATTCTGTTGCTGTAGAGACATTGTGCAGTGTGTGTACTAATTGCGCTCCTCGTTGTCTGCTCACGCTCCTCATTAGATGCTCAGTAATGAGGTGGTGTAACTCTTCCAGGTATTTAATACTCTGTACTGTTATTCTAACAACATGTTACAGCCACTGGGGGCATAAGGGCAAGGCTTTAAATAAGTGGCACAGATGCTTAGAAGCTTGCAGGAGGAAAAAAGCACAGAGAAGACTAATAGGCCGGATAGAGGCAGGGCGCCAGAAGCGCATTTGTGAGGTCAGGCACTGATGTTGGAAGAGAAGGCCTGGCTCACAGTCTCTATTCTAATGCATCCCAAAGGTGTTCTATTGGGTTGAGGTCAGGACTCTGTGCAGGCCAGTCAAGTTCCTCCACCATAAACTCGCTCATCCATGTCTTTTATGGACCTTGCTTTGTGCACTGGTGCGCAGTCATGTTGGAACAGGAAGGGGCCGTCCCCAAACTGTTCCCACAAAGTTGGGAGCATGAAATTGTCCAAAATGTCTTGGTATTCTGACGCCTTAAGAGTTCCCTTCACTGGAACTAAAGGGCCAAACCCAACCCCTGAAAAACAACCCCCCACCATAATCTCCCCTCCACCAAATGATCTGGACCAGTGCACAAAGCAAGGTCCATAAAGACATGGATGAGCGAGTTTGGGGTGGAGGAACTTGACTGGCCTGCACAGAGTCCTGACCTCAACCCGATGAAACACTTATGAGATTAATTAGAGCGGAGACTGCAAGCTAGGCCTTCTCGTCCAACATCAGTGCCTGCCCTCACAAATGCTCTTCTGGAAGAATGGTCAAACATTCCCATAGACACACTCTTAAACCTTGTGGATGGCCTTCCCAGAAGAGGTGAAGCTGTTACAGCTGCAAAGGGCGGGGCCAACTCAATATTGAACCCTACGGACTAAGACTGGGATGCCATTAGATTTCATGTGCGTATAAAGGCAGGTGTCCCAATACTTTTGACAATATAGTGTATGACCTTCATAAATGTTCTATGTTTATTATTTTGCTTTACTGGATATGTTCAGTTTGTGTGTGTAAAGGCAGGCGTCCCAATACTTTTGGTAATATAGTGTATTCATACATGGTAGACGACTTACCGGGAAAAGGACGATGGGTACGGTAAGGGTGACGGCAATGAGCACAGCCACCCGCACACACAGGATCAGGGTGTCGAAGGTGTCCACTTCGCTGTAGGTGTGGAGGAGCTCCGACTCTACGTGACCTGAGAAGAGACGACGCAACACGTGAGCCAGGCGAGCAGATGTGACACCCTCCTGCCAGACAAAACTGCCCGGACCGGGGGTGAAAAGGCCATTATTTGTAAGAATATAACAATAATTTGTCCCATTTATTAGCGATAAAAATCTGACATTCTACACTCTATGAAAATGAGCTGATCTTTCCGTCTATCATTTATCTATGTACAGTATGAAAGATCATATACACAATATACACATAATGAACATATATAGAAAATACTTCATTATGGCCATTAGATGGAGATGCTGATCATAGGAAATAAATGTACTACAATTGTCAGCTCCATATAGTAATCTACTAAATGAAGAACATTCAACCTGGAGAGAAAATAGCCTATTAACATTTGATTTTGCCCCATTTGCGCAGAATGAAGATACATGGAAAATAATGCATTAGGGCCACTAGATGGAGCTGATGGCCATAGGAAATAAACCTGTATTCACTATGATTCTCATCTCCATCTGGTGGCCATAATGTGGTATTTAACCGATTAATTATTTGAAGAACATTCGACCTGGAGAGAAAATTGCTTAACAATATTTGAATTTGCCCCCATTTTCACAGAATGATGATACATAGAAAATACTGCATTAGGGTCATAAGTGATAAATATTTTTTTTAGTTCAGCTCTATCCATTGGCCATAATATGGTATTTTCCTGATTCGATCTAGAAGCGACTTTCAACCTGGAGAGAAAATAGCTTGATAACATTCAACTGTGCCTCCATATGCACAGAATGAACATACACGGAAAATGCTGCATCATGGCCATTAGATGGAGCTGATGATCATAGGAAATAAAAGCCTAATTATTGTACTATGATCATCAGCGCCATCTAGTGATTTATTCTATAAAGAACATTCGACCTGAAGAGAAAATAGCCTAATAACATTCAATTGTGCCCCCATATGCACAGAATGAACATATATGGAAAATACTTCATTATGGCCACTAGATGGAGATGCTGATCATAGGAAATAAATGTACTATGATTGTCAGCTCCATCTAGCGATTTATTAAATGAAGAACATTTGACCTGGAGAGAAAATAGCCTATTAACATTTGATTTTGCCCCATTTGCACAGAATGAAGATACATGGAAAATACTGCATTAGGGCCACTAGATGGAGCTGATGGCCATAGGTAATAAACCTGTATTCACTATGATTCTCAGCTCCATCTGGTGGCCATAATGTGGTATTTTCCTGATTCGATCTAGAAGGGACATTTAGCATGGAGAGAAAATAGCTTAATAACATTCAATTGTGCCTCCATATGCACAGAATGAACATATATGGAAAATACTTCATTATGGCCATTAGATGGAGATGATGATCATAGGAAATAAATGTACTATGATTGTCAGCTCCATCTAGCAATTTATTAAATGAAGAACATTTGGCCTGGAGAGAAAATTGCCTAAAGCTTTATTCACTATGATTGTCAGCTCCATCTGGTGGCCATAATGCAACATTTTCTTGATTCACTCTATGAAGAACATTTGACCCGGAGAGAAAATTGCCTAATAACATTTGAATAAAGAACATTCGACCCGGAGAGAAAATTGCCTAATAACATTTGAATTTTCCCCCATTTGCACAGAATGATGATACATGAAAAATTCTGCATGAGGGTTACTAGTTGGATCTGATGATCACAAGTAATAAATACTTATTTAGTATGATTGTAAGCTCCATCTATTACCCATAATGTGGAATTTTTGATCTAGGAGAACATTTAACCTGGAGAGAAAATAGCTTAACATTCAACTGTGCCCCCATATGCACAGAATTAACAAATACTGCATTGTGGCCATTAGTTGATGATCATAGAAAATAAAAGCCTATTTACTATGATTGTCAGTGCCATCTAGTGATTTATTCTATAAAGTACATTCGACCTGGAGAGAAAATAGCTTAATAACATTCAACTGTGCCCCCATATGCACAGAATGAACAAATACTGCATTGTGGCCATTAGTTGATGATCATAGAAAATAAAAGCCTATTTACTATGATTGTCAGTGCCATCTAGTGATTTATTCTTTAAAGTACATTCGACCTGGAGAGAAAATAGCTTAATAACATTCAACTGTGCCCCCATATGCACAGAATGAACAAATACTGCATTATGACCATTAGTTGATGATCATAGAAAATAAAAGCCTATTTACTATGATTGTCAGCGCCATCTAGTGATTTATTCTATAAAGAACATTCGACCTGAAGAGAAAATAGCCTAATAGCATTCAGTTGTGCCCCCATATGTACAGAATGAACATATATGGAAAATACTTCATTATGGCTATTAGATGGAGATGCTGATCATAGGAAATAAATGTACTATGATTGTCAGCTCCATCTAGCGATTTATTAAATGAAGAACATTTGACCTGGAGGGAAAATTGCCTAAATCTTTTTTCACTATGATTGTCAGCTCCATCTGGTGGCCATAATACAATATTTTCTTGATTCACTCTATGAAGAACATTTGACCTGGAGAGAAAATTGCCTAAAAACATTTGAATTTGCCCCCATATGATTGCTAGCTCCATCTATTACCCATAATGTGGTATTTTCGATCTAGGAAGAACATTCAACCTGGAGAGAAAATAGCTTAATAACATTCAACTGTGCCCCCATATGCACAGAATGAACATATACGGAAAATACTGCAATATGGCCATTAGTTGATGATCATAGAAAATAAAAGCCTATTTACTATGATGGTCAGCGCCATCTAGTGATTTATTCTAAAAAGAACATTCGACCTGGAGAGAAAATAGCTTAATAACATTCAACTGTGCCCCCATATGCACAGAATGAACAAATACTGCATTATGGCCATTAGTTGATGACCATAGAAAATAAAAGCCTATTTACTATGATGGTCAGTGCCATCTAGTGATTTATTCTATAAAGAACATTCGACCTGGAGAGAAAATAGCCCAATAACATTTGATTTTGCCCCCATTTGCAAAGAATGATGATACATGGAACATACTGCATGAGGGTCACTAGTTGGATCTGATGATCACAAGTAATAAATACTTATTTAGTATGATTGCCAGCTCCATCTATTACCCATAATGTGGTGTTTTCGATCTGGGAAGAACATTCAACCTGGAGAGAAAATAGCTTAATAACATTCAACTGTGCCCCCATATGCACAGAATGAACATATACGGAAAATACTGCATTATGGCCATTAGTTGATGATCATAGAAAATAAAAGCCTATTTACTATGATGGTCAGCGCCATCTAGTGATTTATTCTAAAAAGAACATTCGACCTGGAGAGAAAATAGCTTAATAACATTCAACTGTGCCCCCATATGCACAGAATGAACAAATACTGCATTATGGCTATTAGTTGATGACCATAGAAAATAAAAGCCTATTTACTATGATGGACAGCGCCATCTAGTGATTTATTCTAAAAAGAACATTTGACCTGGAGAGAAAATAGCTTAATAACATTCATCTGTGCCCCCATATGCACATAATGAACAAATACTGCATTATGGCCATTAGTTGATGACCATAAAAAATAAAAGCCTATTTACTATGATAGTCAGCGCCATCTAGTGATTTATTCTATAAAGAACATTCGACCTGGAGAGAAAATAGCTTAATAACATTCAACTGTGCCCCCATATGCACAGAATGAACAAATACTGCAATATGGCCATTAGTTGATGACCATCAAAAATAAAAGCCTATTTACTATGATAGTCAGCGCCATCTAGTGATTTATTCTATAAAGAACATTCGACCTGGAGAGAAAATAGCCCAATAACATTTGATTTTGCCCCCATTTGCACAGGATGAATGCACATGCAGTCTTATGGGATGAATAGCTCTGTGAATGTGTTATCATTTTCTACATATTAATGGGAAGGATACATTTTCTATACATTGTTTCTTGTATGGTATGAATGTGTTACAGTTAGGAAGTTGTGTGGATTATCTATAATAATCTACCATCTGGTTGCATTGGGTAAAACAGATATTAATGGGAATGGCTGCCTCTGCATCAGGTGAAATGATCAAAGATGGAGAGGAAACAATCCAGGGACATCGCCGGGAGGAAACTAACCGTCCGGATAAAAATAAATGGAGATAATGACTAAACGGTGCTATTAAAATGACGATAGGCAGGCCGGTGATCCCAGACACGTCTCCCGGGATGACATGACCCCACCCACCCTCCGGGCTCACGCTGCACAACGTACCATAGAAGGTGAGGTATCCGAAGAGGGCGGCCAGGAAATACATACAGTACATGACGGCAATGGAGATATTAGACACGCGCTGCATCTTCTGCTTTGAGGCGCTGCGGGCGGAGAGGATAACAACGATCAGCACAGACGGTACAATGAGAAAAAAAAATACCAACTGTCAAGTTCTGCATTGCACATGCCTTCTAAGTCAGCACGCCCTACAACCACAAGTCCCAGCATGCCCCCACTCTCAGATTAGCATAATCCAGGTACCACTGTTGAAGGATCACCGTTGACGGTGAAGGATCCCACTGAGCTGACTGTAAAGCAGCACCCGGGTCAAAGGTAACATCAGATGTGGGTAAATATTGTCTATGAATGTATGGAATGTGTTAGAGGTGCCAATAAAATATTACAAAGCAACTGGAATCTGATTTCAAGGCACACTTTATTTTGTATGCATCATGTCCAACACGTTCTGGGGGCTGCAGCTTCCTTCTTCAGGGCTGACATTAGAGAAATATTTTTATCGACACAACAAACTGCCTATACTAACATTGTGGAGGTCCTCCGATATTTTCCTCCCAGCGCTCAGCTTTTTATAACATCTGCCCTGGGAGAGCTCCAAACACAGCTTAGACCCGGTCTACTGTCCCCCCCCCCTCCTCCCATGCCATGTTTTCTACTGCAACATGTTTTCTACTGCCACTGCATACTGCTCACAGACCACCCTGCCACTACATACTGCTCACTGACCGCCCTGCCATGACATACTGCTCACTGACCGCTCTGCCACTACATACTGCTCATAGACTGCCCTGCCACTACATACTGCTCACAGACTGCCCTGCCACTACATACTGCTCACTGACCGCCCTGCCACTACATACTGCTCACAGACTGCCCTGCCACTACATACTGCTCACTGACCGCCACTGCCACTACATACTGCTCACTGACCTCGCTGCCACTACATACTGCTCACAGACCGCCCTGCCACTACATACTGCTCACTGACCTCGCTGCTAATACATACTGCTCACAGACCGCCCTGCCACTACATACTGCTCACAGACCACCCTGCCACTACATACTGCTCACAGACCACCCTGCCACTACATACTGCTCACAGACCGCCCTGCCACTACATACTGCTCACTGACCGCCCTGCCATGACATACTGCTCACTGACCGCTCTGCCACTACATACTGCTTACTGACCGCCCTGCCACTACATACTGCTCACAGACCGCCCTGCCACTACATACTGCTCACTGACCGCCCTGCCACTACATACTGCTCACTGACCTCGCTGCCACTACATACTGCTCACAGACCGCCCTGCCACTACATACTGCTCACTGACCTCGCTGCCACTACATACTGCTCACAGACCGCCCTGCCACTACATACTGCTCACTGACCTCGCTGCCAATACATACTGCTCTCAGACCGCCCTGCCACTACATACTGCTCACAGACCACCCTGCCACTACATACTGCTCACAGACCGCCCTGCCACTACATACTGCTCACTGACCGCCCTGCCATGACATACTGCTCACTGACCGCTCTGCCACTACATACTGCTTACTGACCGCCCTGACACTACATACTGCTCACAGACCGCCCTGCCACTACATACTGCTCACAGACCACCCTGCCACTACATACTGCTCACAGACCGCCCTGCCACTACATACTGCTCACTGACCGCCCTGCCATGACATATTGCTCACTGACCGCTCTACCACTACATACTGCTTACTGACCGCCCTGACACTACATACTGCTCACAGACCGCCCTGCCACTACATACTGCTCACAGACCACCCTGCCACTACTTACTGCTCACAGACCGCCCTGCCACTACATACTGCTCACTGACCGCCCTGCCATGACATACTGCTCACTGACCGCTCTGCCACTACATACTGCTTACTGACCGCCCTGCCACTACATACTGCTCACTGACCGCCCTGCCATGACATACTGCTCACTGACCGCTCTGCCACTACATACTGCTCACAGACCACCCTGCCACTACATACTGCTCACAGACCACCCTGCCACTACATACTGCTCACAGACCGCCCTGCCACTACATACTGCTCACAGACCGCCCTGCCACTACATACTGCTCACAGACCGCCCTGCCACTACATACTGCTCACTGCTCACTGACGGGCTTGCCACTTCATACTGTTCACTGCCTGCCCTGCTACTACATACTGTTCACTGACTGCCCTGCCACTACATACTGTTCACTGACCAGCTTGCCACTACATACTGCTCACTGACTGCTCTGCCACTACATACTGCCCACTGACCGGCTTGCCACTACATACTGCTCACTGACCGCCCTGCCACTACATACTGTTCACTGACCACCCTGCCACTACATACTGTTCACTGACCGCCCTGCCACTACATACTGTTCACTGACCACCCTGCCACTACATACTGTTCACTGACTGCCCTGCCACTATAATTTGCTTACTGAACCCCATGCCACTACATACTGATTGTGTAGCGCTTAAAAGATAACGTGACACATAGGCCAAATAGGGGTAGTGAACCCAAATAACACATAAAATGGAATTGAACAGAGGATCATATATAAGTGATAAGCAAAAACATATAGTGAATGTCCAAAAGAAAGCAAAGCTAACGATATTCAACAAATAGTTCATAAACTTCCTGTGGATAGATAAAACTTTCTTGTGACAAGCTTCATTATAGATATCCCCACAGTGAACCGGGATGTGTAGTTGAAGTGAAGGGAACCACCACCATACAAAAGGGAGGCTTACCGGAACGTTTGAACACACAAGAACATATGTTCTGCGAGTCAAACAAGCTTGTGTTGTATAAACAACCAATAAAGATGGACACTGAAACCATCAATTGCCTGTCGCAGGAAGGACTTTTTTTTTTTCATTTAAAGTAGACATCAGGCAGATGGTTTGGGGGCTGACACTTGGTAGGAGCCAGCAGTATATGTCCAGACATCTGAGCATTGTCTTTTATGAGACAAACCCGTACAGACATCTTCACCTTGATGAGAGTCGGGAGTTTCCATTCCAGGCAATTGATGGTTCCAGTGTCCATCTTTATTGGTTGTTTATACAACACAAGCTTGTTTGACTCGCAGAACATATGTTCTTGTGTGTTCAAACGTTCCGGTAAGACTCCCTTTTGTATGGAGGTGGTTCCCTTCACTTCAACTACACATCCCGGTTCACTGTGGGGATATCTATAATGAAGCTTGTCACAAGAAAGTTTTATTTATCCACAGGAAGTTTATGAAATATTTGTTGAATATCGTTAGCTTTGCTTTCTTTTGGACATTCACTATATGTTTTTGCTTATCACTTACAGTGGGGACAGAAAGTATTCAGACCCCCTTACATTTTTCACTCTTTGTTATATTGCAGCCATTTGCTAAAATCATTTAAGTTCATTTTTTTCCTCATTAATGTACACACAGCACCCCATATTGTACACACAGCACCCCATATTGTACACACAGCACCCTACATTGTACACACAGCCCCCCATATTGTACACACAGCTCCCCATATTGTACACACAGCACCCCATATTGTACACACAGCACCCCATATTGTACACACAGCACCCCATATTGTACACACAGCACCCCATATTGTACACACAGCTCCCCATATTGTACACACAGCACCCCATATTGTACACACAGCTCCCCATATGGTACACACAGCACCCCATATTGTACACACAGCACCCCATATTGTACACACAGCACCCCATATTGTACACACAGCACCCCATATTGACAGAAAAACACAGAATTGTTGACATTTTTGCAGATTTATTAAAAAAGAAAAACTGAAATATCACATGGTCCTAAGTATTCAGACCCTTTGCTCAGTATTTAGTAGAAGCCCCCTTTTGATCTAATACAGCCATGAGTCTTTTTGGGAAAGATGCAACAAGTTTTTCACACCTGGATTTGGGGATCCTCTGCCATTCCTCCTTGCAGACCCTCTCCAGTTCTGTCAGGTTGGGTGGTAAACATTGGTGGACAGCCATTTTTAGGTCTCTCCAGAGATGCTCAATTGGGTTTAAGTCAGGGCTCTGGCTGGGCCATTCAAGAACAGTCACGGAGTTGTTGTGAAGCCACTCCTTTGTTATTTTAGCTGTGTGCTTAGGGTCATTGTCTTGTTGGAAGGTAAACCTTCGGCCCAGTCTGAGGTCCTGAGCACTCTGGAGAAGGTTCTCGTCCAGGATATCCCTTTACTTGGCCGCATTAATCTTTCCCTCTATTGCAACCAGTCGTCCTGTCCCTGCAGCTGAAAAACACCCCCACAGCATGATGCTGCCACCACCATGCTTCATTGTTGGGACTGTATTGGACATGTGATGAACAGTGCCTGGTTTTCTCCACACATACCACTTAGAATTTAGGCCAAAAAGTTCTATCTTGGTCTCATCAGACCAGAGAATCTTATTTCTCATCATCTTGGAGTCCTTCAGGTGTTTTTTTTAGCAAACTCCATGCAGGCTTTCATGTGTCTTGCACTGAGGAGAGGCTTCCGTCGGGCCACTCTGCCATAAAGCCCCGACTGGTGGAGGGCTGCAGTGATGGTTGACTTTCTACAACTTTCTCCCATCTCTGCATCTCTGGAGCTCAGCCACAGTGATCTTTGGGTTCTTCTTTACATCTCTCACCAAGGCTCTTCTCCCCCGATAGCTCAGTTTGGCCGGACGGCCAGCTCTAGGAAGGGTTCTGGTCGTCCCAAACGTCTTCCATTTAAGGATTATGGAGGCCACTGTGCTCTTAGGAACCTTAAGTGCAGCAGAAATTTTTTTGTAACCTTGGCCAGATCTGTGCCTTACCACAATTCTGTCTCTGAGCTCTTCAGGCAGTTCCTTTGACCTCATGATTTTCATTTGCTCTGACATGCACTGTGAGCTGTAAGGTCTTATATAGACAGGTGTGTGGCTTTCCTAATGAAGTCCAATCAGTATAATCAAACACAGCTGGACTCAAATGACGGTGTAGAACCATCTCAAGGATGATCAGAAGAAATGGACAGCACCTGAGTTATATATATGAGTGTCACAGCAAAGGGTCTGAATACTTAGGACCATGTGATATTTCAGTTTTTCTTTTTTAATAAATCTGCAAAAATGTCAACAATTCTGTGTTTTCTGTCAATATGGGGGGCTGTGTGTACAATATGGGGAGCTGTGTGTACATTAATGAGGAAAAAAATGAACTTAAATGATTTTAGCAAATGGCTGCAATATAACAAAGAGTGAAAAATTTAAGGGGGTCTGAATACTTTCCGTCCCCACTGTATATATGATCCTCTGTTCAATTCCATTTTATGTGTTATTTGGGTTCACTGCCCCTATTTGGCCCATGTGTCACGTTATCTTTTAAGCGCTACACTATTTGTTTTCCTCTGTTTTGCCATTTATCCAATTTGCTGTGTTGGCTGCTATCTTTAAGGGCAGCGCTGAATTATTTGCTACCCCACTACATACTGATCACTCGCTGGACTCCGATTGGTCAAGTAAAGACACGCTGCTGCAATTTTGCCTGCCTGTTCATCCAAAAATGACACCGACAGCACTGATGAGACATCACATGTACAATTCCGCCCTGTGTGTGTATACTCACTCTTTCAGCTCAGTGTATATAGGAAGGACCTCCGGGTGACAGACAAAGGCAAACGCCATGATGGGAATAGTGTAGGCGGTCTGCAGAGAGAGGGAGGGGCACATCATCATACAAAACGTATACTGGACACACACAGTGTATAGGTATATAGGTATATATACTGTAGGTACAAGTAAGAAATACCACAATGTGTGCGTTGGCATGCACTGTAATCCAACATTTACATTGTCGTCCTTTTTGTCGCATCATCTTCCTTTTGGTGACTACAGTGAATCATGCCTGAGTAATGTGTGTCTAAACTGCCACTTGTAGTTCCCATAGGAAGCCCATGTGACAGGGTGACAACACATCTGCAAAGTTGGGAGACAGGGACAGAGCGTTGTCACCCTGAAACAGGAAGTGCCTGAACAAGGATCTTCATGGCAGGAACAACAGGGATTTTTTTAATGAAAGCTAAAGATTTATAAAGAATAAAAACAACGAACATGTTGATGTTTTTATTACATTTTAGTGGTCGGGTCTACAGCTACTACTGGCAGCAATAAATGTTTTTTTTGTAGAGTATTGGTCTTACTATTTAAAAGAAGTTTTGCAACTTAAAGAGGAGTTCCACCCAGGGGGTCCATTAAAAAAAAAAAAAAAAAATTAAAAGTCAGCAGCTACAAATACTGCAGCTGCTGACTTTTAATTGGACACTTACCTGTCCCAGGGTCCAGCGATGCGGAGGATCGAAGCCCCGCTCGTCCTCCGCCCTCCGCTCGTTGGCGCCGGCATTTCAACTGTGGGCACCGGGCTGTGGCTTCACAGCCTGGCACCCACTGCGCTTGCGTGAGCGGCGCCGCGCGCCGTGATTGGCCGCTCAATCACCTGGGACCTGTAATGGGTCCCAGATGATTGACAGGAGGGAGGGAGCAGAGCCGAGCACTTCCTGTGCCGAGGGGGAAGTGATGTCACCAGCCCAGGCAAAGGAAGAGGCAGACTACGAGGGACCCCCTAGCAACAGGCATTTAGAGGTAAGTAAAAAAAAAAAATATCCAAATTTTTTTGGGTTTTTTTTTTAGAATTTTTCAGGTATTTTTGTTTTTTTGGGTGGAACCCCACTTTAAGGCGTCATGCACACGAGACGCTGTTAAACTCGTGTTCAGAGGCAGTTGGACACTTTTTTATCTTTTGTTATCTTATGTGTCCATGTACACAGTCTCGTTTTTTGGCGTTTTTAGGCAGTTGCGTTTAACCTCGTTTTTCCAGAAGCAAAAAAAATGGGTTCAGACGCCAAACGCAGCTAAATGCCGGTAGCGCGTTTAGCCGCGTTTGCGTTTATAAGAGTTTTTACAACCCGACTTTGGGGCCCCATATCTCGAGGGCCACTTGATGCTAGGAATTTGGTGTGCAAACACAGTGGACCTAGCAGCACTACAACAAATCCAAATTTGGGGTTCCTAGCACCAAGTGGCCCAGAGATATGGGGCCCCAAAGTCAGGTCGGAAAATGTCATTCTCTGCTGCAGAAGTGCTTGACATTTTGCGACCCAAATTTGGGGCCCCGTGTCTTGGGGCCACTTGGTGCTAGGAACCCCTAGAATTTGGATATGTTGTAGTGCTAGTTCCACTGTGTCAGCACACCAAATTTGGGGTTCCTAGCACCAAATGGCCCCGAGATATGTGGCCCCAAATTTGGGTCGCAAAAATTTGGGACGCTTCTAGATGCAAACGCGGTAAAACGAGGCTAAACGCGGCATGCAAACGCGGCAAAACAGGCGTTTCTAAACGCCGGTTTCAGCTTTTTAAAAACATGTGCTCAGCAGAGTTTGCACCGGCGTCTCGTGTGCATGAGGCCTAAAATCCCGGGAAAGTTTGGGGCGGAAATTTCAAACTCAAAGTCTTCTTTGTAGAAATGTTGCGGTGCGGAGTGATGTCTCTGGTCATTACATTTAATAAGCAGTGGAATGGATACATTGTGGAAGTCATGTGACCATACCTGGGAGTTCAGGGTGAACAATTTGGGGGTGCACTGTCCCACGTCTGACTCCACGGTGGCGTGCCCGTTCTGATATGCGTACCCGCTGGGCAGGGTGAAGTTTTCTATCATAGTCTGGTTGAGACTGTCCATCGGCAGCGGGCACGGGATCTGAAACTTTTTATACATCACCTGAAAGTGAAACAGAGACGGTAGATTGAATTGGGAATACCAAATATGAAGGTCACTTTTTTTCTGAACTACAAGTCCCAGCATGCTGTGGCCCTCCAAAAGAGGAACAGCATGGTTTTTAAATCTCAGGACCGTTGCACCAGGCTGCATGGGCGGTGGATCCAGGGCCAGGGCCAACTTGAAGCTACTTAGGCAGGTGCCCTAGGATGCTAGGATGGGGGGGATCTGAATCCCCAGACACTTACTGGGGGGCAGAATACACCTTCCCATGTGTAGACAAAAATACTTGTACCCCGGCTTAAACTGTACCACCCATGGACAGGGCCGCTGATAGGGGGGGACCATCGGTACTCTTGTAGAGGGCCCGAGCACACAGGGGGGCTTACACAGTGAGGGGGATATATGATATAAGACAATTGCAGAACTCTTCCTCCAGCAGCTGAAAGCTGGTCTCTCCCCCTCTCCCTGCTGCCAGCTTTTATCTGCTGAGAAACTCACTTATCCCCCTCTCAGCGCTGGCTCTAATGTTAGCTCTGCTCCTGAGTTTGTTATCTCTGTAACATTGTTTCTCTCCCTCTGTCTCTCTGATCCCGGAGTTCCAACTGCCCAGCCTGCAGATTTTTTCACCTCATCTTCATTTTTATTTATTAACTGGGTTTTGTCTAGATTTAGCAGGAATTCTGTGGGTTATGTTGTAATTTGTGTCTGCTAATAATGATTTTATTGTATTTTTTGCAAAATATAGCTTTAATATTTTCTTGGCGGGGGGGCTCCAAGAAGATTGGACATAGAGGTGAGTGCAGTGGAGACCGAGGTCTGGGTGGGGGGAGGGTGTAGGGGGTTAGTTCACCGTTTCATTTTTATGAAAAGGTGATCTAACCCTTTAAACAGTTCAAAGCAAATCATAAAACAAGCTTGACGTAGATATCCAGCAAAGAAGGACAGGGAATCTAAATGCACAAAACTATTTGAAAGTCTTAAAAAATTCCCCAGCGTGCTGGCCATCTTGTGTCAGCATTGAGCCTTTTCACACCACGGTAGAGCGTTGCGCATATGTCCATTCTCGCCCTTCACACCTAGGGAAGCTCACTCATTTCAATGGGCTGCCCTGCATGCAACAAAGAAAGCTTTTTGAGCTTTGCATGTTTTTTAACCAATGCGCTTTTTGCACACAAAGTCTTGCGTCCTGCTTGCCTGGGGTGCAAGGGCAACGTGCGCATTTGTGCGTTTCGCGAACATGCAGAAAACCGGATGATTTTGCGCGCATTCACTAGTTACTCAAGTGTGAACACAGAGTGAGAATCATGACGTATTTTCAAGAATGATGTTAGTTATGGATACAATTCTATCATTGTGTAAATATTTACATATAGAATGTATGTTTATATATCCAGACAGGAAATGTTTAATAAAATATAAAACGTTTCCTTCTCTCTCTCCCTCTTTTCTTTCTCTCTCCCTTTCTCTCTCTCTCCCTCCCTCCCTCTCCCCCTCTCTCCCATTCTCTCAAACTCTATGTCTCTCTCTCCCCCCCCTTTCTCTCTCCCCCTCTCTCTCCCTCTCTCCCTCCCTCCTTCTGTCTCTCTCCCTCCCCCTCTCTCTCTCCCTCCCCCCCTCTCTCTCCCTCCCCCCTCTCTCCATCTCCCCCCCTCTGTCTCCATCTCCCCCCTCTCTCCATCTCCCCCCCCCTCTGTCTCCATCTCCCCCCTCTCTCTCCCTTCCCCTCCTTCTCTCTCTCCCTTCCCCTCCTTCTCTCTCTCTCTCTCTCTCCCTCCCCTTTCTTCTTCTTCTCTCTCTCTCCCTCCCCCTTTCTCTCTCTCCCTCTCCCTCTCTCCCTCTCTCTCCCTCTTCCCCCTCTCTCCCTCTGTACCTCTCTCTCGCTCTCCCCCTCTCTCTCCCATTCTCTCAAACCCATGTCTCTCTCTCTCCATCTATCTCCCCCCCACTTTCTCTCTCTCTCCCCCTCCTTCTCTCTCCCTCTCCCCCTCCCTCTCTTCATCTTCCCCCCTCTCTCCCCCACCCTCTCTCCCCATCTCCCTCCTCTCTCCACTTCCTCTCTCTCTTCCCCCCCTCGCTCCATCTCCACCCCCCTCTCTCTCTCTCCCCCCCCCCCCTCTCTCCCCCTCTCTCTCCCATTCTCTCAACCCCTATGTCTCTCTCTCTATCTCTCTTCCCCCCCCACTTTCTCTCTCCCCCCCTTCTCTCTCTCCCCCTCCCTCTCTCACTCTCCCTCCTCCTCTCTCTCTCCACCCCCCCTCTCTCCCCCCCACCCTCTCTCTCCATTTCCCCCCTCTCTCCACCCCCTCTCTCTCCCCCCCTCTATCCCCATCTCCCCCCCTCTCTCTCCCCCCCTCCCTCTTTCTCCCTCCCACACTCTATATACTATATAACAGTCACTTACTGAGCACAGAAAGAACACCATACAGCTTAGTGAAAATCCACTGGTGTAACCCAAATACCCTGTAAAGAGGAAATACAAACATTTTAGAAGCTTGTCAGGAATTATGATAGTATAGTAACACTTCATATCCTACACTGATGAGATCGCATTCTATGATACAGCTTTGTGGCAGTTGGATAAATGACTGTGTCCTCAGGCTGTGCTGGGCAACGTGCTACGTCTGTGCTGGGCAATGGTCAGAGTCACTTTGTAGCAGCTACAAATCTCTCCACTCATTTCTCTGGTGATTCTGTAGCTTTAAATGCCATTAAAAATGTTGCTCTGTGATTGAGCCACAAATCGCAGCAATGCCGTAACACAGACCATGATTGGCTGAAATTACCGTGACACAGACCATAATTGGCTGCAAGCACTGTGAAACAGACCATAATTGGCTGCAATCACCATGACACTGACCAGGATTGCCTGCAAACGGCATGACAGTGACCATGACTGCAATTGTCATGGCACAAACCATAATTGGTTGCAATCGCTGTGACATAGACCATGATTGGCTGCAATCGCTGAGAAATAGACCATGATTGGCTAGTCACTGTGACACAGACTATGATTGGCTAGTCACTGTGACACAGACTATGATTGGCTAGTCACGTTGACACAGACTATGATTGGCTGCAATCACCATGATACAGACCATGATTAGCTACAGTCGCTGTGACACAGACCATGATTGGCTGCCATCACCATGACAGCATGATACTGACCCATGATTGGCTGCAACCACCATGACACAGACCATGATCGGTTGCAATCGCTGTTACACAGACCATAATTGGCTGCAATCACTGTGACATAGACCATGACTGGCTGCAATCACCATGACACAGACCATAATTGGCTGCAATTGCTGTGTCATTCCTAGCAATAAAATGCAATTCTGTGGCTGCCGCAAATCACTGCTACAAAACCTTGTGTGTGACACAACCCCAAGACCTGACACACAGACCACCTGAATGGTGCACAGACCATTCAGAGAATGCACTGACAACCTGGAGAGTGCACTGACAACCTGGAGAGTGCACTGACAACCTGGAGGGTGCACAGACCACTTGGATGGTGCACATAGACCTGGAGGTAGGGTTGCCACATCATCCCTTTAATCCAGGACACATATTAATTACACAGGTTCTGAAGCTGATTTAATTCAGATAAGGCACCAAGTGAGTTTAATTACCCTCTTAATCAACCACAGAACCTGTGTAAATTAATGTGTGTCCTGGATTAAAGGGATGATGAGGGTTCACAGACCACATGGAGGGTGAACATACACCTGGAGGTAGGGTTGCCACATCATCCCTTTAATCCAGGACTCATATTAATTACACAGGTTCTGAGGCTGATTTAATGCAGATAAGGCACCAAGTGAGTTTAATTACCATCTTAATCAACCACAGAACCTTTGTAATTAATGTGTGTCCTGGATTAAAGGGATGATGAGGGTGCACAGAGCACATGGAGGGTGCGCAGACCACCTAGATGGTGCATATACCACCTAGATGGTACATATACCACCTGGAGGGTGCACAGACCACCTGGAGGGTGCACATACCTCATGGAGGGTGCACATACCTCATGGAGGGTGCACAGACCACCTGAAGGGTCCACATACCTCCTGGAGGGTGCACATACCATCTGGAGGATGCACAGAGCACCTGGAGGGTGCACATAAAACTTGGAGGGTGCTCAGCATTCTCCATGAAGGGCTATTTACACTGGTGCAGTGAAAAAACAGAAATAACTCAGAGGAGCACTAAATGTAATTAAGGGAACAGTAATGGGGTCCAACTAAAGTCCAGGTGAAGCAAGTGCACTGGAGCCACTAGGTCTGTATCCTCACCAGTGATCTGGCTAGTGGTTTTTAAGGATGAGCCGAACACCCCCTGGTTCGGTTCGCAGCAGAACATGCGAACAGGCAAAAAATTTGTTCGAACACGCAAACACCGTTAAAATCTATGGGATACGAACGTAAAAAGTCAAAAAAGCTAATTTTAAAGGCTTACATGCAAGTTATTGCCATAAAAAGTGTTTGGGGACCCGGGTCCTGCCCCAGGGGACATGTATCAATGCAAAAAAAAAGTTTTAAAAATGACCGTTTTTTTGGGAGCAGTGATTTTAATAATGCTTAAAGTGAAACAATAAAAGTGAAATATTCCTTCAAATATTGTGCCTGGGGGGGGTGTCTATAATATGCCTATAAAGTGGTGCAGTTTTCCCATGTTTAGAACAATACCACAGCAAAATTACATTTTTAAAGGAAAAAAAGCCATTTAAAACTACTCAGGGCTGTAATGTATTATCGGGTCCCGGTGTTCTGCCGAGAAAGACCCCCCTCTACTGCGCAGGCGCAGCGCTTGCGCAGTAGGAGCCGGCGGAAATAGCCGAAGGCGAATAGAAGAGAAATCAGCTTTACACGGCGCCTGTAAGAGGGCCCCTCGCCACACTTCAGGCATGGCCTCGCTTCGCTCGGCACTTTTTTATTCCCCCTCTAGGTCCACTTGGATGGTGGGGCTTCAGCCTGGACCCAGGGCGCAGGGGCCATGTACAGCTGATTGAAGTTTTTCATCTTCGGCTATTTTCGGCGGCTCCTAATCATTTGTACTGCACAAGCGCTGCGCCTACGCAGTACAAGGGGGACCTTATCCGCCGGGGGAACTTTCTCGGAAAGACACCGGCAATATAGATGAAAATCATTGAAAAAAACGGCATGTTCCCGCCCCCTTCCCCCCACCCCCAGTCCAAATTTTTTTTTAAAATGGCATGGGGCCCTCCAGGCGTCCAATACTCTGAACAGCAGTAAATATACTATACGGCCTGCCCTATATACTCTGCAGAAAATTGGGCCTTAGGTGTTGGTGATACCTGAACACTGTAAGCTCTCACAGTTACTCTTGGTGAGCGCAGAAATGGGCCCTGCTGTGAAATACTATATCAAAAATTGTAATTACATGCCCCTGTTAAACAGGGCCTTGGGTGGTGGTGGCGGTGCCCTAAACCAAAAATATTATTGGAAGCTAGCATCATCAAGATTGAGGAGGAATAGTATAGTCACTCAGCATAGGCAGTCTTCAAGGGATCCCACATCCATAGAAAATTCAATCAGTTACATCAGCATCAGGTGCTTGATAGCTGCTGATCCAAGACTGATTCATTTTTATGAATGTAAGGCTATCAATGGAGTCTGTGGACAAGCGCACTCTATGATCCATTACAAACCCTCCAGCAGCACTGAATGTGCATTCAGAAAGAACGCTATATGCAGGACAGGCCAGTAGCTCAAATGCATATTGAGCAAGTTCTGGCCAGTGGTTCATCCTCAAGACCCAGTAACACAGTGGATGCTTTGTTGGATAGGTCTCCAAGTCTGCTCTTGCCCCTAGATATTCCTGCACCATGTAATGCAGAAGTTGGCGATGGTTAAACCGATCAGACCTTCGCACTGAGGACTGAAAAATAGTTTAAAGGCATGGGTCAGCCGGCCATCTTCTCCACCGCTCTTCCTCTGACTGAACGAAGCCTCAGCAACACGTTGTCCAGCACCAGGAATTGTAACCTCCCAAGGTCTTTATTGCACAAACATTTCTTCAAGGCCTCCTGAAGATGTTTCATCCTCTGCTCCCTCTGCGAAGGCAGGATGAGTTCTGCAACCTTACCCTTGTAATGTGGATCAAGAAGGGTTGCCAGCCAGTAATGATCCCTCTCCTTGATACCATGAATCCTAGAGTCCTTTCACAGGCTTTGCAGAATCAGGGAGGTCATGCAGCGTTTGCAGGGGGAAAAGTTTGCATAGGCATTCAATTCTGAGTCCTCTGGGTCACTAAGGATCACATGATCTGTAACAACCTCCTCCCAGCCACGTACAACTCCTTGGGTTTCTGGGAACTGAAAACCATCCCTTGAAGGCTGCTGCTGAGTGTTATCCTCCACGCCATGTTGACACCATCCTCCTCCTCCTCTTCCTGTGTGTTTGGCAGGCCCGTAGAAATACTACCTGGATAAAGGGGGCCTTTAGAGGTAAGGAAGTCCTACTCTTCCTCCCGCTGTTCTGCCTCAAGTGCCCTGTCTATTATTCCACAAAAGGATGTGCTCCAACAGGAAGACAAGTGGGACAGTGTCACTGATGCATGCATTGTCGGCGCTCACCATCCTTGTGGCCTCCTCAATTGGTGACAGGACAGTGCATGCATCCTTGATCAGTAGCCACTGGAGTGGCGAAAAGAAGCCAAGCTCCCCTGACCCTGTCCTGGTGCAATACTCGCACAGGTACTCATTGATGGCCCTCTGCTGCGCGTGCAGTTCGCTGCAGCATTGCCAACGTTGAGTTCCACCTGGTGGGCATGTCATAAATGAGGCGGTTGGTGGGCAAGTTGCATTCCCTTTGAATGTCAGCCAGCCAAGCACTGGCATTGTATAACCGGCGGAAATGAACACACTACCTGCGCTGACTGAATATAGCATAAACACTGAATTTATAGTCTATGCTAAATGCAGAGTATATGTATATATATATATATACACAAATATATATATATATATATATATATATATATATATATATATATATATATATATAATTACATATATATATATATATATATACACATATACATATATATATATATATATATATATATATATATATATATATATATATATATATATATATACACACACACACATACATACATACATATATATATATATATATATATATATATATATATATATATATATATACACTAGACTGACTGTATATATATTTATATCAAATACACTGCTAATAACTGAATAACCTGCCTGCTTAATCTAAATCAAGCTATCTCTCCGTCCACACCAACAACACTACACAGGGCCACCATGTAGGCAGCCCTATATAGTGTGGGGCATGGACTTAGCCCCCCTGAGCCATGATTGGCCAAAGGCACCCTGCCTTTGGCCAATTAAGGCTCTCTTAGTAGATTGCTGGGATTGGCCAAAGCATGCAGTTCAGGTGCATGCTTTGGCCAATCATCATGCAGCAATGCACTGCGATGTCGCAGTACATTATGGGGCGCTCTGCGGCGCTCGAATTTGCTGCGAATGCCCCATAATGTTCGCTCTTCGGCGAACGGGCGAATATCCGATGTTCGAGTCGAACGTATGTTCGACCCGAGCATCAAGCTCATCCCTAGCATCAAGCTCATCCCTACACACATTGATAAATCTAGTCCTCTCTTTAGAAGATGATGCTCTGCCTGCCATTCTCTATGTAAATAGCTCCATGCAGCTCGGTGGCTGTCACTTTGCATCTGCACTGAATCCTCTGGATCACGTCAGCAGCGATCCGTGTCCATCGGGATTTTCGGCCTTTTTTGTATCCATCATATTAAACGTAGAAGACAAATCTCCGCATTACTCACCCAGCTGCTTCATCAACGCCAGCGGCAAGATGACGCTGATCGACACCATGATCACCAAGTAATTCCCGTTTAGGTACCAGTCCCTGGAAGGGGGACACACAAGGGTTAGTCAGAGGTCATAGACGGGCTGAGTACAGCACGATGGGGGTCAGTATTGTGGAAATTCCATTTTTACCTAATTTTTCCTAAACTCTGCCCCCTTCTCCCCAGCAAAATCACCAACACATGTTTAAAGTGGAACTCCGGACAGAACATTTTTATGCTAGTTGTGGACAGAGTGGGGGAGGGTTAGACCATCCTTGAGGTGTTATTGGCATGTGTGACGCCGTTCGGTAGATTTCCCCTCACTTCCTATCCTGGTAAAAGGGGAATGGTGAGGGAAAATCTCCCAAATGAAGAAAGAGTGATGAGACCTGACAAGAGGTTCTACCCTTTCTCCAATCCATCCAAAATAAAATTTTTTGGCATGAGTTCCCCTTTAATATATAAGCTTGTACATTTTAACAGTTCAGTTTCTGATGAACTACAAGCCCCAGCATGCCGTAGAGCATCCTGTGACTTCCTGTGGTTCCTCAGGGGGCCCAGAAATCTGGGATGACCGGATCCAGGAGTGGGTTTGGGGTGGGGACAGGGCACAGGGAAGTGTCAGAGGGGGGCGTTCTCCAGTGCACACCCCCCACGTGCTGCCAGCTCTGCTGTGTTTTTCCACTTCTCCCTCTCGGCTCTGTGCGGTATTTTTAGGAGCTGTGAGTTCATACGGGGCTGGAAGGGCCGGCTGTATCTCTATTAGGAGATGTGGATATCCACAGGCGACAGAGACATGTACAGAGCAACAGTATGAGAGCACTGAATGGAAAAGTATGGGGGGGGGGGGTGATAGAGAGGTGAAACTGGGGAAACTGGGGATGGGGGAGAGAATGGAGGGAGATTAAAATAGGAGGGGGGCAGAGATTGACAGGGTGTAAGGAGAGGGGGGGGGGAGATACAGAAATAAGGAATAGGAGATTAAGAGGCGAGGGGAAGAAATGACTAGAGAGAGAGAAAGGGGGAAAATACGGGGGGGGGGCAGAGAATGGGGGTTTACAGACATAGAGAAAGGAAAGTGGAGGATAGAAGGAAAGCGAGGGGAAGAATAAAGGGGGGGGATATAGAAACATAGAAAGAGAAGGGAGGGAGGGTTTAGAAATGGAGAGAAAGAGGGGGATAGAGAGGGTCAGAATTGGGAGGGGGTGATGAAGAGAGAGTGTGGATTTGTGGGTGAGTAGAGATGGAGAGGGGGGGGGAATAGAGAGGAGGCAAAGTGGGAGGGGGTGATGGAGGTGTGTGTGTGTGTGTGGGGGGGGGGGTGTACAGTGGGGGGGATGGGGGGGGGGAATACAGATGGAGATAGAGGAAGGGGGAGGAAGAGCAGGGGAAAATTGGAAGGGGAGATGGATAGAGAGTAGTGATGGGAGGCATTAGAGATGGAGAGAGAAGAAGGGGGAGATTAAAGTGGGGGCAAATTGGTAGGGGGAATGGAGAGAAAGTAGGGTTTGGGGGGGGGCAATAGAGATGGAGAGAGAAGAAGGGGGAGATTACAGTGGGGGCAAATTAGTAGGGGAGATGGATAGAGAGTAGGGTTTGGGGGGGAGGGGTTGCATTAGAGATGGAGAGAGAAGAAGGGGGAGATTACAGTGGGGGCAAATTGGTAGGGGAGATGGATAGAGAGTAGGGTTTGGGGGGGAGGGGGGCATTAGAGATGGAGAGAGAAGAAGGGGGAGATTACAGTGGGGGCAAATTGGTAGGGGAGATGGATAGAGAGTAGGGTTTGGGGGGGAGGGGGGGCATTATAGATGGAGAGAAAAGAAGGGGGATATTAGAGCGGGCGCAACTTGGTAGGCGAGATAGATAGAGAGTAGGGTTTGGGGGTGGGCATTAGAGATGGAGAGAGAAGAAGGGGGAGATTAGAGCGGGGGCAAATTGGGAGGGGGTGATGGAGAAAGAGTGGGGATGGGGGTAATTAGAGATGGAGAGAGAGAGAAGAAGGGGAGATTAGAGCGGCGGCAAATTGGTAGAGGAGATGGATAGAGAGTAGGGTTTGGGGGGGAATTAGAGATGGAGAGAGAAGAAGGGGGAGATTAGAGCGAGGGCAAAATGGGAGGGGGTGATGAAGAGAGTGGGGAAGGGGGGAATTAAAGATGGAGAGAGAAGAAGGGGGGATTACAGTGGGGGCAAATTTGGAGAGGGTGATGGAGATAGAATAGATGGAGGAATGGGGGCATAAACAGGGAGATAGAGAAAGTAGAGGGCCAGCGTGTGTGTGTGTGTGTGTGTGTGTGTGGGGGGGGGTCGGTATAGACTTGGAGAGAGATAAGGGAGATAGAGAGGGGAAGGATGGGGGGTTTATAGAGATGGAGAACGAAAACAGGGTATAGAGCAGGAAGAGAGGAAGTGGGGGGGGGGGGGGGGGGGGCTTAGAGAAAAAAGAGTTAGGCACAGAGGTGGAAAAAGGGGAGGCAGGAGGCATGTAGGAAGTTAAAGATGAAGGGGAGGGGGGATAGAGAGGAATGAGGGAGGGGGAGGGGTAAATAGGTGGAGAGGGGTAAAGAGAAAGAAGAGGGATAATCTATTAATCTATGTAACTACAAAACAGAAGGAGCGATGAGCGGTAACCCATAGCAACCAGATGTCCCCACTTCAGGTTTGATGAAGAAAGCCTGTGACTAGTTGCCGGGAGCTGAGCCGGTATGTTGCCTCTGCTGCAGTTTTTATACATAGACCCCCTTTGTAGGACTGGGAGGGAAGAGAGAGGACTGGGATGGAGAGATGACGCACGTCTGCAGAGCGAGGGAAGGAGAGGAACGGCTCACCGTTGGACAGGAGGCACAGGCGAGGTGGTGGTGTTGGGGGGGGGGGGGGGCAGGTCACTTCCAATAAGGGAGCCTTTCACAGCGGTGGACGTGCTGCAGGCTGTTTATTTTTGGGGAGGAATCGGAGCGCGAGACAGGCTGAGCGTTTATCGCTGGCCAGGTTTCTGCGGCTCTCCGGCTTTACTGAAGGTGTCAGGAGATCCAGCGGAATATAACCAGACCGGGATCAGGTCATATACCGGCAAAATTCACAAAGATCGAACGCCGGGACAACCAGCTTTATTTTCAGCCGTCATGACTGTCAATTTCAAATCTGGTTGGACTCATTGGGGGAGATTCACTAAAACTGGAGAGTGAAAAATCTGGTGCAGTTGTGCATAGTAACCAATCAGCCTCCAGGTTTTATTGTCAAAGCTTAATTGAACGAACTCTACCAATAAATTTTGTAAGTTTAGTAAATTTAGGAAAAATAAGGATCCTTATTCCCAAGCTCTAGCTTTGAGAATACGAATTATTAATACGATTAATCAGCAGCTTTGACCTATCGAGGTCCAAATTAAACAGTAACTCCCTCCCACAATGTTAAGATGTGTGTCTCTGCCCCTCCCACAATTGTGAGGTTTGTGTCTATGCCCCTCCCACGATGGTGAGATTTGTGTCTCTACTCCTCCCACAATGGTAAGATGTGTGTCTCTGCCCCTCCCACAATAGTGAGATTTGTGTCTCTACTCCTCCCACAATGGTAAGATGTGTGTCTCTGCCCCTCCCACAATGGTAAGGTTTGTGTCTCTGCCTCTCCCACAATAGTGAGATTTGAGTCTCTGCTCCTCCCACAATGGTAAGATGTGTGTCTCTGCCCCTCCCAAAATCGTGAGGTTTGTGTCTATGCCCCTCCCACGATGGTGAGATTTGTGTCTCTACTCCTCCCACAATGGTAAGAGGTGTGTCTCTGCCCCTCCCACAATGGTGAGGTTTGTGTCTCTGCCCCTCCCACAATACTGAGATTTGAGTCTCTGCTCCTCCCACAATGGTAAGATGTGTGTCTCTGCCCCTCCCACAATGGTGAGGTTTGTGTCTATGCCCCTCCCACAATGGTGAGAATTGCATCTCTGCTCTTTCCACAATAGTGAGATTTGTGTCTCTGCCCCTCCCACAAAATCTGGTGCAGCTGTACATAGTAACCAATCAGCTTCCAGGTTTTATTGTCAAAGCCTAATTGAACAAACTCTACCAGTAAATTTAGTTAGTTTAGTAAATTCAGGAAAAATAAGGATCCTTATTCCCAAGCTCTAGCTTTGAGAATACGATTAATTAATAAGATTAATCAGCAGCTCTGACCTATCGAGGTCCAACTTAAACAGTAACTCCACTTTTGTTGAGAAGAAACCCCTCCCCCCTCTGGGCGATCTTTGTACATTGCAGGGATTGTAACAAACGTTGTTGCAAATTTCTACCTTTTGTTATTCTGAAGAAATCCCTGTTTGTTTCTCTGAGTGAATGCAAATGGGAGTGACTTAATTATTGGAATTATAATCATCAATCAGCTGCTGCACCTGCAGGGTTCTAATGAGGAAAGTGGCAGTGTCTGCATCTCTTTAGATGTGATTTCCTTTTGGGAGTATCTCACCAAAAATTACATTTATGTTGCAGGGGTTGCCCAAAAACTGACTTGTGTTTTAGCACAGACTTCTGGGAAAATCAGTGAGCGAATCAAACAAGCAGGAAATTAAATTTCGGGGGGGGGGGGCGCTTTGTATACCATCTGTGTACAGAGCACCTACAGGTGGCCATACTACATTTTACAGAAAATTACAGCTCTTCAGATTGAAGAGGAGAGGTTCAATTACAATATGTAGCAATTGTATATAATTGTATTGTATAGTTAGAATTGTATATCATTTCTTTTTATTTGCTTTTATTTTTTACCACAAAAGTGGAGTTACCCTTTAAATTTGGAGAATCCCAAAAGTCTTATCTATTTACAAAGATGCTCCCAACAATTCCAACTAGGATTAAAACCCCAAACACCGGGATCGGTCTCGCAGATAATAGATTAAAGTATATCTGAGGACTGAACGTTTTTGTTACATTTTGGATACAATGGAATCATTTTGAACCCCCATCAGGTGTTTTTTGCTGTCTATAAATACAGGAAATAACAAAGATACAAACTGTCTGAAATGATACAATTCTACTGTAGAGGGAATTCTAATAAAAATCTCAGATGTTCTCTATAAATAATAATATCCGTCATGAACACCGATAAAGGTCACTTACGAAGTTTTTTCGGAGAGTTTGAGGAACGTCTGAATGACGAGAGGCAACTCCGACTTCACAATGTACAGGTAACTGGACATGGCTGAGGACAAAGAAAAAGTGCAGTCAACTCACAAAAAAATCACTTGTGTCTCTGCCCCTCCCACAATGGTGAGGTTTGTGTCTCTGCCCCTCCCACAATGGGGAGGTTTGTGTCTCTGCCTCTCCCACAATGGTGAGATTTGTGTCTCTGCCCCTCCCACTATGGTGAGGTTTGTATCTCTGCCCCTCCCACAATGGTGAGATTTGTGTCTCTGCCCCTCCTACAATGGTGAGATGTGTGTCTCTGCTCCTCCCACAATGGTGAGATTTGTGTCTCTGCTCCTCCCACAATGGTGAGATTTGTGTCTCTGCCCCTCCCACGATGGTGAGATTTGCATCTCTGCCCCTTCTATAATAGTGAGATTTGTGTCTCTGCCCCTCCCACAATGGTAAGATGTGCGTCTCTGTCCCTGCCACAATGGTAAGGTTTGTGTCTATGCCCCTCCCACAATGGTGAGAATTGCATCTCTGCCCCTTTCACAATAATGAGATTTGTGTTTCTGCCCCTCCCACAATAGTGAAACGTGTGTCTCTGCCCCTCCCACAATGGTGAGATTTGTGTCTCTGCCCCTTCCACAATGGAAAGATGTGTGTCTCTGCCCCTCCTATAATGAGGAGGTTTGTGTATTTGCCCCTCCCACAATGGTGAAATGTCTCTGCCCCTCCCACAATGGTGAGATTTGTGTCTCTGCCCCTCCCACAATGGTAAGATGTGTGTCTCTGCCCCTCCTATAATGTGGAGGTTTGTGTATTTGTCCCTCTCAAAATGGTGAAATGTGTGTCTCTGCCCCTCCCACAATGGTGAGATGTGTGTCTCTGCTCCTCCCACAATGGTGAGATGCGTTTCTGCCCCTCCTATAATGTGAAGGTTTGTGTATTTGCCCCTCCCAGAATGGTGAAATGTGTGTCTCTGCCCCTCCCACAATGGTGAGATGTGTGTCTCTGCTCCTCCCACAATGGTGAGATGCGTTTCTGCCCCTCCTACGATGGGGAGGTTTGTGTCTATGCCCCTCCTACAATGGTGAGATTAGTGTCTCTGCCCCTCCCACAATATGGAGGTTTGTGCCTCTGCCCCTCCCACAATGGGGAGGTTTGTGTCTCTGCCCCTCCCACAATGGGGAGGTTTGTGCCTCTGCCCCTCCTACAATGGTGAGATTAGTGTCTCTGCTCCTCCCACAATGGGGAGGTTTGTGCCTCTGCCCCTCCTACAATGGTGAGATTAGTGTCTCTGCTCCTCCCACAATGGGGAGGTTTGTGTCTCTGCCCCTCCTACAATGGTGAGATTAGTGTCTCTTCCCCTCCCACAAGGCTATAAAAAAAGTATCATTCTCTCAAAGCTACTTTCTTTAGCAGAGAATGGGCGGGGGGTTGGGTGACGCCATCATTTCACCTTGTAATGGCCGCAGCATTGTCTTTAGGATAACTTCCTCTCTGAGTTCCTGAGAGACTGAACCCGCCGGCTTCCATGCAAAACTAAAATATCGGCTTAGGGTGGTGTTGGCCTTAAAATATTCAAAGAATGATCCATGGTAAGCATGGGAAACCTGCAGTCCCCACACCTGCCTCAGCCAGGTGGGCATGCTGGGACTTGTAGTCCCTCTAGATCTAGATTTTTACACAATATAATTTGCTAAAAAAAAAAAAAAGTTACCTCCGATGTTCTGCAATGTTATAGCAATGGCGGCGGCCAACTTGCCGGGAGTCCCGAAGGCTTTTTGCCCCAGCTGTTCATAGGCGCGAATCCCTGCAATAGAGAGCGACAGACTGAGCCACACACAGAGGAAATGACGGGGGTACATCAACGGCCATTGCTGATCTCATTATGAAAATGCCAACCACCTGGCTGTCCCTGGCTTACTCAAGCAAAGTCAGATCAGGGCACCAACCCAACAGCCAGTCAAATAGCATTTTCAGAACAGTCAGCAAATCTTTGAGCACTGGCTCCCGGGTAGAGAATTCTCGCCGTCACATGACACTCACCGATACTCGGGACACTCACCGACAATTCCGGAGGACTTCAGCAGCAGATGGATGGAGTAGGTGGACAGAAGGGCAACAGCCGTCAGGAGGAACCTGAATCCAAAGAACACAATGGAGGTTACAAATCCCAAATGTGCAAAAAATTCACTTCCAAGGAAAGTAGTTAATCTGACGTTCACCAAACATTCACTGCAGGTGAACCTTCCTGGAGCAGGGGTTTCAAATGCAATGATTGATTCACCACTGGTGAATCGCCTTCAGGCTCCATTTACATAAATTGCGAATTGGATGCGTTTTGAACCGCATCTGATTTACATGACGTGAACCTATGAAACCCGCTTGGCCGTCTGACAGCTCTTAAATAGCTAAGGGGCGCGGCCACCTGTCAACGTCACTGGGTGGCACCGCCCCCTTTGTGACGTCAACGACTGGTGCATGCTGGGTCGGTGATGTCACGGGGGGCAGGATCACGTGGTGACGTTGGCGGATGACCCCGCCCCTTGGCTATTTAAGAACTGTCAGAAGGCGTAGCAGGCAGACGAGGGGAGCCAGCAACGGGTGCATAGCTTTTATTTTGTTTTTTAGGTTAGAGGCGTTCATCGTGATTTGACGATGGATCTAATCTACACCGGGGGTTTTTGTTTTGTTTTTAAGAAAATAATTGGCAAACCTCACCATTGTGGGAGGGGCACAATGTACCCCATACTCATTCACATGGGGGGGTGGGATCTTGGGACCCTGCACACTGCACCCTACAACCACCGGCCAGGGTTGTCGGGAGGAGGCCATTGTCCCCATTAACATGGGGACAAGGTGCTTTGGGGTGGGGGGGAGAGCCCCAGAGCATGTTGAGGGCATGTGGCCTGTTATGGTTCGGGGGGAGGGTGCTTGCTCGCCCCCCACCCCTATTTCCTGGGCTGCATACTCGAATAAGATTCTGGTATGGATTTTGGAGGGGACCCCATGCCATTTAAAAAAAAAAAATTGGCATGGGGGTTTCCCTCAAAATCCATACCAGTCTTAATGGTCTGGTATAGATTGGGGGAGTACTCCACGCCGTTCTCTTCTTAATTTTGGCATGGGGTTCTCCTTAAAATTTGTACCAGACCTGAAAAGGCCTGGTATTGATTGGGGGGACCCCCCCACGCCATTCTTTTTAACAATTTTTTATTGCCAGGAATTTTTTTTGTACATTCAGCTGTCAGCAGGTTTCCCCGCTGACAGCTGATGAGCCATCCGTTGCTAAGGATGTGGCGGCTCCTTTTTACATTTACTAGGCTAATCTTAACTGCTATGCTGAAAAAAAAATGTATTGCTTACAAAGGTCACGCAACATAAATGCAGTACAGATTTTACCCTAAAACAGGTAATTTTCTTGACCACTTTACCCCCTCATCACTAAATTAACCCCTAAAACCCCATTCTAACCCTACCTGGGCTGTGCATTGAAATCTACCAACACCCAGGTCCTGGTGGCCAAAACTACTAATTTTGTAACACCGGGAATATCAGTCCAGCCGCAGGGCCTCGCTCACAAGAGCTTACATTCTAATCGGGATTTCTGCGTGTTTCCTGTACTCCGCAGTGTAAAATTATAGCTGTAAGACAGGGAGAAGGTCACAGGGTCGTCTTCAGGCATCCCACTGGTCGATTGTTCGCAGAACATACATGGAGCGTGTTGGGACTGGTCGCTTGTGCTCCATATCAGGCACGAGACTCAGCAACGTGTTTATAGCGCTGGAAGAGAGTTGGGTGAAAGATGCGGCTACACATGACGGAGCGTCCGGGATTGGCAGGTGACGGCGTTCGTATCCTGTTACCGACCCTGAGCCATGGGAATGAGCAGCTGGGATGGGGGGGGGGGGGTCAGGAGAAGAAAGGATCGCCAATCCTGTTCTGGGCGGCAGGTGTGAGCGCTCCCAAAATAAAGAGCAGAGCGCTTCCTCCGCCACTACAGAGACTGACCCCCAATCATCTCCTCTGTGTGATACATTGTTACTGCCTGCTGCTTCCTGTCTGGACCGGTGCGGGGGGGGGGGACAGATAGATAGATAGATAGATAGATAGATAGATAGATAGATAGATAGATAGATAGATAGATAGATAGATAGATAGATAGATAGATAGATAGATAGATAGATAACAGACTATCTATCTATCTATCTATCTATCTATCTATATTCTATCTACAGTGCCTTGAAAAAGTATTCATACCCCTTGACATTTTCCACATTTTCTCATGTTACAACCAAAAACATAAATGTGTTTTATTGGGATTTTATGTGATAGACCAACACAAAGTGACACATAATTGTGAAGTGGAAGGAAAATTATAAAAGGTTTTCAACATTTTTTACAATTAAATATGTGAAAAGTGTGGGGGGTACATTTGTATGGCGCCCCCCGGAGTCAATACTTTGTAGAACCCCCTTTCTCTGCAATTACAGCTGCAAGTCTTTTTGGGGGTGTCTCTACCAGCTTTGCACATCTAGAGAGGGACATTTCTGCCCATTCTTCTTCTCTGCAAAATATCTCAAGCTCTGTCAGATTGGATGAAGAGCGTCTGTGAACAGCAATTTTCAAGTCTTGCCACAGATTCTCAATGGGATTTAGGTCTGGACTGTGACTGGGCCATTCTAACACATGAATATGCTTTGATATAAACCATTCCATTGTAGCTCTGGCTGGATGTTTCGGGTTGTTGTCCTGCTGGAAGGTGAACCTCCTCCCCAGTCTCAAGTCTTTTGGAGACTCTAACAGGTTTTCTTCTAAGATTGTCCTGTATTTGGCTCCATCCATCTTCCCACCAACTCTGACCAGCTTCCCTGTCCCTGCTAAAGAAAAGCATCCCCACCACATGATGCTGCCACCACCATGTTTCACAGTGGGGATGGTGTGTTCAGGGTGATGTGCAGTGTTAGTTTTCCCCACACATAGCGTTTTGCTTTTAGACCAAAAAGTTCACTTTTGGTCTCATCTGACCAGATCACCTTCTTCCACATGTTTGCTGTGTCCTCCACATGGCTTCTCACAAACTGCAAACAGGACTTCTTATGACTTTCTTTCTCCAATGGCTTTCTTCTTGTCACTCTTCCATAAAGGGCAGATTTGTGGAGAACACGACTAATAGTTGTCCTGTGGACAGATTCTCCCACATGAGCTGTGGATCGCTGCAGCTCCTCCAGAGTTACCATGGACCTCTTGGCTCTTCTCTGATGAATGCTCTCCTTGCCCGGCCGGTCAGTTTAGGTGGACGGCCATGTCTTGGTAGGTTTGCAGTTGTGCCATACTCTTTCCATTTTCCGATGATGGATTGAACAGAGCTCCGTGAGATGTTCAAAGCTTGGGAGATTGTTTTTTTAACCCAACCCTGCTTTATACTTCTCCACAACTTTATCCCTGACCCGTCTGGTGTGTTCCTTGGCCTTCGTGATGCTGTTTGTTCACTAAGGTTCTCTAACACACCTCTTAGGGCTTCACAGAACAGCTGTATTTTTACTGAGATTAAATTACACACAGGTGGACTCTATTTACTAATTAGGTGATTTCTGAAGGCAATTGGTTCCACTAGACTTTAGTTAGGGGTATCAGAGTAAAGGGGGCTGAATACAAATGCCCCCCACACTTTTCACATATTTATTTGTAAAAAATGTTGAAAACCATTTATCATTTTCCTTCCACTTCACAATTATGAGCCACTTTGTGTTGGTCTATCACATAAAATCCCAATAAAATACATTTACGTTTTTGGTTGTAACATGACAAAATGTGGAAAATTTCAAGGGGGGTATGAATACTTTTTCAAGGCACTGTAGATAGAATATAAATAGATAGCAGACTATACTAAGGTTGGCCATTCATTATACAATTTTTTTTATTCCATTTTCTTTAGATTTACCTTCAACGATGTAGTACAAGGGCCTGTCTGATTGCATACAAATTGAAAGTGTTGAAGTTGAACCTCATATTATACGGTTTTGGTAAATCTAAAGGAATATTGTAGAAGAAATTTGTATAATGTATGTATATATAATATATAATATATATATTATATATACATACATATTATATGTTATATAATGTATTACGCTTCCGTGTGCCTCTCTGAAACTAGTTTCACTGTTTTTTTTTTTGTTTTTTTTACTATTGTCCTGTTCTCTTGGGCATGTATATCCTGCCATCTGCCATTCCGCCAACTACAGAGCCCTTGGTGCTCACTGTTGCACTCTCATTGGATTAGGGGCTGCAGGTGGGTGGGGCTTAATCATGAAACCAAGGCTGCCAGGCTCCTGTGTGCCTCTCTGAAACTAGTTTCATGTTTGTTTAGTAAGGACCTGTTTTGTGGGGTGTGCCCCGACACCCTTCATGCCTTTGTCCAATGACAGCACTGGTAGTGGCAATCTCATTGGATAGGGGAAGGAGTGGCGGGCGGAGCTTAAGTCCTGAGGTCGGTTCCTAGGAAAACTAGTAGCAGAGAGGTGCACAGAGGGGGAAAACCCGGATTGTTTGGACAGGACTTTTCAAAGTTGAAATTGTCGGACAGGTTTACTGTAATGTAAATATCGTTATCAGTCAGTGGTAATGTTTTTACAACCTTGCTTCTACTTATAGTAATGTATGGGGGGGGAAGGGCAGCCATGTCTACTTCCTACATACATACCATTTGCTTCCTGATTAATATTGGTGCCGGTGATTGTGCTCTACTGCTCCTCTCTGTCAATGCAAGTCTATGGGTCACGTCAGACCTGGCTGAAAAACAGTGGACTCTCTATAAGGCTGAGCCTATCTCAGCAACTGGATGGCAGTGCCGGGACAAGACCATTCAGGGCAAAAATGCCCAATTGTGCCCCCCCCTCTTCATTATGTGCGAGCTTTAGAGGACGAGGGGGAGGGAGAACACAGCCTGCACCTGCCCCCAGCTTTCTCCTCCTCTCCTTGCTGCCTCCCATGCTGGGCTGACAGAAGTAGTGATGCCGCTGTCACTACTCCTGTCAGCTTTATAGTAGAAGGAATTTGCAGCGCCCCACCATCCCTGCAATACACGCTGCGCCCAGGGCAGCCCCCCCCTTCTGCCCACCCCTTGTCCCAGCCCTGAAAATAATATCTTTATTTTCACACTGTATTCCAATTATTTCCAGCCTACTCCTATTATTTTGGGGGGTGGGGGGGTGGAATACCTTTTTGGGGAGTGCAGCCAATGGGGGGCCGGCTGAAAGAACCTGGAAGAGGCAGCCCCCCTCCCCCCGATGACTTAAAGTGTACCTATGGTAAAAGTGTAAAATAATCAGTGCTGGGACAAGATCATCCAGTGGCCATAATGCACCCCCCCTTCATTATGTGTGAGCTTATGAGGAGGAGGGGGAGAGAGAGCACAGCCTGCACCTCCTCCCGGCTCTCTCCTCCTCTCCTTGCTGCTTCCAGTGCTGTGCTGACAGAAGTAGTGATACCGCTGTCACTACTCCTGTCAGCCTTATAGTAGAAGGAACTTGCAGCGCCCCCCCCCCCCAATCCCTACAGTACAAGCTGTGCCCAGGGCAGCCTCCCCTTCTGCCCACCCCTTGTCCTGAACCTACTGGATGGCTTTCCTACAACCAATGACATCATCACATTACAAAGGGACAGTTTGATAAGATTGGGAGTCAGGGACATCACCCGCCGCTGTTTTACGGGTTCTGGGAGGTTTGATTGGCACCAGCATTTTTGCTTGGCCCTTTTTGTACTTTATGAGCGGCTGAAGCCGGCGGACTTCATCTCAGATATGAACCGGGCAGGTCTTCCGGGCAGTTGTAAATGTTTATATTCTAGATTGATGAGGGTGAGAACATTCCGCCGGCTGACAGGTGCTCGCTGCTCTCTACAACCGCCAACACAGCTGATTGGCTGGGGGGGATCACATGCACGGATCCGCCATCCCACGGCTTATACCAACTCTACGCTGAAGGGGGAGGGGTTTCTCATTATAGATACAAAGTATTCATCAGGAATCTCTATAGATACATTTTTAAAGTAAATTTTTGGTGCTTATTCACACATAAGACTATAATTACATCCATGGCGGATCGCTTTTCCTGTTATAGGGTGACAACGCTCTGCCCCTGTCTCCCAATTGTGCTTCTGTTTTGTCATCCTAGTTCAGGGGCACCTCCTGTTAGAGGGTGACAACGCTTTGTCCCTGTCACCCAATTGTGCTCCCGGGTTGTCACCCTGTCATCCTTGTTCATGCAATTCCTGTTATAGGGTGACAACGCTGTGTCCCTGTCTCCCAGTTGTGCTCCTGCATTGTCACCCTGTCATTCTTGCTCAGGCCATTCCCGGTATAGGGTGAATAGGCACTGTCCTTGTCTTACAATAGTGCTCCTGTGTTGTCACCCTGACATCCTTGTTCAGACACTTCCTGTTATAGGGTGACAACGCTTTCTCCCTGTCTTCCAATTGTGCTCCTGGCCCTTGTTTATGATCTGCAGCGCGCGGAGCGAACTAAGCATCCTCCAGTTTAGGGTTACATCTGCGCTATATTTGTCTTGCCCTATTTTCTGCCAGGGGGCGGGGTTTTGAACCGATAACAGTGCAGCTCCTATTTATAGAAGGTGAAGGGTCAGGGGGGTATCGAGTCACATCCTCCATGCAGTCACCAGAGCGGGAGAACCTGACACCGGCGGCTCTCCGCATTCCCAGCGCCGCGTACAAGGGGCGATTATTCCGGAGCCAGACAAAGGCAGCGGAGAGCCTCTGTGGCATCGCCAACCTCTTCCGACACACCGGCCGCGAGGTCTCTACCCCGGAACGGGCGGATCGGGTGTCCCGGTAAAGGCGACTGGCCCGAGGCTGGGATGGCAGGAGCCGTGCCACCTGGGCACAGCGCCCGCCGCAGAGACGCCGTGTGCCTCGCTCCTCGCCGAGACGGACAGATCGTCCCATGACTTGTATTTCACATCCAGTACAGTACAGAGTGTCTGCTCCTCGCCCCATTCCTCGCCCCAGAGACATCATTTATAGAGGAGTCACCTGATCCTGATCTGCGATTCGCCATCAAATCTCATTATATTCTTCATTCCCTGCCCCCCCCTCCCCATTCCTCGCCCCAGAGACATCATTTATAAAGGAGTCACCTGATCCTGATCTGCGATTCGCCATCAAATCTCATTATATTCTTCATTCCCTGCCCCCCCTCCCCATTCCTCGCCCCAGAGACATCATTTATAAAGGAGTCACCTGATCCTGATCTGCGATTCGCCATCAAATCTCATTATATTCTTCATTCCCTGCCCCCCCTCCCCATTCCTCGCCCCAGAGACATAATTTATAGAGGAGTCACCGGATCCTGATCCTGATCTGCGATTCGCCATCAAATCTCATTATATTCTTCATTCCCTACCCCCCATCCTTCTCTATGCAATGCAGGCAGATCATGGCTGGTGGGAGGGGCCGGCAGGGTGCTGTATTTAAAAACATCCCAGCCCCCGGCCTCAGTACTCCTCTCAAGTGTCCTCAGTCCTCAGTTCCCAGTCTTGTAGTACTGAAGCCAGTCATTTAGCATTTTCAGAAAAGGACGGCGGTGGCAGTCCGTATATTTGTGTCTGTACAGGTTTCTTGCAATCGGCTAAGGTGTGTGAATAATGCATTGTACACTACAAGTCCCAGCATTTCCTGCCCTATTACAGATTAGATAATGATTGGCTGAATGTTCCATGGAGGAGGTACTCACAGGAAGAGGAGGATTCCAGTGTTCGCCATGGCGTATGCCAGGCCCAGGATGCCACTCCCCATGATGGCGTTGCTGAGATTAAATACGGACATCCCGAAGGAGGTCTTCCCCTCGAACTGCAGGAGGAGGAGATACAATCAGAATGGAACTCATCACCCCCCAGACCATGTGACCCCCCCAAAGCTCATCACCCCCCTGACCATGTGACCCCCCCAGAGCTCATCACCCCCTGACCATGTGACCCCCCCAAGCTCATCACCCCCTGACCATGTGACCCCCCCAGAGCTCATCACCCCCTGACCATGTGACCCCCCCAGAGCTCATCACCCCCTGACCATGTGACCCCCCCAGAGCTCATTACCCCCTGACCATGTGACCCCACCAAAAAGAGCTCATCCTCCCCTGACCATGTGACCCCCCCAAGCTCATCACCCCCTGACCATGTGACCCCCCCCAGAGCTCATCACCACCTGACCATTAGACCCCCCAGAGCTCATCACCCCCTGACCATGTGACCCCACCAAAGAAAGCTCATCCTCCCCTGACCATGTGACCCCCCCCCAGAGCTCATCCACCCCCTGACCATGTGACCCCACCAAACAGTGCTCATCTTCCCCTGACCATGTGATCCTCCAGAGCTCATCACCCCCTGACCATGTGACCCCCCCAGAGCTCATCACCCCCTGACCATGTGACCCCCCCCAGAGCTCATCACCCCCTGACCATGTGACCCCCCCCGAGCTCATCACCCCCTGACCATGTGACCCCCCCCAGAGCTCATCACCCCCTGACCATGTGACCCCCCCAGAGCTCATCACCCCCTGACCATGTGACCCCACCAAACAGAGCTCATCCTCCCCTGGCCATGTGACCCCCTCAGAGCTCATCACCCCCTGACCATGTGACCCCCTCAGAGCTCATCACCCCCTGACCATGTGACCCCCCCAGAGCTCATCACCCCCTGACCATGTGACCCCTTCAGAGCTCATCACCCCCTGACCATGTGACCCACCAAACAGAGCTCATCCCCCCTGACCATGAGACCCCCCAGAGCTCATCACCCCCTGACCATGGGACCCCACCTGACAGTGCTCATCACCCCCTGACCATGCCCCTGCCCCCCACCCCCCCATTCAAACAGAGCTCATCCCCCCTGACCAAGTGACCCCCCAGAGCTCATCACCCCCTGATCATGTGACTCCCTAGACAACACTCACATCAGTAAATCGCGGTTTCTCCTTCCCGGTGACATGAGGCAGAAATTCTTCCAACTCCTGATTCTCCGCTCCGGTGTAACTGTGGAATCCAATTAAAAACAAATGTTAGTGCGGAGTCACCCCAGAAGGAGAGACAGGAGGGGGCAGCACAGAGTCATGGGATGTAGTGGTGGTGGGGGGGGGGTGGATATCCAAGAAGAGACAGTCCTGCATCTTGTCCCACCGGTGATGTGTCCCGGCCCGTGTCCCGGGATCACAGCATCAACATTATTTTAGTTACTGCATCTCAAAAAAGCATTAACTGCAGGGCCTGGGGGGCTGCGAGTGAGTGGTCCACACATATTTAGAGGCGGGGTCTAGGTGGGACCAACCCATAAAGTGTGCATGATGGGCAGTTCCTGCATATTTAGAGGCAGGGTCTGAGGAGGACCAACCTGTAAAAAGGGTATAATGGACAGTCACTGAATATTTAGAGGCAGGGTCTGGGTGGGACCAACCTGTAAAGTGGGTGTGATGGGCAGTCACTGAATATTTAGAAACAGGGTATGGGCAGGACCAACTCTTGAAGTGGGTGTGACGGGCGGTACCCACATATTTAGAGGCAGGGTCTGGGCGGGACCAACCTGTAAAGTGGGTGTGATGGGCAGTCAATGCATATTTAGAGGCATGGTCTGGGCAGGACTAACTCCTGAAGTGGGTGTAATGGGCGGCCCCCACCTATATAAACGCAGAGTCTGGGCGGGACTAACTCTTGAAGTGGGTGTGATGGGCGGTCCCCACCTATATAAACGCAGTCTGGGCGGGACTAACTCTTGAAGTGGGTGGGATGGGGGGGGTACCCATATATATTCAGAGGGTGGGTCTGGGCGGGACCATCCTGTAAAGTGGGTGTGATAGGCAGTCAATGCATATTTAGAGGCAGGGTCTGGGCAGGACCAACTGTTGAAGTGGGTGTGATGGGCAGTCCCCACCTATATAAAAGCAGAGTCTGGGCGGGAATAACTCTTGAAGTGGGTGTGATGGGGGGGTACCCACATATTTAGAGGCAGGGTCTGGGCGGGACAAACCTGTAAAGTGGGTGTGATGGGCAGTCAATACATATTTAGAGGCAGGGTCTGGGCAGGACCAACTCTTGAAGTGGGTGTGATGGGGGGGTACCCACATATTTAGAGGCAGGGTCTGGGCGGGACCATCCTGTAAAGTGGGTGTGATGGGCAGTAACCGTATATTTAGAGGCAGGGTCTGGGCAGGACCAACTCTTGAAGTGGATGTGATAGGCGGTCCCCACCTATATAAAAGCAGAGTCTGGGCGGGACTAACTCTTGAAGTGGGTGTGATGGGCGGTCTCTGCATATTTAGAGGCAGGGTCTGAGCAGGACCAACTTGTAAAGTAGACATGATATGGGCGGTCCCCTCCTATATAAAGGCAGGGTCTGGTCGGGACCAACTTTTAAAAGTGGGTGTGATGGGCAGCATCCACATATTTAGAGGCGGGGTCTGGGCAGGACCACCCTGTAAAGTGGGTGTGATGGACAGTCGTTGCATATTAAGAGGTTGGGTCTAGGTGGGACCAACCTACATGGTGGCAGATGGTGGGCAGGGCCAACAGCGGTCAGGATCCAGGAGCTCATTGTTGGTAAATATACTCTTATTAATTCCGAATGTCTTGTTGGTGAAGTGATGGAAGGGCGGAGGGGGCGCCATAGTTGGGTATCATTTGGCCTTAGGACCGGCTCTTGCCATAAAAGCATGTGCTTTTTTGTGTGTTCCCAAGTGGCGCATTTTTTTGACAGCCCGTTTATTTCATCGGGCTGCCAAATGCGCAAAAAGTATGGAAGCCAACATTTTTTAAATCGTGCCAAGCACCTGGTACCATGGGTTTTGGTGGCTGTAAATGCACCTGTATTTGCTAAATGGGTGGGGGGGGGGGTGCATTAAGAAATAATGGAACCTGTGCGTGTCTGTAGGGGGCAGCGGGTTTCCATGCGGTTCGGGAACGCACACCTCTGCCCGCCTCACCCCATCCACCTGGATCCAACCAACTCTACAGAACATCATGGTGGACTCCGCACCTACACATCATTACGCGCAGTAGGCGGATCAGCGGCAAGCTTCCACCCAACAGGAAATGTGGCGCAAGCCGCGGGTCAATGAGCAATCCTCCAATCCCGTATCTCCCCCCCAGCTAGTCACCCGTCTCCGTACCTGGCGTCCGCGTTCTCGGCGCCCAGCGTTCCATTGAGTTTCTCTCCGAGCTTCATGTCCACCATTTCTGTTTGTGCCGGGAAGTCCATGGTCATGGTGCTGCAAGAGACAAAAACACAGGACAACGTGAACTCCCGGATCTGTTTACAGAGACAGCGATCGTGTTCGCAATCCGCGGCGTGTTTACTCCTCACCTCTGCACCCCGCCCGCTGCTTTCTGCTCCCTGAAGACAAACAAGATAAGTAGAGCAAACGGCAGCGGGAGGGGCCAGGCGGGAGAGAAGCCGGACCTACTACCGACACCACGCCGGCGCCCACAGCCTACAGTCCAGACATGGCAACCGCTGTCACCCCTCTGATACCTGATGTACAAAAATTTCCTCCGAATATGGTGATAAATCCCTTCCCCCGGCCTTCCCTTCAGCCTTGCACAGTTGTAGCGGCTCCTCTCCTGGACTGAGAGGCGCTTCCTTTGATTTCACCGCACACTGTGAGCTTCTCACCATGTGCATTAGAAGCTGCAGCAAGCCAGATAGAGCGATGTCCCCATTTCCTGACTGGAAGATGTCCGGCATCATCTAGACTTTCCTCCCCCGGCCTCACTGTCCCTGCCTCCGCCCCCTTCCAATTACTGGATATCTGCTGCCCCTTTCCCTCTGCCCCCTATAGGCATGTGCCTGCTGTGTCCGATTTTACTTCCAGCCCTGCCCAGCAGCCCCGGTGTGTGTGACCAGGTGTGTTACATTCCACCCGCCAGCAGACACAGCAAAAAAGTCCTATAAATTGGTTTTATACGCGGGGTGAATCGGTTTATTGCCAGGGTGAGAATTGTAAATCAGGACAATGGAAATGTCGTAAGAAATCTGCTGAGTGCGTCCTTCTACTAGAATGTACAGAGATCATACCAAGGGGAGATCATAGGGGAGGCAAGAGGTCAGAGGGAAGGAGGAATAGATTTGGACAGACTGTGGCTGGTGGGATCTATGTGGGGGATCTCTTAATAAATACAACAAACGCACAGCGTGCAGATAGCTACTGGCCAATGAGGAGGGCTTATCATAAAATTCTGCAAACGGTTTGATGAAAAGTATTTGGGATCAAAAGCTGGTGGACAGTGATGAGCTTACCTGAAAACAAAGCAAAATTAGCACTCAGCACAGGGATGGTGGGAACCCCTCATAATGGGCACAGCGGGTGTACAGACCCGGGAACTCAGCACAGGGATGGTGGGAACCCCTCATAATGGGCACAGCGGGTGTACAGACCCGGGAACTCAGCACAGGGATGGTGGGAACCCCTCATAATGGGCACAGCGGGTGTACAGACCCAGAAACTCAGCACAGGGATGGTGGGAACCCCTCATAATGGGCACAGCGGGTGTACAGACCCGGGAGCTCAGCACAGGGATGGTGGGAACCCCTCATAATGGGCACAGCGGGTGTACAGACCCGGGAACTCAGCACAGGGTTGGTGGGGACTCCTCATAATGGGCACAGCGGGTGTACAGACCCAGGAATTCAGCACAGGGATGGTGGGAACCCCTCATAATGGGCACAGCGGGTGTACAGACCCCGGGAACTCAGCACAGGGATGGTGGGAACCCCTCATAATGGGCACAGCGGGTGTACAGACCCGGGAACTCAGCACAAGGATGGTGGGAACCCCTCATAATGGGCACAGCGGGTGTACAGACCCATGGAACTCAGCACAGGGATGGGGGGAACCCCTCATAATGGGCTCAGCGGGTGTACAGACCCGGGAACTCAGCACAGGGATGGTGGGAACCCCTCATAATGGGCACAGCAGTGTACAGACCTGGGAACTCAGCACAAGGATGGTGGGAACCCCTCATAATGGGCACAGCGGGTGTACAGACCCATGGAACTCAGCACAGGGATGGGGGGAACCCCTCATAATGGGCACAGCGGGTGTACAGACCCGGGAACTCAGCACAGGGATGGTGGGAACCCCTCATAATGGGCACATCAGGTGTACAGACCTGGGAACTCAGCACAGGGATGGTGGGAACCCCTCATAATGGGCACAGGAGGTGTACAGACCCGGGAACTCAGCACAGGGATGGTGGGAACCCCTCATAATGGGCACAGCGGGTGTACAGACCCGGGAACTCAGCACAGGGATGGTGGGAACCCCTCATAATGGGCACAGCGGGTGTACAGACCCGAGAACTCAGCACAGGGATGGTGGGAACCCCTCATAATGGGCACAGCGGGTGTACAGACCCGGGAACTCAGCGCAGGGATGGTGGGAACCCCTCATAATGGGCACAGCGGGTGTACAGACCCGGGAACTCAGCACAGGGATGGTGGGAACCCCTCATAATGGGCACAGTGGGTGTACAGACCTGGGAACTCAGCACAGGGATGGTGGGAACTTCTCATAATGGGCACAGCGGGTGTACAGACCTGGGAACTCAGCACAGGGATGGTGGGAACTTCTCATAATGGGCACAGCGGGTGTACAGACCTGGGAACTCAGCACAGGGATGGTGGGAACTCCTCATAATGGGCACAGCGGGTGTACAGACCCGGGAACTCAGCACAGGGATGGCGGAACCCCTCATGATGGATTTCCCCACATGGCAGCTCGGTGAGGGTGGGGGGGAGGGGGGGAGTAGTACATTAAAAGCTTCCAGAACACTAATTGTTCTATTAAGGTCACACTAATTAAGTGACCACCACCCCCCACAGTCCTAAAGGTGATTAAGGGGCAAAAATAATCCTCGATCTCTGACCTCCTCCATTCGCTGAGGGATTTTCTCTTCCTTGACAAAGACCCTCTATGCCTCCCCTCCCCCAGTCACAGACTCATCCGGAGACTTTCTGCTCTATTACAAGCATCAACTTGCCTTTTAGAAATACACCAATAAGATTCCCCATTGGCGATCGCTCTCGCTCTGGTACAAGTAAAGTAGGAATGGACTGGATTGATCTTACATGGTGCGCACCAATCTCGGGGGGGAGGGGGGGGGGTGTTTGCGCACGTGGTGTTGTTGTGGCAACACTATCACCAGGAGTGTCTCTGGTTTCCCGGTGTCAGGTGGAATTGGCACAATGACGCTCCCAGCTTGCCTCCCCCCTCCATATTCCATTCACAGTCTACGTCAGCACAAGAAACTTAAAGGGGCACTCCACAGGTCATTTCTGACTTCAGAGACTGACAGAGGAGATAAATCTCAGAACATTTACCTGAGCCTGGAAAAAAGATCAGCAAAAGGGTCAAGTCGTAAAGTCATAGTGAACATACAATGCTATAGACTCGTTCTGTCATGTGACCATGCCTCTCTTCTTCCTGAGAGTGGTGGGAAGGGTTACAGTACACTGTGCAGACACACAGCATGCCTGTATTCCATAGCATGTTCAGCCTGAGACAAGGGGCAGCCTGTGATTGGGAGGGGGCATGTTCAAGAGGCAGGCTGTGCTGGGAGGGGGTGTGTTCAACAGGCAGGCTGTGATTGGTAGGGGGCGTGATCAAAAAGCAGGCTGTGATTGGAAGGGGGCGTGATCAAGAGGTAGGCTGTGATTGGAAGGGGGCATGTTCAAGAGGCAGGCTGTGATTGGAAGGGGGCGTGTCTTGTCTTCAAGAGGCGGGCTGTGATTGGTAGGGGTGTGTTCAAGAGGCAGGCTGTGATTGGTAGGGGGCGTGATCAAGAGGAAGGCTGTGATTGGAAGGGGGCATGTTCAAGAGGCAGGCTGTGATTGGAAGGGGGTGTGTTTAAGAGGCAGGCTGTGATTGGGAGGGGGTGTGTGTCAGAGGCAGGCTGTGATTGGGAGAGGATGTGTTCAAGAGGCAGGCTGTGATTGGAAGGGGGCATGTTCAAGAGGCAGGCTGTGATTGGAAGGGGGTGTGTTTAAGAGGCAGGCTGTGATTGGGAGGGGGTGTGTGTCAGAGGCAGGCTGTGATTGGGAGAGGATGTGTTCAAGAGGCAGGCTGTGATTGGAAGGGGGCATGTTCAAGAGGCAGGCTGTGATTGGAAGGGGGCATGTTCAAGAGGCAGGCTGTGATTGGGAGGGGGTGTGTGTCAGAGGCAGGCTGTGATTGGAAGGGGGCATGTTCAAGAGGCAGGCTGTGATTGGAAGGGCGCGTGTTCAAGAGGCAGGCTGTGATTGGAAGGGCGCGTGTTCAAGAGGCAGGCTGTGATTGGAAGGGGGCGTGTTCAAGAGGCAGGCTGTGATTGGGAGGGGGTGTGTTCAATAGGCAGGCTGTGATTGGGAAGAGGCGTGTGCCTGAGGCAGGCTGTGGTTGGTTGGGGGGGGTGTGGTGGCTGAACAAACAACCCAATCCAGGCATGCTGTGTGTCTGCACAGTGTCCTGTACCTCTGAATGGCCAGCCAAAGAATGAAAACTGACCACGCTAACACAGATCAGCTTCTCTGCTTTGTGTGGTCAGTTTAGAACAAAGAAGAAAGATGACTGGCAGGATCAACTAGGAACTTTAGATGGAAGGAGTACATGAAAATGAGACTATGATCTTATACTATGAGACTATTCTTATTTTCCAAAACAACTCTATACACATCCACTACTTAATGGTCTTGTAATCTATTTTTCAAGAAATTATTTCTTACTGTGTTTTTATGCCTCTTTGTAATGTCCTCCACGAGCTCCCCAACCTCTCCTTTTACCCCCACTTTCCTTTGTTTGGAATGGGCAGTGTGAGCTAGCTAGGATCTACAACGCTCTATATACACTACAAATCCCAGAGTCCACCTCAGGAGCAGGGCCGGAGTGGCCTACCAGGATTCTGGGAAATTTCCCGGTAGGCCGCCTGCCATGGGGCCGCTTTGAGCCGTGGCTCAAGCAGGGCCTATGCCCGCAGCCTCTGACCACCTCCTGCAGTATGTCCGCAGCCTCTGTCCACCTCCTTTATCATGTCCGCAGCCGCTGACCATCTGTCTGTAGTCTCTGAGGGGGATCCTAGAAAGGAGTCAAGAGTGGGAGCGCCACCGGGATGGGGGTTACGGTAGGAGAAAGACGTGTGGGGACTGTGGAGAGGAGACTATAGAATAAAACCAGAGCCGCCAAGCTGGAGCCGTCTGACTGAGCCCTGCGCGGTGCACCTGAGGGGACGTCAGTGACAGCACCACCAGGCCAATCTGAGGGGGGGGGGGGGTCACTGATGTAAGGAGGGGAGTGAATACAATGTAAGGGGGCACCGATATAAAGGTCCCCCCTATATTAGTAACCCCCCCTTACCTTAGTGTATTCACTCTGCGGAAGGTGGCCTCTATTCACCAGAGCCCCCCTCCACGTCAGAGTTCCCCCTTACATCCTGATCTGCAGCGTTCCCCTTTACATAAGAGTCCCCTTGCACTATAAGGGGGAATCCTGCAGACTCTGATGTAAGGGGGAACTCTGTGCCGGCCGGGTTATAGTAAGCTGACCTTCATGTCAATTGAGAAATATGTTTTTTGACTTTTGTTTAACTTAAACACATTGCTAAAAAAAAGTTTTTTTAGGTACTTTTTTGCAGTGGCAGTAAAGAATGTGGATCTGCCAGTAAATTTCATAATTTTTTGCCAGTAAAAAAAATGTGTGCCGTTTGTAAATGTTGTCGTTTTGCCAGTCAATTTCACTTCGGGGGGGGGGGGGGGGGTTGGGGGGGGTGCAACACTGCAACTACCCCTTACCTTAGTGTACTCTTCCTGTGGAAAGATGTATCTGCTCACCATAGCCCCCCCCTCCCCCCACATTCCCAGAGTCCCTGGGGTCCCCCTTGATGATTGCTACACTTTTATGACTTTTAAATGGAGATTGCTGTTATAAATATAAAGCCCTATGTGCTTTCTTATCTGTCTTATCTCCCTTTTATGAATAAGAAAATGACATAATCATGTTGGGCTGGTATAATAAAGCTATGGGGCTGGTATGAAATTTTTCCAGGGCTGGTTTTTATTCCCAGTCCGGCCCTGGTCAGGAGGGACCAAGAGAGACTGGCTACAGTCCTATATACAGGGGGAGTGTGGGGGACCAGGGAGTCAGATCACAGGTGGAAAAAAAAGGGAGTTTGGAGATTTGGAGGAAGCTAAGAGCAATAGAGGGGAATTTTCTGAGTTAAAAATAAATACTTCAATAGAATGTTTTCTTTTTCAACCTGTATTTAGTGTCGGTTTAATAGAACAGGTTGAGAGTCTTTGTAAATTTGTAAAATCTACAAATTATCTTATTACCCTCTTTATATATTTTTATATATTTACAGTGTATTATATTATTGATATTATTACATTTACAGTATATTATTTATACAAAATATTTTTGACCCTCTTTATATATACTTTTTAAATATTTATATTTACAGTATACTATATATTTATATTATAATATACTGTTTATTTGATGCATATATTTTTACAGTATAATATATATTTATACAAAATATTTTTGACCCTCTTTATATATTTTTATATATTTAAATTTACAGTATATTATATATTTATATTATATTATATATTCATCTTTACAGTATAATATATATTCATACAAAATATTTTTGACCCTCTTTATATATTTTTATATATTTAAATTTACAGTATATTATATATTTATATTATATTATATATTCATCTTTACAGTATAATATATATTTATACAAAATATTTTTGCCCCCTCTATATATTTTTATATATTTATATTTACAGTATATTATATGTTTATATTATATTATATTTTATATATTAATCTTTACAGTATAATATATATTTAAACAAAATATTTTTGACCCTCTCTATATATTTTTATATATTTAAATTTACAGTCTACTATATATTTGATGTACTTATTTTTACGGTAAAAATTATATACTTATACAAAATATTTTTGACCTTCTTTATATATATATATATATATATATATATATATATATATATATATATATATATATATATATATATTCACAATATATTATATAATTATATTATATTATATATTTATTTTTACAGTATAATCCAAAGGAGAGCGGCACTCGCGGGTCTTGAAAGGAGAACGCACAGTAAGAGTTTTATTTCGACCCTTCAAGCTGAGGCCACATATGTGCGTACGGCATAGGCGTGCGCACAGGGTGTGCCAGGTGTGCCTGGGCACACCCTAATCACACTGTGTGGTGCAGATTCTCCCTGTTTAAACCCCTGATATGAATAAAAATAAAATAATAATACTAATAAAACCTACTGACACCATCCACTGCCTTACTGACACCAATCTCTGCCTTACTGGCACCCGCCACTGCTTTACTGACACCGCCAGTATGTATAGACATGCACACCTATATGTATTTGAGCTTTGAGGTGCACACCCTAATGCAATAGGCTGTGCACACCTATGGCGTACGGTCGGCGCTAAGGGGATAAAGGGGACTTGTCTGTTCCCCCAACCTTCCTAGCAAAGCCCATTATTAGGGGTCAGGCAATGTATGGTCAATCGTCTTTTCAATACATCCGCGCAGGCTCTAGAAGAGTCCATCATATAGGATGAATGGGGTCTATGGAAGGCCGTGCAGGCTTGTGTATAAAATGCTTATTCTGATACATTGTTGCTGATGTCACATCTCTTGAGATTGGCGCAATCTGGGGGTTGGACAATTCTGCGTCCGGTTGCCCCACGTCTTCTTTTTTTCGTGTTTTGTTTCCATGGAGCAGAACGGGAAGATTTTCCAGCGGGATTTACTAACAGAGGAATTCCTCGATAAGGTGATGAGCGCAGCCAATCAGAGTTCTTCCTCCAGCGATCTGATCAATCTGATTGGTTGCTGCCAATCCTCTCTTGTCTTTTTTTTAAGAGATTATCTCTCACAGAAGGCGATTTTACATCTTTCTGGAAGGTTTGGCGGCGTGGGAGGCCCAGCTGTTGTGGAGTGGCGATTCTCACCGGGATCGACCTTCACTGCCTGACACCCTCTACACCGCCCCCTGACCACCTGGATTTAATTAGAGACCGAAAAACAGTTCTGAATATATTCAGGAATATTGCCCCCTCCCCCATCTCTCTCTCCCATATTGGTGCCCATTTCTAGGGTCTATCTTCTAACCCTTTCTTCTAATGTTACAGAGACACAGATACACCACATACCCCGTACCTGTGCTGGATGGGGCAAAGATGTGGGCACAGGCTGGTACAAAGGTGAGAACAGGCTTATACAGTGCCTTGAAAAAGTATTCATACCCCCTGATATTCTACACATTTTGTCATGTTACAATCAAAAACGTAAATGTATTTTATTGGGATTTTATGTGATAGATCAACACAAAGTGCGACATAATTGTGAAGTGGAAGGAAAATGATAAATGGTTTTTCAAATTGTTTACAAATAAATATGTGAAAAGTGTGGGGGGCAATTGTATGGCGCCCCCTTTACTCTGATATCCCTAACTAAAATCTAGTGGAACCAATTGCAAATGCAGTCACTGTGCCCATCAAATGCAGCCACTGTGCCCATCAAATGCAGCCACTGTGCCCAACAAATGCAGCCACTGTGCCCATCAAATGCAGCCACTGTGCCCAACAAATGCAGCCACTGTGCCCATCAAATGCAGCCACTGTGCCCAACAAATGCAGCCACTGTGACCCCCGCCCGCCTCCTGCCTGACTAGCACTAACCCCATCTTGGTGGCGGCAGCAGCGAGCTGTGTCCTCCATGTGTCTCTTCTTGCTTCCTGCTAGGCCTTTAATAGCAGCGCCTGTCCTTTCAGCCAATCAGGTTACGGGTATTAGACCCGCGCTACCTGATTGGCAGACAGGCGGTTCAGTATTAGAAAAGCTTTTATAACTCAACTGGGTGGGCTCTGAGTGCAATGCTCTGCGCTCCGAGTCCACCTTTGTTGAAGCCTAGTAGAGCCTATGGCTCTAACCAGGTGGTTTGAAAAAACACCCCCACCTCTCAATTCAGACGCCCGGCATCCTAAAAGGGGATTGGCAGCGGCAGCCATGGATAGATTCATGCAATGCATGAAATTATCCGTTCTACATAGAGGGGGTGGCTGGAGAAAGGGGGCGGCAGCATAATGAAGGCCAAGGAACACACCAGACAGGTCAGGGATACAGTTGTGGAGAAGTATAAAGCAGGGTTGGGTTATAATAAAATCTCCCAAGCTTTGAACATCTCACGGAGCTCTGTTCAATCCATCATTGGAAAATGGAAAGAGTATGGCACAACTGCAAACCTACCAAGACATGGCCGTCCACCTAAACTGACCGGCCGGGCAAGGAGAGCATTCATCAGAGAAGAGCCAAGAGGTCCATGGTAACTCTGGAGGAGCTGCAGAGATCCACAGCTCAGGTGGGAGAATCTGTCCACAGGACAACTATTAGTCGTGTTCTCCACAAATCTGCCCTTTATGGAAGAGTGACAAGAAGAAAGACATTGGTGAAAGAAAGTCATAAGAAGTCCTGTTTGTAGTTTGTGAGAAACCATGTGGAGGACACAGCAAACATGTGAAAGAAGGTGATCTGGTCAGATGAGATCAAAATTTAACTTTTTGGCCTAAAAGTAAAACGCTATGTGTGGGGGGAAACTAACACTGCACATCACCCTGAACACACCATCCCCACTGTGAAACATGGTGGTGGCAGCATCATGTGGTGGGGATGCTTTTCTTCAGCAGGGACAGGGAAGCTGGTCAGAGTTGATGGGAAGATGGATGGAGCCAAATACAGGACAATCTTAGAAGAAAACCTGTTAGAGTCTACAAAAGACTTGAGACTGGGGCGGAGGTTCACCTTCCAGCAGGACAACGACCCGAAACATCCAGCCAGAGCTACAATGGAATGGTTTAGATCAAAGCATATTCATGTGTTAGAATGGCCCAGTCACAGTCCAGACCTAAATCACATTGAGAATCTGTGGCAAGACTTGAAAATTGCTGTTCACAGACGCTCTCCATCCAATCTGACAGAGCTTGAGATATTTTGCAAAGAAGAAGAATGGGCAGAAATGTCCTCTCTAGATGTGCAAAGCTGGTAGAGACATCCCCAAAAAGACTTGTAGAGAAAGGGGGTTCTACAATGTATTGACTCCGGGGGGCGCCATACAAATGTACCCCCCACACTTTTCACATATTTATTTGTAAAAAATATTGAAAACCATTTATCATTTTCCTACCAATTCACAATTATGTGTCACTTTGTGTTGGTCTATCACATAAAATCCCAATAAAAGACATTTATGTTTTTGGTTGTAACATGAGAAAATGTGGAAAATATCAAGGGGTATGAATACTTTTTCATGGCACTGTAAATAAAGCTATAAATAGGATAGTATAGAGATGGGCACAGGCTGGTACAGGGGTAAGCACAGACTGTTATAGAGGGGGCAGAAGCTAATAAAGAGGTGGGCGCAGTCTGATAGAGAGGTGGCAAAAGGGCTGCTACACAGGTAGGCACAGGTTTGTACAGAGTTCCACCTGTGCCAATTTGGACAAAAAGGTGTGCATAGACTGGTACACAGATGTAAATAGGTTAGTATAGAGATGGGCACAGTCTGGTACAGAGGTGAAAACTTAGGTTTATATAAAGATGTAAATAGGATAGTATAGAGGTAAGCACAGGCTGCTATAGAGGGGGCAGAAGCTAATAAAGAGGTGGGCGCAGGCTAACAGAGAAGTGGCGAATGGCTGGTATAGAGGTGGGCACAGACTTGTACAGAGTTTAACCTGTGCCAGCTGGGGCAAAAAGGTTTGCATAGACTTTTACAGAGGTGTAAATAAATTAGCACAGAGGTGGGCAAGGTCTGGTATAGAGATGGACCCAGGCTGGTACAGAAGTGAGGACAGGCTGATATGGGGGTGGGTTCAGACTGATTTAAGGTTAGCATAGGCTGGTATTGAGGTGGGCACAGGCTGCCATAGAGGGAGCAGAGGCTAATAAAGAGGAGGACGCAGGCTGATAGAGAGGTGACAATAGGCTGGTATAGAAGGGACAAAGGCTGGTATAGTGGGTTCAGGCTTGTATAGAGGTGAGTGAAAGCTGAAACCTAGTGGACATAAGCTGGTATAGATAGGGCAGAAGCTAATGTAGAGCTGGATGAAGGCTGATAGAGAAGTGGCAACAGAGTAGTATATAGGTGGGCACAGGCTTGTACAGAGGTGGGCAAAGACTGGTATAGAGGTGGTGATAGGCTGGTATAGAATTTGGCTGGTAAAAGGGGACAGAGGCTAATAAAGAGGTGGGCACAGGCTGATAGAGAGGTGGAAATAGGCTGGTATAGAGGGGGCAGAGCCTAGTATAGAGGTGGTGATAGAATTTAGAAGTAGGCACAGGCTGGTTCAAAGGTAGGCACAGGCTGGTTTAGAGGTAGGCGCAGGCTGGTATAGAGGTGGCTACAGTATAGAGGTGGTGATAGGCTGCTAAAGAGGTAGGCACAGGCTAATATAAAAGTGAGCACAGGCTGGTATAGAGGTAGGCACATGCTGTTATAGAGGTAGTGCTAGGCTGGTATAGAGGTAGGCACATGCTCGTATAGAGGTTGACACAGCTGGTTTAAAGGTAGGCACATGCTGGTATAGAGGCGGTGACAGACTGGTATAGAGGTAGGCACAGGCTGATTCAGAGGTAGGCACAGGCTGGTATAGAGATAAGCACAGGCTGGTATTGAGGTGGTGCTAGGTTAGTATAGAGGTAGACACAGGCTTGTATATACGTGGCAATAGGCTGGTATAGAGGTAAGCACAGGGTGGTAAAGAGGTAGGCACAGGGTGGTATAGAGGTAGGCACAGGGTGGTATAGAGGTTGGCACATTTGGTTTAGATGTAGGCACTGGTTAGCTTAGAGGTAGGAACAGGCTAGTATAGAGATGGTGACACATTGGTACAGAGGCGGTAATAGGCTGGTATAGAGGTAGGCACAGGCTGGTATAGAGGTGGCGATAGGCTGGTAAAGTGGTGGCCATAGACTGGTATAGAGGTGGCGATAGACTGGTAAAGAGGTTGGCACAGGTTGGTGTAAAGGTGGTAATAGGCTGGTATAGAGGTTGGCACAGGCGGGTATAGAGGTGGTGACAGACTGGTGGTGACAGAGGTGGTGATAGGCTGGTATAGCGGTAGGCACAGGCTGGTATAAAGGTGGTGATAGGCTGGTAAAGTGGTGGCGATAGACTGATATAGAGGTGGCGATAGGCTGGTATAGAGGTGGCGATAGACTGGTAAAGAGGTTGGCACAGGTGGGTGTAAAGGTGGTAATAGGCTGGTATAGAGGTTGGCACAGGCGGGAATAGAGGTGGCGACAGGCTGGTATTGAGGTAGTCACAGGCTGATATAAAGGTGGGCAAAGGTTGGTATAGAGGTAGCCATGGGCTGGTATACAGAGTTGAAGCCTTGAAGCACATTGTTGGGTACAGAATTGGTAAACCTGGATGGGCTGTAAGTAGTTTTCTGCATATAATTGTAAAAATGTATCTGTGACATGCTGTGCCCCCATCCTGTACAGACTCTGATTATCCCCCCCCCCCCCCTCCCCGACACCCCCAATATTTAGGCCTTCTCCCTGGACTGAAGTACAGAATAATGAGATTGAGTGAACAATTTATCAGAAATCACAATGCTATGTACTAACAATCAATGGTGCTACTTACAGTAGATGTGTGGTGATCCCCTTGGAGTTAAAGTGGCATTACCAGCAGCAGGGCAGACTGTTATAAAGTAACAGTACGATGATATTTCGTAGCGGCGGTCCCACCTCCCCTCCCATGATGTCACCATCCCGGCAGAACGCAATGTTCCAGTGGCTGACAAAATAGTTTGGAATTGTGAAAGCTCCGATCAACCCTGAACTCTGCCTTACCTCCTCCGCCCCCCTACCCCGGTCCACCAGCTTCTGTGTTACTGAGAGTTTATCTGACCACAACCACCCGAATCCGGAAAACCAGGTGTCATCAGACATGTGACCAACGCTGCACTCTCTGCAAGGTTGTCACATGGGCCCGGGCCACAACCGGAGGGAAAATACCTGACTTTACACGCACGTGAACTTTAATGGCATCCCAGTCTTAGGGTTCAATATTGAGTTGGCCCACCCTTTCCAGCTATAACAGCTTCAACTCTTCTGGGAAGGCCGTCCGCAAGGTTTAGGAGGGTGTCTATGGGAATGTTTGACCATTCTTCCCAGAAGAGCATTTGTGAGGTCAGGCACTGATGTTGGATGAGAAGGCCTGGCTCGCAGTCTCCACTCTAATTCATCTCAAAGGTGTTCTATCATGTTGAGGTCAGGACTTTGTGCAGGCCAGTCAAGTTCCTCCACCCCAAACTCACTCATCCATGTCTTTATGGACCTTGCTTTGTGCACTGGTTGCCTTTAGATCTACTTTAATTCTGTATAAATGGACGGCCCGGCCACCGCGACGTTATCATTCGGTGTCCTCTATATAAATTGTACACCATGTCCTCTATTAAATATTACACCTCTAACACACAAATAACACACTGGAACATGAAACAAAGTGTCACAATAACAACTAAAAAACATACAGAATGGCTACACAATCTTTTGTTGTTGATACATTTTTAAATTACACAAAAAAAGTTTTCAGTCATCCGAATTAGCACATGTATGGGTTGTCCATACACTACATATCTACTTATATCCACCCACCCATATCTACCTATATCCACCCGCCCATATCTACCTATATCTACCCGCCCATATCTACCTATATCCACCCACCATGGCCACATCTCAACTAACCACTATGGGGTCCGGCACTCCACCATGGGCACATTGACTATCTGCCTTTGGGTCCAACACTCCACCATCAGCACATCTCAACTACCCACTCTGGGGTCCAGAGTTCCACCACCAACTCATCTCAACTACCCACTCTGGGGTCCAGCACTTTACCACCAACTCATCTCAACTTTCTTCTCTGCAGTCTGGTGCCTCTCCACAGGTACATCTCAACCACGCGATTTGAGGTCCAGCTCTCCACTACCAGCACATCTCAGCTACCTGCTCTTGTGTTCATCACTCCACCAACAGCACATCTCAACTACTAACTCTAGCGAAATGACACTTTACCACCGGCATGACTGAACTCCCTGCTCTGGGTTTGGCACTCCACCACTGGTTTATCTCAACGAATCACTCATGTTAAGGCGCTCCACCACTTGCACATCTCAACTACCTGCTCTGGGTTCCAGTACTCCACCACCGGCACATCTCAACTGCCTGCTTTGGGCCCGGTGTTCCACCACCAACACATCACAACTACCTGCTCTGTGGTCCAGCACTCTACCAACGTAACTACATATTAACTTAACTACATACAAAATGACAACACAACCTTTTGTTGTAGATACATTTTTTAAATTACACACAAAAAGCTTTCAGTCATCCAAATCAGCACATGTATAGGCTGTCCACACAGTACATACCTACCAGAATCCACCCACCACCAGCACATCAACTACCCACTCTGGGGTCTAGCGCTCTACCACCAGCACATCTCAGCTACCTGCTCTGGGGTCTGGAACGCTACCACCAGCACATCTCAACTACTTGCTCTGGGTTCCAGTACTCCACCACCTGCACATCTCAACTACCTGCTCTGGGTCTGGTGTTCCACCACCAACACATCATAACTACCTGCTGTGTGGTCCATCGCTTTATCAACTTAACTACATCTTAACTACGGGTTCTAAGATCCAGTTTCCCAGCACTGGCTCATCTCAACTACCCACTCTAAAGTTCGATGCTCCACTACCAGCACAACCAAACTACTTACTCTAGGGTATACTCTAGGGTATGGCACTCTAACACCGGCACGACTGAACTAATTGCTCTAGGTCTGGAGCTCCACCACCAGCACATCTCAACTACCCACTCTGGGGTCCAGCACACTAACACCAGCACATCTCAATTATCTTCTCTGTGGTCCAGTGCTTTGAGGTCCAGCTCTCCACTACCAGCACATCTCAGCTACCTGCTCTTGTGTCCTTCACTCCATCACCAGCACATCTCAACTACTCACTTTGGGAATGGCACTCCACCATTGGCTTATCTCAACTATCCCCTCTGGGTTCCAAGGCTCCAGCACCAGCACATCTCAACGACCTGCTCTGGGTTCCAGTACTCCATTATCGGCCCAGCTACCTGCTTTGGGGTCCAGCGCTCTACCCCTGTCTAATCTCAACCACCCGCTCTGGAGTGCAATGCTCCACCACCAGCACATCTCAACTACCCGCTCCACCACTGGCACATCTTAACTACCCACTCTGAAGTCCAGGGTTCCACCACCAGCACATCTCAACTACCTGCTCTGAGGTTCATGGCTCCACCACCAGCACATCTCAACTACCCACTCCACCACCGGCACATCTTAACTACCCACTCTGAAGTCCAGGGCTCCACCACCAGCACATCTCAACTACCTGCTCTGAGGTTCATGGCTCTACCACCAGCACATCTCAACTACCCGCTCCACCACTGGCACATCTTAACTACCCACTCTGAAGTCCAGGGCTCCACCACCAGCACATCTCAACTACCTGCTCTGAGGTTCATGGCTCCACCACCAGCACATCTCAACTACCCGCTCCACCACCGGCACATCTTAACTACCCACTCTGAAGTCCAGGGCTCCACCACCAGCACATCTCAACTACCTGCTCTGAGGTTCATGGCTCCACCACCAGCACATCTCAACTACCTGCTCTAGGTTCCAGTACTCCACCACCAACACATTACAACTATCTTCTCTGGGGTCTAGAGCCCCAACACTTCTTAACTACCTGTTGTGTGGTCCAGCACTTTACCAACTTAACTACATCTTAACTACTGGTTCTAGAATCCAGTGTCCACCACTGGCTCATCTCAACTACCCACTCTAAAGTTCGATGCTCCACCACCAGCACAACCCAACTAATACGCCTGTAAACGCCTAAGTGTGCATCAACACATAGACTTACATTGAGGTCCTCATACAGGCTGAAAAAAAAAACACCAATATAAATATAATAACTCCGCGCCCAAGGTGTTATAAAATAATTGTGGCCGTGCTTAAATACCCAAGGCTCCATTCACACCTAGGTGATTCGAATCGCAGGCGGATTCGCCGCGATCCTGCCTGCGATTCCAGAATCGTGGCAAAATGCGAGACGCGTTTGCGATGCCATTTACTTTTTACTGCGTCAATGGGAGAAATAGTGCCCCATCATTGGCGTCAGTGGGAGAAATAGTGTCCCATCGATGGTGTCAGTCGGAGAAATAGTGCCCCATCGATGGTGTCAGTGGGAGAAATAGTGTCCGATCGATGGTGTCAGTGGGAGAAATAGTGTCCCATCGATGGTGTCAGTGGGAGAAATAGTGCCCCATCGATGGTGTCAGTGGGAGGAATAGTGCCCCATCATTGGCGTCAGTGGGAGAAATAGTGTCCATCGATGGTGTCAGTTGGAGAAATAGTGTCCCATCGATGGTGTCAGTCGGAGAAATAGTGTCCCATCGATGGTGTCAGTGGGAGAAATAGTGTCCCATCGATGGTGTCAGTGGGAGAAATAGTGTCCCATCGATGGTGTCAGTGGGAGAAATAGTGCCCCATCGATGGTGTCAGTAGGAAAAACAGTGCCCCATCGTTGGTGTCAGTGGGAGAAATAGTGTCCCATCATTGGTGTCAGTGGGAGGAATAGTGCCCCATCGTTGGTATAAGTGAGAGGAATAGTGTCTTGTCTCAGTGGAAGGAAAAGTGCCCCAAGGATTGGATAAAGGCGAGCAAAGGACCCCATCCGGGCCCCCGGGCCGCAGTTTGAATACCCCTGGTGTAAAGAGTCAATATAGGCAATTATACATGAATTACGAAACATGAATCATCAATGCTGCTGTCAAATAGACACAGTAAGTGTAGCGATCCGTATGACAGTAAAACAGAGATAACAGAACCGATTCAATCATACAGCTTGTAGTGTACAAAGATTTGCAAAACAATGGGATAAAGGAATATTGCTGAACTTTGGTTTATCTCATGGTTACTGTAAAATTATGTGAATGCATCAATGCAGTGCAGTGCATAGCTTGCAGAGCTTGGATTCATTGAATGAGTTTACCAAAAATGTAAATATGGCAGAATATACAGCCTCATGCTACATAACTAAGCTCCATTTCATGCTGAATAAACTCAATTATTAATGCATCTTAAATAGAAAACTATCTTTAGATTTTTACTCCAAAAGCATTTTATTAAAATAAATTTGATTAAAAAAAATTGATTTAAGTCCAAAAAAAACAGATTTAAATAAAAAAAAATCTGATTTAATTAAAAAAAAATCTGATTTAAACCCAAAAAATCAGATTTAAATAAAAAAATCGATTTTAAATCCAAAACAATCAGATTTAAATGAAAAAAAAAATCAGATTTAAATCCAAAAAATCTGATTTAAATAAAAAAAATCAGATTTAAATTAAAAAAAAGCTTATTTAAATCCCCCCCCCAAAAAATATGATTTCTTTTTTAATAAAAAAAAAAAAAAAATCATTGATTTATATCCACGCTGATTTCTGGCCATGGCCATTTTGAGTAAGGGCAAATGTAGCATTTACTTCCTGAAATCCAGCTTCCCTTAGCTCAAGCATGCATGCAGAAGAGTGTGCTTAGCTGAGAAAGCCCCTCCTCCTCTCCTGAAGACTCCTGGGATGTATGACATCATTTGCCTAGGCAAGGAACCAGGAAGTGACTGAAGAAATGTAAAAAAAAAAAAAAAAAAGTTTCTATTCGCTATTGGTAGCACTGCATGAGGATTAAAAAGAAATGTTGATCGGGAAAGTGAAGATCCACTTTAATTAATGTGATTGAGAAACTCGTGTCATCGCCGTTCCCATGATTCCGATCAGCCCTGATAGAGGCGGTGATGAGTCCCGTGCCGCGCTCAGAACATTTCCAGAGATTCCGCAATAGATGTCACTCCTCTTGTCAATCAAACGTCGGTCCAAACACGAGCGACGCCAGCGTTATCAGCTTCACACTAATCAATTGTGAAATTTTGGCTGCGTAACCCCCCCCCACCCCCCACCTGCGGCAGGCCAGAGAGGATGACGCAACAATGACAATATTGGTGGAGAGGCCAGGAGGAGAGGAGGATGGGGAGAGGTGAGGAGATCAGGTCTCCAGGATAGAGAAGAGTGCCCTCCCCTCCATAGGAGATCATTCATTCTCCAACCTGCACTAAGATGATGAAAGCCGCAATGTAATTGGCCAAAAGGGGTCACATGGACACTCCCTATTACACATTTAAGTATCCAGTTCAATTTATTGTACATTCCGAATGGAGGCCAAAAACTACAACCTGCCCCGGTGCATTTCTCCCAACTTCCGTAATAGTCAGCCCAATTTCTGGAGCCCAGACCCCAGTTATGGGAGGGCGGCCAATATATTCCGACAACACAAGAGATCTCCATTTCCCCGACAGTGATGACCGCGTATGCGCCACCGGCGGCAAATACTGAAAGGCTTATTGGGTTGAAGCCCTGAAATACTTGGCTAAGATATTCCACTATAGTCATCATCACCAACCCCAATCTGATCCATCACAACCACTGCTATTTACAACGAGGGTGGTCCACTGTACGGGCCCATAGGAGCAACGCCTGACATCACTACACATAATACAGGAGACGGTCAGAGACTGCAGACATTATACAGGAGATGGTCAGAGACTGCAGACATAATACAGGAGATGGTCAGAGACTGCAGACATAATACAGGAGATGGTCAGAGACTGCAGATATACTAAAGGAGATGGTCAGAGACTGCAGATATACTTCAGGAGATGGTCAGAGACTGCAGACATAATACAGGAGATTGTAAGAGACTGCAGACATAATACAGGAGATGGTCAGAGACTGCAGATATACTACAGGAGATGGTCAGAGACTGCAGACATAATACAGGAGATGGTCAGAGACTGCAGATATACTACAGGAGATGGTCAGAGACTGCAGACATAATACAGGATATGGTCAGAGACTGCAGACATAATACAGGAGATGGTCAGAGACTGCAGATATACTACAGGAGATGGTAAGGGACTGCAGACATACTACAGGAGATGGTCAGAGACTGCAGATATACTAAAGGAGATGGTCAGAGACTGCAGATATACTACAGGAGATGGTCAGAGATTGCAGATATACTACAGGAGATGGTCAGAGACTGCGGATATACTACAGGAGATGGTCAGAGACTGCAGATATACTACAGGAGATGGTCAGAGACTGCAGACATAATACAGGAGATGGTCAGAGACTGCAGACATACTACAGGAGATGGTCAGAGACTGCAGATATACTACAGGAGATGGTCAGAGACTGCAGACATAATACAGGAGATGGTCAGAGACTGCAGACATAATACAGGAGATGGTCAGAGACTGCAGATATACTACAGGAGATGGTCAGAGACTGCAGACATAATACAGGAGATGATCAGAGACTGCAGACATAATACAGGAGATGGTCAGAGACTGCAGACATACTACAGGAGATGGTCAGAGACTGCAGACATCCTACAGAAGATGGTCAGAGACTGCAGACATAAGATATATTACAGGAGATGGTCAGAGACTGCAAACATACTACAGGAGATGGTCAGAGACTGCAGACATAGTACAGGAGATGGTCAGAGACTGCAGACATACTACAGGAGATGATCAGAGACTGCAGACATACTACAGGAGATGGTCAGAGACTGCAGACATCCTACAGAAGATGGTCAGAGACTGCAGACATAATACAGGAGATGGTCAGAGACTGCAGACATACTACAGGAGATGGTCAGAGACTGCAGACATAGTACAGGAGATGGTCAGAGACTGCAGACATACTACAGGAGACGGTCAGAGACTGCAGACAGGATACAGGAGATGGTCAGAGACTGCAGACATGATACAGGAGATGATCAGAGACTGCAGACAAGATACAGGAGATGGTCAGAGACTGCAGACAAGATACAGGAGATATATCAGAGACTGCAGACTGATTGAAGATTTTGAGCTTTGGCTATCTTCGGCGGCTCATAGTGGTTGGTACTGCGCAGGCACTGCGCCTGCGCAGTACAGGGGGGGTCCTTATCCGCCGAGGGAACTTTCTCGGCAAGACACCGGCCGAGAAGAGGGGGGCGCCAATATCAGGTGACGCAGAAAACGACGACTCGCGGGGGGCCATGGTGTTTGGGATTTGCTCTCTCAGCCCCCCCCCCCGTGATCAGGACGTGATGCACGGATTGTGTACGTCGCTCTGTTCGGATCACATTCGTACAGATATATGACACCTCCAGACACATCCCCCCCCCCCCTCCATGACCTCATCTAACCCCCTCCTGCCACCGCCGGCTGGGAAGTGGAATGTTAGCTCTCCCGGCTCAGAAGTGACCCCATTCTGTATTTAAGGACGTGAGCGGCTGAGCACAGCTCGCCATGCGTTGAGCGATGACGCGGACTAATCGGGGAGAAGGCCTGGCTACGGGCGCGCATGTTTATGTCTGTCGCCTCAAATTTTTCCACCCATAAAACACATAGAGAGACGGGGCGATGTGTACATTGCAGACATTTCCATTGTATATCTTAACGTATCGGCCATGTATATATCTTCTATATATATATATGATGAGAGGGACAGGTCCTCCGCATGAGATCGGCGGGAGCGCAAAGGGGCGTGTCCCCCTTTGTTCTGCCCAACAAATGCTCCGGATTTTCATTTTTGGCGACATGATAAATGTAACTTTTTCTCTACAAGTTACATTCAGATTCTTGGAATGTCTCAGATTCCTGTTTGTTGACATTTAGAAAACGTATTTTGTACAGCAGCCGGGGGGGGGCAAAACCCGCACACTACTCCCCCCGACAGCTTCATCTGCTTTTTTCCCCAGAAGTACGGTGCCATCTTTGTTCAGGCATTATCCAGATGAGCCGAACATCCCCCCCGGTTCGGTTCACAGCAGAACATGTGAACAGGCAAAAAATTTGTTTGAACACGCGAAAGTCTATGGGACACGAACGTGAAAAATCAAAAGTGCTCATTTTAAGAGTTAAAGCGGAGTTCCACACAAAAATGGAACTTCCGCTTTTCGGATTCCTCCCCCCCTCCGGTGTCACATTTGACACCTTTCAGGGGGGAGGGGGGTGCAGATACCTGTCTAAGGCAGGTATTTGCACCCACTTCCGGGCATAGACTCCCGCGGCAATCTACGCCTCTTCCCGTCTCCCCGCGCTGTCTGCTGGGACACACACGGGTCCCAGAGACAGCAGGGACCATTCGGGTTGCACAGCGCGCCTCGCTCATGCGCAGTAGGGAACCAAGAAGTGAAGCTGCAAGGCTTCACTTCCTGATTCCCTTACCGAAGATGGCGGCGGCGGCACCCGAGAGCCGAGGGAGAGATAGGCTTTGGGTGCCGACATCGCGGGCGCCCTGGACAGGTAAGTGTCCTTATTTTAAAAGTCAGCAGCTTACGTTCCACTCAAACATGGGGCTCATCCCTAATCACCATCTACGTTCTGGACTTCCTGTCGGCTCAGAGATGACACAATTCTGTAAGTCCTGGTGCCTGTGCAGTTCTTGGTTGTGTTTAGTGAGCGCTGACCTCACCTCAGCCTGGGCAAAGTCACTGACTGGTGACCCCACCTAAGAACCGGCAAAGTCACTGACTGGTGACCCCACCTAAGAACCGGCAAAGTCACTGTCTGGTGATCTCACCTCAGCCTAGGCAACATCACTGACTGGTGCCCTCAGCTCAGCCTAGGCAACGTCACTGACTGGTGCCCTCACCTCAGCCTAGGCAACGTCACTGAGTGGCGACCTCACCTCATCCTAGGCAACATCACTGACTGGCGACCTCATTTCAGCCTAGGTAATGTCACCGAGTGGCAACCTCACCTCATCCTAGGCAACATCACTGACTAATGACCTCATCTCAGCTTAGACAACATAACTGACTGGTGACCTCACCTCATCCTAGGCAACGTCACTGAGTGATGACCTCACCTCAGCCTAGGCAAAGTCACTGACTGGTGACCCCACCTAAGAACCGGCAAAGTCACTGACTGGTGACCCCACCTAAGAACCGGCAAAGTCACTGACTGGTGACTTCACCTCAGCCTAGGCAACATCACTGAGTGTTGCCCTCATCTCAGCCTAGGCAACGTCACTGACTGGTGCACTCAGCTCAGCCTAGGCAACGTCACTGACTGGTGCCCTCACCTCAGCCTAGGCAACATCACTGAGTGTTGCCCTCATCTCAGCCTAGGCAACGTCACTGACTGGTGCACTCAGCTCAGCCTAGGCAACGTCACTCAGTGGTGACCTCATTTCAGCCTAGACAAAGTCACTGACTGATGACATCATCTCAGCCTAGGCAGTCACAGACCAGTGACCTCAACCTAGGCAAAGTCACTGATTGGCGACCTCACCTCAGCCTAGGCAAAGTCATTAACCGATGACCTCACCTTAGCCTAGGCAACATCACTGACTGATGACCGCATCTCAGCCCTGGTAAAGTCAGAGTGGTGCCCTTAGCTCAGCCTAGGCAAAGTCACTGATTGGTGACCTCATGTCAGCCTAGGCAACGTCACAGAGTGGTGACATCATGTCAGCCTAGGCAACGTCACTGAGTGGAGCTCAAGGACATTTTTTTAATGATAAAAGGCGGAGCTTTTCTGAACAATGACTCCGTTGTTGTATATTGGGAGATGTCCGGGATTTATTCATGAAGATCTGTAAAGTTACTGACAAGTCCACTTGGAGAGCAAGCAGCGGCAGTAGCGCAGAACACAGCATTTGGGCTAAGCACGGTGAAGGCCGTTCATACTCTCTAAACAGTCATTTTTGGCACATCAGCTGCCACCTCCGAGGCTCGTGATTGGGGTCACCTGGCTCTCTTCCTGTCCACTGTTTTATCAGGGGGGGCCGGACGGCGGATAAATTTAGACATTCTGAGGGCAGAGGGTTGGAGGTCATCTTCCTGGAACTTTGGATCCTGCCCGAGAGGTGGCCAGGAGCAGAATACCCAGCATGCCATGCGGAGCGGGAGAGAGGGCAGTACAGCAAATTATCTGATATTTCCATATTACAGTTCTCTACTTCACCTCTAGGGGACGCTGGCTGGGCAGAGATGGCTCAGTATATGACATAGAGCATATGAAACAGAGTATATAGCACACAGTATACAGCACACAGTATATAGTACACAGAATATGGTACATAGTATACAGCACACAGTATACAGCATGCAGTATATAAAACAGTATATGACACATAGTATACAGCATGCAGTATATAGTACACAGTATATAGCATATATTATACAGCACACAGTATATAGTACACAGTATATGGCTTGCAATATACAGCATGCAGTACAAAGTACACAGTAGATGGAATGCAGTATACAGCATGCAGTATACAGTACACAGTATATGGCACACAGTATACAGCATGCAGTATATAGTACACGGTATATGGCATGCAATATACAGAATGCAGTATACAGTATATGGCAAACAGTATACAGCATGCAGTATATAGTACACAGTATATGGCATGCAGTATACAGCATGCAGTATATAGTATAGGGTATATGGCATGCAGTATATAACACAGTATATGGCACGCAGTATACAGCATGCAGTATATAGTACACAGTATATGACATGCAGTATACAGCATACAGTATATAACACAGTATATGGCATGCAGTATACAGCATGCAGTATATAGTACACAGTATATGGCATGCAGTATACAGCATACAGTATATAACACAGTATATGGCATGCAGTATACAGCATGCAGTATATAGTACACAGTAGATGGCATGCAGTATATAGTACACAGTATATGGCACACACTATACAGCATGCAGTATATAGTACACAGTATATGGCATGCAGTATATAGTACACAGTATAGCATGCAATATACAGCATGCAGTATATAGTACACAATATATAACTTAGCATATAGCACGCAATATACATGCAGTATACGGTACACAGTATATGGCATGCAGTATATAGTACACGGCATATGGCATGCAGTATACAGCATGCAGTATAAAGTACAAGTATATGGCATGCAGTATATAGTACACAGTATATGGCACGCAGTATACAGCATGCAGTATATAACACAGTATATGGCACGCAGTATACAGCATGCAATATATAATACACAGTATATGGCATGCAGTATACAGCATGCAGTATATAGTACACAGTATATGGCATGCAGTATACAGCATGCAGTATATAGTACACAGTATATGGCATGCAGTATACAGCATGCAGTATATAGTACACAGTATATGGCATGCAGTATACAGCATGCAGTATATAGTACACAGTAGATGGCATGCAGTATACAGCATGCAGTATATAGTACACAGTATATGGCATGCAGTATACAGCATGCAGTATATAGTACACAGTATATGGCACGCAGTATACAGCATGCAGTATACAGTACACAGTATATGGAATGCAGTATACAGCATGCAGTATATAGTACATAGTATATAACACAGTATATGGCATGCAGTATACAGCATGCAGTATATAGTGCACAGTATATGGCATGCAGTATATAGTACACAGTATATGGCACACACTATACAGCATGCAGTATATATAGTACACAGTATATGGCATGCAGTATATAGTACACAGTATATAACACAGTATATGGCATGCAGTATATAGTACACAGTATACAGCATGCAGTATATAACACAGTATATAGTACCCAGGTACTGTGCACAGTATTTATCTGAAGACGTTGGCAGAAGTTGTTTAACTTTTTATGTGAATTCCGCCTTGAGTCTAATTAGGGTAACAAACCTTCAGAAGGCCACAATGGAAAAACACTTCACCAGGAGTGATAAGATACGGGCCTGTCATTCCACACACTGACTCACCCGCCGCCCGCAGGGTGTACCCAGCACCAGAATGTAAGGGACACCGAGCAGAACCGCAGCCAGCGTCACCACATGAGTGTCACCACAGACAGGGTCGCCCTATAGTCACACACTATTATTATTATACATTTCTATAGCTCTGACATATACCGCAGCGCTGTACAGAGAACACTGAGCCAGTCACATCAGTCTCTGTACCAGAGGAGCTTACACTCTAATGTCCCCCCATCCCCCCACAGTCACACACTGTTAATATTTTTATTATACATTTATATAGCTCTGACATATACCGCAGCGCTGTACAGAGAACCCTAAATCAGTCACATCAGTCTCTGTACCAGAGGAGCTTACACTCTAATTTCCCCCCCACAGTCACACACTATTATTATTATACATTTCTATAGCTCTGACATATACCATAGTGCTGTGTCTATGGTGGGGGGTGATAAAGATCCCTTATAATTATATTCTCATGTATAGGAGATCTGGTATACTTTGTTGGACCTGTAGTGGGGTGCTGGGGTGACACGATGATGGAGTCACGGGGTGATGGGGTGGTGGCGGGTGGGGTGATGGGGGGGGGGGTGACGGGGTGTCACAGATAATTTGCTTCAGTAACAAATTCTGCCATTTATTTTACAGAGGGGGGAGGGGTGGAGGTCGCACACACAGCGGATGTATGTCACATATATGTACATAGCTGAGTTTACACGGGAAGAGCCCTCGGGGGGAAACCAGCCAGGAGAGGTGCATTCTGGGTATACGCTGTGGGGGTCATTCTCTTGTGCTACACGTATGGGGGTAAGAGCAACACTGGGCTCAGTGGGGGGAGGTGATTCACAGTTATAATAATAAATAAAGATGTACATTCATCAAACGCCATCTGTACGCCTTTCATTCAAGGGTGGAGGAATCGAGGGAAACCTCATAGAAACTTCTTTTTGGAAACAAGCAAACTACACGGACCATACGCGTTTTTTTGCACAGAAACTTTTTGTCACGAAGATCCGGCGTTCATTTATCAGTACCGCGTCCAAACACCTTAACAGGTATAAATAACTGGCATAATATACATTAAAGGGGTAACTCCACCTTCTGGATCCTGTTTCATGTCGCACCTATATACACTCACTGGCCACTTTATTAGGTACACCTGTCAGTGCCATCTTAAGAGCATTATAGGCCCCCAGGCAATACAGTGCACTAGAGCCCTGTCTACACAACCACCCACGATTGCCCATAAAATGCAGCTTTACTGTGCCCATGAATGCAGCCTCACTGTGCCCACCATTGCAGCCTCACTGTGCCCATGAATGCAGCCTCACTGTACCCACCATTGCAGCCTCACTGTGCCCATGAATGCAGCCTCACTGTGCCCACTATTGCAGCCTCACTGTGCCCACCATTGCAGCTTCACTGTGCCCACCATTGCACCCTCACTGTGCTCACCCATACAGCCTCACTGTGCCCATGCATGCGTTCTCACTGTGCCCACAATTGCACCCTCACTGTGCCCACCATTACAGCCTCACTGTGCCCATGCATGCAGTCTCACTGTGCCCACAATTGCACTCTCACTGTGCCCACCCATACAGCCTCACTGTGCCCACAATTGCACCCTCACTGTGCTCACCATTACAGCCTCATTGTGCCCATGCATGCAGTCTCACTGTGCCCACAATTGCACCCTCACTGTGCCCATGAATGCAGCATCACTGTGCCAATTAATACAGACTCACCATCGCCTGGTAACCCACACAGCGGGCATCTCCTCCTGTGTATCACGGAGCTGGCTGGGTCTGTGTTCGGCGGCCATGCTGTAACAAGGTCCCTCCCCCCTAGACCGGCTCGTGTGAAAGGCGGAACAATGATTCAATCTACTATTACACGACCCGTAATAGGGGGTGGGACCTTGTTACAGCGCGGCCGCCGAACACAGACCCAGCCAGCTCCGTGATGCACAAGAGGAGGAGGAGAGAGGGAAAGACTCAAAGCGTCCCCAGTGCAGGCAGCCTACTGGGAAATTTCCCGGTATCACGGTAGGCCAGTCCGGCCCTGGCTGGGGTCCCTGGGCAGGTGGGCCCCCCCCGGCAAGTGGGGCCCCCGGGCAACTGCCCAGCGTGCCCATGCGAAAAGACGGCCCTGACACCTGTTCAATTGCTCGGTAATAGGGATTACGTCACCGGGTGGCCCCGCCCCCAGCTATACAAGTACTGTCACCCAGAAGAAGCGTCATTCGGCAGGAGCCTCCCATGGAGACGGAACGGTTACGTATTTTTTTTTTTCTTTTTCGGTCCGCCAGGAGGCGTGAATTTACATACATTACATTTCGTGGGACATTTTTATCTTTTTATTTTTTAATAAAGGACTTGTCCCAAGCTGTCTTTTGTACCATTTTTGACACTTTTTTTGTGAAATGGTAGGGGTACAATGTACCCCATTACTGATTCACATGGGGGGCGGGATCTGGGGGTCCCCTTGTTAAAGGGGGCTTCCAGATTCCGATAAGCCCCCAGCCCGCAAGGGGCAAGGGTTGTGGGGATGAGGCCCTTGTCCCCATCAACATGGGGACAAGGTGCTTTGGGTGGCTACTCCAAAGCACCCTCCCCATGTTGAGGGCATGTGGCCTGGTACGGTTCAGGAGGGGGGAGGGATTTTTCATCCCCCCCCCTCTTTTCCTGCGGCCTGCCAGGTTGTGTGCTCGGATAAGGGTCTGGTATGGATTTTGGGGGGGGACCCCTACGCCATTTTTTAAAAAAAATTGGCGCAGGGTTCCCCTTAAAATCCATACCAGACCGTTCGGTCTGGTATGGATTTTGGGGGGGACCATTATGCAATTTAAAAAAAAAAATTGGCACAGGGTTCCCCTTAATTTCCATACCAGACCTGAAGGGCCTGGTATGGATTTTGGGGGGACACCCACGCAATGTTTTTAAAATTTTTGGTTCGGGGTTCCCCTTAATATTCATACCAGATCCAAAGGACCTGGTAATGGACTGGGGGGGAATCCATGCTCTTTGAGTTTTATCCATATTGCCGAGACCCGACAATTCATTGATAACTGCGTTTTAAATTACTTTTTTTCCTTCAGAAATGTCATTTTGCTGCGGTATTGTTCTAAACATGGGAAAACTGCGCCACTTTACAGGCATACTATAGACACCCCCCATGCACGATATTTAAAGGAATATTTCATTTTTATTGTTTCACTTTAAGCATTAAAAAAATCACTGCTCCCGAAAAAACTACCGTTTTTAAAAACTTTTTTTTACATTGATACATGTCCCCTGGGGCAGCACCCGGGTCCCCCAAACATTTGCATACAATGAGCACTTTTGATTTTTCATGTTCGTGTCCCATAGACTTTAGACGGGGTCCCGCGGCTTTCGAATTTGCCCCGAACACCGCATATTGTTCGGTGTTTTGCAGAACATCCAAACAACCACTGGTTGGCCCGAACATATGCCCGGGCGGGGTAAACACTGCAAGTAGCTATGCATTGTACTGATCACATGTGTTATGCTCTGCAGGTTTCAATGCAAAAATATACATATATATTAAATGCACATTGATCGTCAGAGTATTGTCGCCACATTTACTTCTTTAGTGGAAAAGGTGGACTGAGCCTTTAAATGCACACACGCTATATTACCAAAACTATTGGGACGCCTGCCTTTACATCATTTACAGAAAGTTTTGAAAGATTCTCTTATAATGCAGCTGTGTGTACAATCAGGAATTGCCAAGAAAGTGAAATATACCCTATATTATCCAAAGTATTGGGACACCTGCCTTTACATGCACATGAACTTTAATGGTATCCCAGTCTTAGTCCGTAGGGTTCAATATTGAGTTGGCTCCGCCCTTTGCAGCTATAACAGCTTCACCTCTTCTGGGAAGGCCGTCCACAAGGTTTAGGAGTGTGTCTATGGGAATGTTTGACCATTCTTCCAGAAGTGCATGTGTGAGGTCAGGTACGGATGTTGGACGAGAAGGCCTGGCTTGCAGTCTCCGCTCTAATTCATCCCAAACATGTTCTATCGGGTTGAGGTCAGTTGTGCAGGCCAGTCAAGTTCCTCCACCCCAAACTCACTCATCCATATCTTTATGGACCTTGCTTTGTGCACTGGTTGCCTTTAGATCTACTTTAATTCTGTATAAATGGACGCCCCGCCCACCACGATGTTATCATTCGGTGTCCTCTATATAAATCGTACACCATGTCCTCTATTAAATATTACACCTCTAACACACAAATAAAACACTGGAACAGGAAACAAAGTGTCACAATAACAACTAAAAAACATACAGAATGGCTACACAATCTTTTGTTGTTGATACATTTTTAAATTACACATAAAAAGCTTTCAGTCATCCGAATTAGCACATGTATGGGTTGTCCATACACTACATATCTACCTATATCCACCCACCCATATCTACCTATATCCACCCACCCATATCTACCTATATCCACCCGCCCATATCCACCTATATCCACCCGCCCATATCTACCTATATCCACCCGCCCATATCTACCTATATCCACCCGCCCATATCTACCTATATCCACCCGCCCATATCCACCTATATCCACCCGCCCATATCTACCTATATCCACCCGCCCATATCTACCTATATCCACCCGCCCATATCTACCTATATCCATCCACCCATATCTACCTATATCTACCCGCCCATATCTACCTATATCCACCCGCCCATATCTACCTATATCCACCCGCCCATATCTACCTATATCCACCCGCCCATATCTACCTATATCCACCCGCCCATATCTACCTATATCCACCCACCCATATCTACCTATATCCACCCGCCCATATCTACCTATATCCACCCGCCCATATCTACCTATATCCACCTACCCATATCTACCTATATCCACCCGCCCTTATCTACCTATATCCACCCGTCCATATCTACCTATATCCACCCGTCCATATCTACCTATATCCACCCGCCCATATCTACCTACATCCACCCACCCATATCTACCCATATCCACCCACCCATATCTACCTATATCCACCCACCCATATCTACCTATATCCACCCACCCATATCTACCTATATCCACCCATATCTACCTATATCCACCCACCCATATCTACCTATATCCACCCATCCATATCTACCTATATCCACCCGCCCATATCTACCTATATACACCCACCCATATCTACCTATATCCACCCATATCTACCTATATCCACCCATATCTACCTATATCCACCCACCCATATCTACCTATATCCACCCGCCCATATCTACCTATATCCACCCGCCCATATCTACCTATATCCACCCATATCTACCTATATCCACCCACCCATATCTACCTATATCCACCCGTCCATATCTACCTATATCCACCCGTCCATATCTACCTATATCCACCCGCCCATATCTACCTATATACACCCACCCATATCTACCTATATCCACCCATATCTACCTATATCCACCCATATCTACCTATATCCACCCACCCATATCTACCTATATCCACCCGTCCATATCTACCTATATCCACCCACCCATATCTACCTATATCCACCCGCCCATATCTACCTACATCCACCCACCCATATCTACCTATATCCACCCACCCATATCTACCTATATCCACCCGCCCATATCTACCTATATCCACCCACCCATATCTACCTATATCCACCCACCCATATCTACTTATATCCACCCACCCATATCTACCCATATCCACCCGCCCATATCTACCTATATCCACCCACCCATATCTACCTATATCCACCCGCCCATATCTACCTATATCCACCCGCCCATATCTACCTATATTAGGGTGACCAGACATCCCCGGTTTCTGGGGACAGTCCCCGGATTGAGGACACTGTCCCAGGACCAAGTCTGTCCCCAGTTTTGTCCCCGGATTGGATTTGAACAGGGGCTGGGGCAATTTCAAAGACAGCCCATGCAGAATAAAAAGTGAATTGCAACCCCCCTCCTCTGCCGCTCCTACTAGCATATGGGGCTTTTTTTTTTCCATTATCTGTGCCCCTTTCTGATGATCATGTGCTGGTGGGAGCGGAGGGACTATTTCTTCAGTTTCGGGCGCATGCCCATTCAGCTCCACTCTCATGATCTTCTGCTTTGGCTCAAGTCCCGGCCAGCTGCCTGCCTGCTTATCTCCTACCCTTCCCTGTTGGAGTGATCTTCCTCTGCTCCCCACCCAGAAGTAGCCGGGGCCCAAAGAGTAAAGCCCGGTACACACTATCAGATTTTCTGCTGATTTTTGTCTTCAGATTTACCAAAACCATGTAGTGCAATGCCTGATTGCATACAAATTGAAACTCCTAAGGTTTGACCTCATATTATATGGTTTTGGTAAATCTAAAGGAAAAAATCAGCAGAAAATCTGATAGTGTGTATGGGGCTTTAGACTTGACAGGCTGTGAGGCGGGCGGCGGCAGAGACAGGCAAAGAGTCATCGATTGCTGCCATTACTAGTGAAAAAAAAAAAATATGTCCCCGGATTTCATTTTAAAAATCTGGTCACCTTAACCTATATCCACCCGCCCATATCTACCTATATCCACCCGCCCATATCTACCTATTTCCACCAAACTCGCTCATTCATGTCTTTATGGACCTTGCTTTGTGCACTGGTGCTCAGTCATGTTGGAACAGGAAGGGGCCGTCCCCAAACTGTTCCCACAAAGTTGGGAGCATGAAATTGTCCAAAATGTCTTGGTATGCTGAAGCCTGAAGAGTTCCCTTCACTGGAACTAAGGGGCCAAGCCCAACCCCTGAAAAACAACCCCCCACCATAATCCCCCCTCCCCACACCATAATCCCCCCTCCCCCCACACCATAATCCCCCCTTCCCCCACACCATAATCCCCCCTCCCCCCACACCATAACCCCCCTCCCCCCACACCATAATCCCCCCTCCCCCCACACCATAACCCCCCCCTCCACCAAATGGTTTGGACCAGTGCACAAAGCAAGGTCCAAGTTCTGTATGTACAGTGACTGTGCACAGGTCCCTCCCGGGAACCAGCAAGATTGGGGGAAAGTGGGTATAAAGGGAAGCAATCTAAAGAATCATTAAAGAAGGGAAACATTGATAAATACAAGTATAAAATAAAAAGAAGATTATCCCGAAAAGCGCTGCATGAGGGTGTACAATACCAGAGGGGCGCACATTACCAGCACAGGTTCAATAGAGCCGTTACTGGAAGTCCTGGTGTGTTGATGTTGGATAAATAGAAAGAGAGAAATATTGTAATCTATCCAGACCGCATGATGCCTTCGCTGCACGTACCGCCATTTAAAGGAGCCACATTGAGGGCGACTGGAGTGTGCACATTCCCAGGATATACAGCCCGAGGGCCCGGGGGTGGGGGGGTCATTATTAACTATAGGAAGAGGGAGGAGTGACAGCATGCTACGTTTATAAACAATATCCTAATATCCGGAATCTGGATCCTTTAATTGTGATTTTATCATAATGTTTTCAATCATCTCTACTAAGTATTAACATTGTTTCCATTTATTATTACTATATGAATCCTTTCACATTCATTTGTACAATGTTACCTAGAACTTGGTTCTGGTAGGCTGCATTCACACATTAACGAGCGGGGAAACGCCGCAATTGCACCCCGTGATTTCAAATGGCTGTAAAACGCGGAGCGCTTTTGCGATGCCATTACTTCTAACGGAACCCCAATCGTCCCGCGATTTTGCTGCAAATTGCAACCGCCCAAAAGGAGCTCATGTTCCTTTTTGAGCGACAAAGCGCGTTGTGATTGCAGCGTGATTTACCGCACGACAGTCGTGGCAAAAATCGCGGTATGATTGGGGTGCCATTAGAAGTAATGACATCAAAAACACGTCCTGCGTTTTGCAGCCATTTGAAATAGTTGGGGGCGGAACTGTGGCGATTCTGCCTGCGATCATGTGTGAATGCAGCCTTATGCCGCGTACACACGATCGGATTTCTCATCGGAAAAAGATATGACGGCTTTCCTGACGGGATTCCGCTTGAGCTTGCCTTGCATACACACGGGTCACACAAAAAGTTCGCTGAACTTACGACCATCAAGAACGCGGTGACGTACAACACTACGATGAGCCGAGAAAATGAAGTTCAATGCTTCCGAGCATGCGTCGTATTGTTTCCGAGCATGCATAGGAATTTTGCACGTCTGAATTGCCACAGACGATCGCATTTTCGGATAGGAACTTTTCCCGACCGAAAAATTGAGAGCATGCTCTCAATCTTTTGCTGGCTGGAATTCGGCCAGCAAAAAAGCGATGGAGCATACACAAGGTCGCATTTTCCGATGAAAAACTCTCATCGGTCTTTTGCGGGCCGAGATTCCGATCGTGTGTACGCGGCATTACACTTTGGGGTTAGATTTACTAAAACTGCAGTTTCTAAATTCAGATTGTTCAGTTAAAGGGTAAGTTCACCTTTACAGAAAATTCTGTAAGGTGAACTTACACAGGACCCCCTCCTCGCCCTCACCCCCACCTCTGGTCCCGCTGATCTGGACTGCGGTCTGAGCCCCCCGTATATCTGCATCAGGAGTCCGGGGCTTAGAAATCCCCTTGGCATTCACACGTCTTCTTCCCCGCTGACAGGACGGGCATGTGGCTGCTGATTGGTCGGCGCCGCCCATGTGACAACGCTGACCAATTAGAATGCTCCAAAATGTCCCTCCCGACGAGATACGTTTTTGACATGCAGCTGAGGGGCTTTCCAAGCCCCGGACTACTGACGCGGATATACCGGGGCACAGAACTCAGAGATTGCTGCGGTCCTGGTCAGCGGGAGAGGAAGGGAGGGGAGAGGGTCCTGTGTAAGTTCACCTTACAGATTTTTCTGTAAAGGTGAACTTACCCTTTAAGCTTTGACAATAAAAGCTGAAAGCTGATTGGTTCCTATGCAGATTTTGCACTCTGCAGTTTTAGCCTTGGTTCACACATACGCAGTGCGGGAAATGCAGCCATCTCTGTGAGTTTCCCGCACCGCATTGCAATCGCACAGTTTTTGCGTTCCGCTGCAGGTGGCAAACCCAAAAGGATCATGAACGCTGTGCAGTTTGCCCGCACTGGACCGCATGGTACAAAACGACCAATGCGATGTGGTTGCGGTGCAGCTCCAAAAAAAGGTGCCTGCACTTCTTCTGTCATTCAAAATGAATGTGCTCAAATCGCACCGCACTAAATCGCATGTGAATTACAGAGGAATGCGGTGCGGTTCCTGTGCGACTCAGATGCTGGTTATAGTGTAAACCTGGGCTTAGTAAATCCCCCTTTATGTCACTATCATATATTTCTGTTATTGCAAAGTATATATATAATTTGTAAACGTTATTATGAACTTATCACTATATGTTTATTGTGTAATATTTTATTAGCAGTTAGATCTCTAGCTTAGTGATCTTATCATTTTTCACAGCACTTAATTCATTATTTTAATGATGACCCTACTGTGTATTGCTCGAAGTTTGTTATTTGGCCCTGACGAAGCGGAAGCAGATCCCTGAAATGCGTCAGATTTATTCTTGAATCGTCAAAAAACATTCTCCCAGCATGGGACCGTAATATAACACCGCCCCCAAGACTGGACCATATGATAACAGAACCCCCAACACAGGACCACATCATAACAACAGTTATCCCATTTATTCTATCATCACAGATCTAACATATTATCCGAGGAAGGACAAAGTGTGCTCGAAACATTGAGCAGCTGTGGTTCCATGAAGAGCAGAATCAATGCGGTCAACTCAAGTTTTACAATTATTCTAGAACAGGGTCTTCAACAAGTTTTCCCTGGAACCCTAGGGTTCCTCCACAGGTTGCTAGGGGATCCTTAAACAATGAGTAATTTCTGCCTCTCAGATAAGTCCCCACTGACACCATTGATCTTTTTAGCTATCTGTAAAGAGGTAATTCTTCCCACTGACCACCAATATAAGGAGCATTCTTCCCACTGACCACCAATATAAGGAGCATTCTTCCCACTGATCACCAATGTAAGGAACATTCTTCTCACTGATCACCAATGTAAGGAACATTCTTCTCACTGATCACCAATGTAAGGAACATTCTTCCCACTGATCACCAATGTAAGGGACATTCTTCCCACTGATCACCAATGTAAGGAACATTCTTCCCACTGATCACCAATGTAAGGAACATTCTTCTCACTGATCACCAATGTAAGGAACATTCTTCCCACTGATCACCAATGTAAGGAACATTCTTCCCACTGATCACCAATGTAAGGAACATTCTTCTCACTGATCACCAATGTAAGGAACATTCTTCTCACTGATCACCAATGTAAGGACCATTCTTCCCACTGATCACCAATGTAAGGAACATTCTTCTCACTGATCACCAATGTAAGGAACATTCTTCTCACTGATCACCAATGTAAGGAACATTCTTCTCACTGATCACCAATGTAAGGAACATTCTTCTCACTGATCACCAATGTAAGGGACATTCTTCTCACTGATCACCAATGTAAGGAACATTCTTCCCACTGATCACCAATGTAAGGAACATTCTTCTCACTGATCACCAATGTAAGGAACATTCTTCTCACTGATCACCAATGTAAGGACCATTCTTCCCACTGATCACCAATGTAAGGAACATTCTTCTCACTGATCACCAATGTAAGGAACATTCTTCTCACTGATCACCAATGTAAGGAACATTCTTCTCACTGATCACCAATGTAAGGAACATTCTTCTCACTGATCACCAATGTAAGGAACATTCTTCTCACTGATCACCAATGTAAGGACCATTCTTCTCACTGATCACCAATGTAAGGAACATTCTTCTCACTGATCACTAATGTAAGGAACATTCTTCTCACTGATCACCAATGTAAGGAACATTCTTCTCACTGATCACCAATGTAAGGAACATTCTTCCCACTGATCACCAATGTAAGGAACATTCTTCTCACTGATCACCAATGTAAGGAACATTCTTCCCACTGATCACCAATGTAAGGAACATTCTTCCCACTGATCACCAATGTAAGGAACATTCTTCCCACTGATCACCAATGTAAGGAACATTCTTCTCACTGATCACCAATGTAAGGAACATTCTTCTCACTGATCACCAATGTAAGGAACATTCTTCTCACTGATCACCAATGTAAGGAACATTCTTCCCACTGATCACCAATGTAAGGAACATTCTTCTCACTGATCACCAATGTAAGGAACATTCTTCTCACTGATCACCAATGTAAGGAACATTCTTCTCACTGATCACCAATGTAAGGAGCATTCTTCTCACTGATCACTAATGTAAGGAACATTCTTCTCACTGATCACCAATGTAAGGAACATTCTTCTCACTGATCACCAATGTAAGGAACATTCTTCCCACTGATCACCAATGTAAGGAACATTCTTCCCACTGATCACCAATGTAAGGAACATTCTTCTCACTGATCACCAATGTAAGGAACATTCTTCTCACTGATCACCAATGTAAGGAACATTCTTCTCACTGATCACCAATGTAAGGAACATTCTTCCCACTGATCACCAATGCAAGGAACATTCTTCCCACTGATCACCAATGTAAGGAACATTCTTCCCACTGATCACCAATGTAAGGAACATTCTTCTCACTGATCACCAATGTAAGGAACATTCTTCCCTCTGATCACCAATGTAAGGACCATTCTTCTCACTGATCACCAATGTAAGGAACATTCTTCTCACTGATCACCAATGTAAGGAACATTCTTCCCTCTGATCACCAATGTAAGGAACATTCTTCTCACTGATCACCAATGTAAGGACCATTCTTCTCACTGATCACCAATGTAAGGAACATTCTTCCCACTGATTACCAATGTAAGGGACATTCTTCCCACTGATCACCAATGTAAGGAACATTCTTCTCACTGATCACCAATGTAAGGGACATTCTTCCCACTGATCACCAATGTAAGGAACATTCTTCTCACTGATCACCAATGTAAGGAACATTCTTCCCACTGATCACCAATGTAAGGAACATTCTTCTCACTGATCACCAATGTAAGGGACATTCTTCCCACTGATCACCAACGTAAGGACCAGGGGCGTTGCTAGCTCTACAAAAGATCTGGGGCTAGAGCCCATAGCAGCGTAGTAAAGAAAGTCATACACTTGGGTGGGCATACACATGTAAATACAGTAATATACGTGTGTGTGTATATATATCCCCAGAGAGTCCTCCCTTACATCAGGGTCCCCAGAGAGCCCCCCTTACATTAGGGTCCCCAGAGACCCTCCTCCTTACATCAGAGTCCTCAGAGAGCCTCCCCCTTTCATCAGGGTACCCAGAGGGCCCCCCATTTACATCAGGGTTCCCAGAGAGCCCCCCTTACATTATTGTCCCCAGAGAGCCTCCCCCTTAAATCTGGGTCCTTAGAGAGCCTCTGCCTTAAAATCAGGGTCCCCAGAGAGCCTCTCCCTTGCTTCAGGGTCCCCAGAGAGCCCCCCACTTACATAAGGGTCCCCAGAGAGCCTCCCCTTTGGGGACCCCTGCAGAGACTCGGGGCTATTGGCCCTAGATTCGGGGCTATAGCCCCAAAAGCCACCCCCTAGCAACGCCCCTGGTAAGGACCATTCTTCTCACTGATCACCAATGTAAGGAACATTCTTCCCACTGATTACCAATGTAAGGAACATTCTTCCCACTGATCACCAATGTAAGGAACATTCTTCCCACTGTCCACCAATGTAAGGAGCATTCTTCCCACTGATCACCAATGTAAGGAACATTCTTCCCACTGATCACCAATGTAAGGGACATTCTTCCCACTGATCACCAATGTAAGGAACATTCTTCCCACTGATCACCAATGTAAGGGACATTCTTCCCACTGATCACCAATGTAAGGAACATTCTTCTCACTGATCACCAATGTAAGGGACATTCTTCTCACTGATCACCAATGTAAGGAACATTCTTCCCACTGTCCACCAATGTAAGGAGCATTCTTCCCACTGATCACCAATGTAAGGAATATTCTTCTCACTGATCACCAATGTAAGGAACATTCTTCCCACTGATCACCAATGTAAGGGACATTCTTCCCACTGATCACCAATGTAAGGAACATTCTTCCCACTGATCACCAATGTAAGGAACATTCTTCCCACTGATCACCAATGTAAGGAACATTCTTCCCACTGTCCACCAATGTAAGGAGCATTCTTCCCACTGATCACCAATGTAAGGAATATTCTTCTCACTGATCACCAATGTAAGGAACATTCTTCCCACTGATCACCAATGTAAGGGACATTCTTCCCACTGATCACCAATGTAAGGAACATTCTTCTCACTGATCACCAATGTAAGGACCATTCTTCTCACTGATCACCAATGTAAGGAACATTCTTCTCACTGATCACCAATGTAAGGACCATTCTTCTCACTGATCACCAATGTAAGGGACATTCTTCCCACTGATCACCAATGTAAGGAACATTCTTCTCACTGATCACCAATGTAAGGGACATTCTTCCCACTGATCACCAACGTAAGGACCATTCTTCTCACTGATCACCAATGTAAGGGACATTCTTCCCACTGATCACCAACGTAAGGACCATTCTTCTCACTGATCACCAATGTAAGGAACATTCTTCTCACTGATCACCAATGTAAGGACCATTCTTCTCACTGATCACCAATGTAAGGAACATTCTTCCCACTGATTACCAATGTAAGGGACATTCTTCTCACTGATCACCAATGTAAGGGACATTCTTCCCACTGATCACCAATGTAAGGGACATTCTTCTCACCGATCACCAATGTAAGGAATATTCTTCTCACTGATCACCAATGTAAGGAACATTCTTCTCACTGATCACCAATGTAAGGAACATTCTTCTCACTGATCACCAATGTAAGGGGCATTCTGCCCCCATCACAGTAATGTATTATGAGTTGTAGATAAACTCATTTTTAGGGGTTTCCTAAGACTGGAAAGTTATTTCAAGAGTTCCTCTGTGTTGAAAAAAGTTGTGAAAGGCTGTTCTTGTTCTAGAGCAATGCACAGATCAGAAATCCTGAGTACACGGTGAGCTGCCATTTGGACACTCTCATACACCATATGTGCAGATCTTCGGAGGCGATGTATGTACCTTCACTGGATTTCTCTGTCATGGGACTGGCTAAAAATTTCCATCCCTGAACATTAGCATTACCGTGACTCCTGCTACTAAAATAGACATACACTATATGGCTACCAAATATTCACTGGTGGTGAATCTATTTAAAACACATGCACCAGGATAAAAAAACTCCAGTAGATGTATGGTGATTCTTATATTCACCGCTTTTTAATATACTCCATAAACTCTTCTGTGTCACAGCAACCAATGAGAAGTAACCTCACTGATAATGATGGCAGATTAGTTGCTGTGGTTTCCTGAAGTGCGCACGTTGACATTTTCTTATTGAGCCTCCACTTTATAAAGGAAAGCTTACTGGTGTGTTAATATTTTATGAGCCTTGTTCTCTGTATAGTGTAATTCTATATGTATACGGGTACAGTCATATGTGTTCCTTACATGAAGGCTATACACGCAATGCTTAGTACAGTGATTCTGCAATTTTGTTCCTCTCTTGGTATGTCTTTCACTAATGATTTCATTGTCTGATACACTATATGGCCAAAAGTCTGTAAACACCTGAAATTACACCTATAGGAGCCCGTTGGACATCCCATCCCAAAACCATGGCCATCAGTAAGGAGCTGCCCCTCACCATGGCCACCAATATGGAGTTATCCCTCACCATGGCCATCGATTTGGAGTTGCACCTTACCATGGCTATCAGTATAGCATTGCCCCTCACCATGGCCATCAATATGGAGTTTCCCCTCACCATGGCCATCAGTTTGGAGTTGCCCCTCACCATGGCCATCAGTATGAAGTTGCCCCTCACCATGGCCATCAGTATGGAGTTGTCCCTCACCATAGCAATCAATATGGAGTTGCCCATCACCATGGCCATCATTATGGAGTTGTCCATTACCATGGCATGGTCATGACTATGGAGTTTCCCCCACCATGTCCAATGATATGGAGTTTCCCCCACCGTGGCCTGCAAATAGAGTTGCCCCTCTCAATGTCCAATAATATCGAGTTGTCCCCACCCTGGCCATCAAATGGAGTTGCTCCTCACCGTGATTATTAATAAGGAGTTACCCTCCACTTATGCCATTAGTATGGAGTTTTCACCCACCATGGTGATTAATATTGAGCTACCCCTCACCGAGGACATTAACATGGAGTCGTCCCCCCCCCCCTCACCACCACCACCACCATGGCAATGAATATGGTGTTGCCCTTCACCATGGCCATCAATATAGAGTTTCCCCCACCATGTCCAATGATATGGCATTTTCCCCCACCATGGCCTTCAAATAGAGTTGCCCCTCTCAATGTCCAATGATATGGAGTTGCCCCCACCCTGGCCATCATCAAATAGAGTTGCTCCTCACCATGGTTATTAATATGGAGTTGCCCTCCACTTATGCCATTAACATGGAGTTTTCACCCACCATGGTGATAAATATTGAGTTACCCCTCACCAAGGACATTAACATGGAGTCATCTCTACCCCCACCCGCCCACCACCACCACCATGACCATTAATATAGAGTTGCCTCCTTTGTGGATATAACATCCGCCACTCTTCCGGGAAGACTTTACATGAATTTTGGAGTGTGTCTGTGGGAATTTGTGTCTATTTGTGAGGTCTTGTTCCAATTTATCCCCAAGCTGTGTTCAGTAAGAATGAGGTCAGGACTCTGTGCAGGACAGTTGAGTTCCTCCACACCAAACTGGTAAAACCATGACTCGATGGAGCTGGCTTTGTACACAGGGGCACAGTCATGGTGGAACAGAAACGGTCTTCACCAAACTGTTACCACAAGGTTGGAAGAGTACAATTGCCTACAATGTCTTTGTATGCTGATGTTTGTCAATGGAGATTGCATGGCTGTGTTTTTGATTTTATGGCCATGGTACCGGAATGGGACAGCAAGTTTATGGAGATGATCGGGCATCCACAGATGTTCAGTTATATAGTATACATACAGTTATCAAATTAAATAAGAGGTATAAGGTCTCTGGTCTCTCCTGATGAAGAGGTTTGTCCTGAAATGTTGAAAGCACCCTCAACCTTTTGTGGTGAACCCCTTCCTCGGGAGGGACCTATAGTACTCTGAAGGTTTCACCCCCAAACCTTGATATTTTAGAGACCTCATTTGTCTTTTGCCGCCTCCTGACACCAGTTGGGTGATCTGCCTTGTATTGTCCTCTCATTCTGCACATTCATATAGGAATTAATGTACAATATCCATTCTATGTGTTGCTGTTGATCCAAGTCTCTGCCCTTTCAGTGATCTTTGACAGACATTCCTAAGATTCTTGAAGTATTTGGTGTGCTTGTACTGATAATTAATTACCAATAAATGAAGTCATTGGCATACATACAGTTGGAATTGAAATACAACTGCACTGATGTATCACTAGTAGTCATCACATTCAACTGGACTGAGCTCTACCATCCATAACCTTCATGAATGGAACCCTCACAGATGTACAAATGTATCATTATTCCCAAGAACTAAATATACAAAACAAATCTGCTTCAGACTCTAAACCAGCCATTCTCAACCAGAGTTCCATTGAACCCTCAGGTTTCTCTAGAGGTTGCTAGGGGTTCCTTGAGATGTGGATGATTAACCTTCCATCTGATGGTACCTGCATTGTTCTAGTTCTAACACCACTTGACAGATCCAGCAAGATAACACCGAAGGTCTTTTTAGTCATTTGTAAGGGTGGCATTCTGACCACCACTGTAAGATGGGCATTCTTCCCACTGACCATCAATGTAAGAGGCATTTTCCCAGTGACCAATGATGAGTTTATTTTTGCAAGTGTTCCCTGAGATTTGAATTTTTTTTTTCAAAGCTTCCTCTGAAATAAAAAGGTGGAAAAGGCTGTTCTAAGCCATAACAGCACAATATAAATACCATACAATGTATCTGAGATAGATATATACCCCTCCATACTGAGCCAAGATCCTATACACACAACAATATATTGTATTACAAATACATGGAAAGTGATGGCCTCCACATACAGTATCTCACAAAAGTCAGTACACCTCTCACATTTTTGTAAATATTTTATTATATCTTTTCATGTGACAACACTGAAGAAATGACACTTTGCTACAATGTAAAGTAGTGAGTGTACAGCTTGTATAACAGTGTAAATTTGCTGTGCCCACAAAATAACTCAACACACAGCCATTAATGTCTAAACCGCTGGCAACAAAAGTGAGTACACCCCTAAGTGAAAATGTCCAAATTTGGACCAAAGTGTCAATATTTTGCCATCAATATTTTCCAGCACTACCTTAACCCTCTTGGGCATGGAGTTCACCAGAGCTTCACAGGATGTCACTGGAGTCCTCTTCCTCTCCTCCATGACGACATCACGGAGCTGGTGAATGTTAGAGACCTTGCGCTCCTCCAACTTCCGTTTGAGGATGCCCCACAGATGCTCAATAGGGTTTAGGTCTGGAGACATGCTTGACCAGTCCATCACCTTTACCCTCAGCTTCTTTAGAAGGCAGTGGTCATCTTGGAGGTGTGTTTGGGGTCATTATCATGTTGGAATACTGCCCTGCGGCCCAGTCTCTGAAGGGAGGGGATCATGCTCTGCTTCAGTATCTCACAGTACATGTTGGCATTCATGGTTCCCTTAATGATCTGTAGCTCCCCAGTGCTGGCAGCACTCATGTAGCCCCAGACCATGACACTCCCACCACCATGCTTGACTGTAGACAAGACACACTTGTCTTTGTCCTCCTCACCTGGTTGCCGCCACACACGCTTGTCACCATCTGAACCAAATAAGTTTATCTTGGTCTCATCAGACCACAGGACATGGTTCCAGTAATCCATGTCCTTAGTCTGCTTGTCTTCAGCAAACTGTTTGTGGGCTTTCTTGTGCATCAACTTTAGAAGAGGCTTCCTTCTGGGATGACAGCCATGCAGACCAATTTGATGCAGTGTGTGGCGTATGGTCTGAGCACTGACAGGCTGACCCCTTCAACCTCTGCAGCAATGCTGGCAGCACTCATATGATGCTGAGCATTTGCACTTAACTTCTTTGGTCGACCATGACGAGGCCTGTTCTGAGTGGAACCTGTCCTGTTAAACCGCTGTATGGTCTTGGCCACCATGCTGCAGCTCAGTTTCAGGGTCATGCCAATCTTAGAGAGTTATCACTGCTCCAGGAGGATTTGACAGGCAAGAGGTAAATCTTTCTTGGTTTGGAGGTTGTCGGTGCTGGCTATTGCTAGTAGCGATAAAACAGAAATAAATGCTGGACAGCCGCACTCGTAGGTTTGCTTCGTTTATTCAAAAGATTCACATCAAAATGACAGGAGAAGAGCTGACATTTCACACTAACGTTAGTGCGAAACATCAGCTCTTCTTCTGTCTGCTGTCATTTTGATGTGAATCTTTTGAATAAACAAAGCAAACCTACGAGTGCGGCTGTCCAGCATTTATTTCTGTTTTATTGCCATGCCAATATTCTTATAGCCTAGGCCATCTTTATGTAGAGCAACAATTCTTTTTTTTTCAGATTCTCGGAGAGTTCTTTGCTATGAGGTGCCATGTTGAACTTCCAGTGACCAGTATGAGAGAGTGAGAGCGATAACACCAAATTTAACACACCTGCTCCCCATTCACACCTGAGACCTTGTAACACTAACGAGTCACATGACACCGGGGAGGGAAAATGGCTAATTGGGCCAATTTGGACATTTTCACTTAGGAGTGTACTCACTTTTGTTGCCAGCGGTTTAGACATTAATGGCTGTGTGTTAAGTTAATTTGAGCGGACAGCAAAGCTACACTGTTATACAAGCTGTACACTCATTATTTTACATTGTAGCAAAGTGTCATTTCTTCATGCTCGGTTCACACTAGGACGACTTGTCAGGCGACCTAGTCGCCTGACAAGTAGCGTCCCGTCCTGTACAATGGAACCGTTCTAAGGGGAGCGACGCAAGTCGCTCCGACTTAGAAAAAGGTTCCTGTACTACTTTGGGGGCGACTTGGGGCGACTTGCATAGACTTCTATACAGAAGTCGTTTTGCAAGTCGCCCAGGCAGTCGTGTGCAGGTCGCCTCGGTGAGGTGACCTGCAAGTCGTGCCGCCCCGAGTGTGAACCGAGCCTCAGTGTTATCACATGAAAAGATAGAAGAAAATATTTACAAAAATGTGAGGGGCGTACTCACTTTTGTGACATAATGCAGATACCTATTAACTGAAAATATCAGAACAATGATTCCATATGATGGGAAATTATTGCCACAGAAATAAAGAAAAAAATCCCACTTCAGGTAGAGCGACCAATTTTTATAATCGTTTCAGCTGTCTGATGAAGAGTTCTGTCCCAATCACTGAGCTCAGACTGCGGTGGAGAATAAACCCATCAAAGAATTTTCAGCTCCAACAACCTGATAATCTGTCCTGAAGATTATAGGGAGCCTAATCTCCTTCATATTCCATTAATTAGATTATATCTTTGTCCAATGGCCAATAATCCAGTTATTGAAGTGACAGATTGAGAAATGTTCAGATTATGCAAAGAGGAATCCATGGAGGTCTGCCCAGAATAATTATTAATGATTGACGGTGTTATTGTCAATTTTGTCAATTATTGGTATTGACAATTTCTTATATCACAAATTCTTAGAATATCAAAATTTCAAAACTCAAATATCTCAGCAAGACACCAATACCAATGAAGAAATTCAATTGAAATTGAGTGTATGGGGGAGAATGGGGGAAAGAGAAAGAAAGAAAGAAAGAAAGAAAGAAAGAAAGAAAGAAAGAAAGAAAGAAAGAAAGAAAGAAAGAAAGATAGATAGATAGATAGATAGATAGATAGATAGATAGATAGATAGATAGATAGATAGATAGATAAAGAGGGGAGAGATAAAAAGAAAGAAAGAGAGATAGATAGAAAGAGAGAGAGGGGAGAGATAAATGAATATATATAGAGAGAGAGAAATATGGCCATAGAAAGAGAGAGGCATAGATAGAAAGATAGTAGGGGGGGAGAGAGAGAGAAAGAGAGAGAGAGAGAGAGAGAGAGAGAGAGAGAGAGAGAGAGAGAGAGAGAGAGAGAGAGAGAGAGAGAAAGATAAAAAGAGGGAGATAGATAAAGAGAAAAAAAAGAGAAATAAAAAGAGGGAGATAGGAATGGAGAGTGAAAGAGAGAGAGGGAGATAGATAGAGAGAAAGAGGGGGGTGAGGGAGAGAAAGATAAAAAGGGAAGATATAAATGGAGAGAGAGAAAGGGAGAGGTAGATAGATAGATAGATAGATAGATAGATAGATAGATAGATAGATAGATAGATAGATAGATAGATAGATAGATAGATAGATAGATAGATAGATAAAGAGACAGAAAGAAAGAGATAGAGAAACAGAGAGAGGGATAGAAAGAGAGAAAGAGGAAGATAGAGCTGCGCAGGGTGTCATAAAACTACCCCACTGGGTATTGACCCAGTGGGGCAGTTTTATGACACCCTGCGCAGCTCTGCCGGATAATGGTAGTACTGCGGCCCCCCACATCTGGAGAAATGAAGATCTACTTAGGAGAGAACCATTCCCCACTCCAGAATGATCAGTACATCAATTGTTAGTCAATCTATAATCATCAATACCCCCTTTACATTTCCTCTTGCATTTTATATCCAGGATCAGTAGCTATCGCCTTCCTCAAATTAATCTGATGCCGTGTCCATAGAAGCTAACCAACCCCCCCAAACCTTGTCGAATTTAGTCAATGCATTGCTTAAACCTCATATTAATGTGTCCACCTCTGGCTGGAGTTTCAAGCAATGCGTGTATCTGTCTAGGCAAAAATATCTGTTGTTCTGGGGAGGGGGATTATAGTTTTTGTTTTGTCCTCCTTTTGTTGTTTTGTTTTAATGCACACCGGTAATTTTACTGTAGAGGTTGGTTGATTTCCACCACCTGTGGACTGTGTTGTCTGTATGTTATAAAACTGAAGAAACAGAAATTTAACAAAGAAATAGACAAAGAGAGAGAAGGAGATAGAGAAAGAAAGGGAGAGAAGAAAAAAAAAAAGATATAGAAAGAGAGAGATAAAACGATGGGCATTGAAAGAGAGAGACATAAGTAAAAAAATAGTGGGATTGAGAGAGAGAAAGAAAGAGATAAAAAGAGGGAGATAGAAATGGAGAGAGAAAAGGATAGAGAAAAAGAGGGATACAAATAGAGAGGGGGTTAGAAAGAGATAAAAAGATAGATAGATAGATAGATAGATAGATAGATAGATAGATAGATAGATAGATAGATAGATAGATAGATAGATAGATAGATAGATAGATAGATAGATAGATAGATAGATGGGCATTGAAAGAGAGAGACATAAGTAAAACGATAATGGGAGAGAGAGAGAGAGAAAGAGATAAAAAGAGGGAGATAGAAATGGAGAGGGAAAAGGATAGAGAAAAAGAGAGATGGATACAAATAGAGAGGGGGTTAGAAATAAATAAAAAGAAAGATAAAAATAGGCAGATAGAAAGAAAGAGAGATAGAAAAAGACAAAGAGAGAGAAGAAGATAGAGAAAGAAAGCAAAAGAGAATGAGACTGAGAGACACAATAGAGAGGTTTACACAGAGAAGTAATGGGGAGAATTCTACAAATGTTTTAGAAATGTAAAGGTTACTGCAAGGAAGATACAATCAGCTCTATCAACACAGAGATATAGTCAAAGCATGACCATGACTTCCAGTAAAACCTGAACTTTACTACAAGAAATAGACTGAATGGCTTCTGCAGAATTGTATTTATTATTGGTAATGTATGAGGACTTATTTCTTCCATGTCAAGAACATTTTTTACAACTCACCAATGAGATTCATATATATACAGATCATAGGCATGCGCACAGGGTGTGCCAGGTGTGCCTGGGCATACCCTAATCACCCTGCATGGCAGAGATTCCCCCCTGTTTAAACCCCTGATATTTCACCAAAGCCCCCTAATGGGGCTCCTGAAAAAAATTGTAAAAAAAATCAATAAATACATTTTAAAAATCAGTAAATAAAATTTACTGACACCATCCACTGCTTATCTACCATCAATCTCTGCTCTACTGACACCGTCCACTGCTCTACTGACACTGTCAGTATATATACACATGCACACACACACACACATATGTGTTTGAGCTTTGAGGTGCACACCCTAATGCAATAGGCTGTGCACACCTATGATCCAGATCTACAACCAACAGAGTTACATACACTATGAGTTCCTGTTATTAGCCCACCATGGACTCTTCAGCCCACAATCCCTCATACATGGACACATGTCACTCACTCAGCAACATGGGGTTCTGCAGTATATAGGGGAATATATAAGTACCTAAAATAAATAAAATATACTCCTATATACACAATACATCAGATATGTGTGTAGATGTGATGAGATCTGACGATGATTCTTTTTACATTGTAAACTCTTCATCCTCAGGATCCCCATACACAGAGAGATACAATATAACTTTATTATAATCCAAATATCTCTATCCCCCCCCCCCCCCCAGCACTGACAGGTCGCACAGGAGTGGAGTCTCACCTGGTTACAAAGTTGCTTCTTCTCCAAACTTGAGAAACAGAATATACCAGACTGCAGAAGAGAGAGGGGAGAGAGGACAGGCGATGAGTTCCAGTAGCTGGCTGCAGACTGTTAGAGGATTTAAAGGTCCTTCCCTCTCTCTATGTGTGTGCATGTAATGATTGGTGGCCCCTCCCCTGTACACAGAAAGGTGGGGAGGAAGCATGAAAGAAACTCTTATTCTTCTCACCCCCTCTAGTCTACACGTGCTCAGTATATTCCCACAGAGACCCCTTCATTACTTCCAACTTCACAGACCCCCATCATGTCCATCACTACAGATCCCACCACCTCCCCTCACTACAGCCCCCCCCCCCCCTATAGACCCCACCACCTCCCCTCACTACAGACCCAACCACCTCCCCTCACTAAAGACCCCCCCCCCCCCCCTATAGACCCCACCACCTCCTCTCACTAAAGACCCCTATATCTGACCCTTCTCTACAGACCCCACCACCCTCCTCACTTCAGACTCCACCACCTCCCTTCACTACAGACCCCACAACCCTCTCCCTACATACCCAATCACCCCCCTCACTACAGACCCTATATCTGACTCTTCTCTACAGACCCCACCACCCTCCTGACTACAGCCCCCCCCTCACTATAGACCCCACCACCTCCCTTCACTACAGACCCCACCACCTCCCGTCACTAAAGACCTCTATATCTGACCCTTCTCTACAGACCCCACCACCCTCCTCACTACAGACCCCACCATCTCCCCTCACTACAGACCCTGCCACCCTCCTCACTAAAGACCCCTATATCTGACCTCTCTCTACAGACCCCACCACCCTCCTCACTACAGACTCCACCACCTCCCCTCACTACAGACCCCACAACCCCCTCATTACAGACCCCACAACACCCTCACTACAGACCCTATATCTGACTCTTCTCTACAGACCCCACCACCCTCCTCACTACAGACCCCTATATATCTGACCCTTCTCTACAGACCCTATATCTGACTCTTCTCTACAGACCCCACCACCCTCCTCACTACAGACCCCTATATATCTGACCCTTCTCTACAGACCCTATATCTGACTCTTCTCTACAGACCCCACCACCCTCCTCACTACAGACCCCTATATATCTGACCCTTCTCTACAGACCCTATATCTAACTCTTCTCTACAGACCCCACCACCCTCCTCACTACAGACCCCTATATATCTGACCCTTCTCTACAGACCCCACCATTCTCCTCACTACAGACCCCACCCCCCCTCACTAGAGACCCCTATGTCCTTCCCCTTTCTACAGACCCCCATTTTGTCCATCACTAAAGACCCCCATATGCGGCCCTTCTCTATAGACCCTCTACCCTGACCCTCAATGCAGACCAACCCAACACCACCTTCCTCACTACAGACCCCCCTCCACACCCACCATCATCTATCCTTCTCACTACAGACCCCCATCCTGTCTATCGCTACAGACCTCTATATTCCTCTATACAGATCCCTATCTTGCCCATTGCTAAAGACCCCCATATCCAAACCTTCTCTTCAGACCCTTTTATCCTCACTACAGACCCCTATTATCTTGGCCCTCGTTGAAGACCTCACTAATACTCCTACTTATTACCCTTTTCCTTAATACAGACCCCTCTATCCTCCCCTTACTACTCCTACTTATTATGCATTCCCTCATCACAGACCCCTCTATCCTTCTTCACAAGACAGGCCCCCTTTTCCAGCACCTCTTCTATAGTGTCTCTCTCTATTGCTGTTATGCAAGGCTCAGTAATTGATCTCAAATTCATCAATCAATTGAAGTTATTGGGCATTTCTACCATATGAAAAGACAAACATTACACCTTGCAGTCAGCCTTGTACATGTTTGACTTTCCAGGGGGTGATAATGAGCCCCTCCGCAGTGCTCTCAGATGTTTGTGATAACACAGAAACCTTTCTTCTTCAAGGGGCCCATCCTTCCCTTTATTATTGAATAGAGGAAATGATTTAAGTGCCACACATGCTCTGCTGAATCCAATTACCAATACTAAAGTGCCTGTTGTTGTGGTGGGCGAAGAGGGACCACTTGTCCTCTCTGGACTCTTTGATGGCCCCCCCATGTCCCTTTGGCCTGTATAATATCTATTTGCCTATCTTTTGTTTGCTCCAAGGAGATAAGATTGGTCAATGTCACAGCGCCATCCAGTGGCCAGGCAGTAGCAATGGGCTTTGTTTGCTTTGAAGAAACTGGATTTGTTTGTTGTACGAAATTGTATTGGAATTTATAAACATTTTTGTTTTGGATGGTAACAGAAGAACTGCTAACAATTAATAACATCCAATAGCTAACATGAAAGTAATATTACATCCTCTGGTTTTTTTTAAAGCATCTTCAGCAGCTGATTAAAGCAGGCAAACGCGTTTCTTTTTAGCAGACGCATGGGGGTGCTATTAATTCCTGATGGCATCCCGATTCCCCACGCATCAGGACCAGCACTGTGTTTTTGTGCATGCCAAGCCGTTCAATTAAAAAAAAAATATATAGGGTCAGAGACTTCTTTCTCTGTGTTTCTGCAGGTTAGGCATCCCAGTGCCATTCTAATAGCATTGTGGGCCCCTGGGCAAAGTAATGCACTGAGGCCCCTATCAGCCTGCATCAGGTGTCCCCATCACAGTTCCCCCCTTATATCATGTTCCCCTTTCACCGTGCCCCCCCTCATATCAGGTTCCCCTAGCACAGTGCCCATATACCTCAGGTTTCCCCATATGTGCCCATATACTGTACATCAAGTGTCTCCATCACAATGCCTCCTTACATCAGTTTCCCCAATCACAGTGTCCAGTGCGGCTGGTGCTCACATTTTTTTTTTTTGGAGGGGGGGGGGGGCGCAAACAAATGGAAAAATACTGATAAAAAAACCTCATCAATTGCAGCATCACTGTGCCCAACAAATGCAGCCACTGTGCCCATCAAATGCAACCACTGTGCCATCAATTGCAGCCATTGTGCCCATCATATGCAGCCACTTGTGCCCATCATATGCAGCCACTTGTGCCCATCAAATGCAGCCACTTGTGCCCCATCAAATGCAGTCACTTGTGCCCATCAATTGCAGCCACTTGTGCCCATCATATGCAGCCACTTGTGCCCATCATATGCAGCCACTTGTGCCCATCAAATGCAGCCACTTGTGCCCCATCAAATGCAGTCACTTGTGCCCATCAAATGCAGCCACTTGTGCCCATCATATGCAGCCACTTGTGCCCATTAAATGCAGCCACTTGAGCCCCATCAAATGCAGCCACTTGTGCCACTTGTGCCCCATCAAATGCAGCCACTTGTGCCCATCAAATGCAGCCATTGTGCCCATCATATGCAGCCACTTGTGCCCATCATATGCAGCCACTTGTGCCCATCATATGCAGCCACTTGTGCCCCATCAAATGCAGTCACTTGTGCCCATCAAATGCTGCCACTTGTGCCCCATCAAATGCAGCCACTTTTGTACCATAAAATGCAGCCACTTGTGCCCATCATATACAACCACTTGTGCCCATCATATGCAGCCACTTGTGCCCATCATATGCAGCCACTTGTGCCCATCAAATGCAGCCACTTGTGCCCATCAAATGCAGCCACTTGTGCCCCATCAAATGCAGCCACTTTTGTCCCCTAAAATGCAGCGATTTTTAGCGGGACAGCGGGACTGCGACATTGCGGCGGACAGATTGGACACTTTTGACACTTTTTTGGGACCAGTGACATTTATACAGCGAGATCAGAGCTATAAAAATGCATTGATTACTGTATAAATGTCACTGGCAGAGAAGGGGTTAACACTAGGGGGCGATCAAGGGGTTAAGTATTCCCTGTGAGGTGTTTCTAACTGTGTGGGGAGAGTGTAGTGACTGGAGGAGGAGAGCGATCGCTGTTCCTGATCACTAGAAACAGCAGCTCTCTCTCTACTTCCCTGTCAGAACAGGGATCTGTCTGTTTACATTGACAGATCCCCGTTTTGGCTCTCGATCGCGGGTGGCCGGCGTACATCACAGGCCAGCCAGCCACACGCATCAGTCCCCCCCCACCCCGCTGTACAGTAGGCACGCGCGCCTGCTACGGCTCCTTAAAGGAGCCAACGTACACCTAAGGCGATTTGTGGGAACGTACCGACCTGCCGCCATGTAACGACGGTGGCTGGACGGCAAGTGGTTGAAGGTAAAGAAGAGATTTGGGGGTCTTGTAGAGCTCAGATCTCTCCATAAAGAAGACCTGTCATTGGCTATTTTTATTGCAAGAGATATTTACATTACTTGTGAAAAGGAATAAAAGTAATAAAAAAAAATAAAGGGACAGTGTAAAAAAATAAAATAAATAATAATTAAAAAAAAAGCACCCCATCCCTCCGTGGTCGCGCACAGAAGCGAACACATACTTAAGTCGCTCCCACATATGTAAACGGTGTTGGCACCACGCATGTGAGGTATCGCCACAAACGTTCGAGCGAGAGCGATAATTCTAGCGCTAGACCTCCTCTGTAAATCTAAACTGGTCACCTGTAAGAAAAGTTTAAAGCGTCACCTATGGAGATTTTTAAGCATCTTTGTTTGTCACCATTCCACGAGCGTGCGCAATTATAAAACGTGACATTTTAGGTATCTATCTAAACATCATCTTTTATACTTTACCAAAAAATTGGGGTATATATTGTGGGGGGGTTTTTTTATTCATTAAAGTGTACATTTTCCCAAAAATGACATTTAAAAAACTGCTGCCAAATACAGTGCGTTATAAAATATTGCAACAATCGCCATTTTATTCTATAGGGTCTCTGCTAAAAAAATATAATGTTTAGGGATTTTAAGTAATTTCTAGCAAAAAAATACTGATTTAACCCTTTCATGACTAAGCCTATTTTTGACATTTGGTGTTTACAAATTAAAATCCGTATTTTTTGCTAGAAAATTGCTTAGCGCCCCCAAACATTATATAAATTTTTTTTAGCAGAGAATCTAGAGAATAAAATGGCGATTGTTGCAATATTTTATGTCACGCGGTATTTGTGCAGCGGTGTTTTAAACGCAACTTTTTGGGAAAAGGGACACTTTCAAGAATTTTAAAAAATAGCAAACAGCGAAGTTAGCCCAATTTTTTTGTATAATGTGAAAGATGATGTTACGCCGAGTAAATAGATACCAAACATGTCACACTTTATAATTGCACGCACTCGTGGAATGGCGACAAACTACGGGACCTAAAAATCTCCATAGGCGACGCTTTAAATTTTTTTTTTACGGTTATCAGGTTAGAGTTACAGAGGAGGTCTAGAGCTAGAATTATTGCTCTCGCTCTGACGATCGCAGCGATACCTCACATGTGTGGTTTGAACACCGTTTACATATGCGGGCGCGACTTCTGTATGCGTTTTCTTTGCTGCGCGAGCTTGCAGGGACGGGGCGCTTTAAAAAAATGTTTTTTTCTTATTTACTTTATTTATTTTTATATTAACAAATTGCTTTTTGTTTTTTTGTTTTTTAAATGTGATGTGTAATGTGTAAACAGTAATAGGTAATAATAGGTAATACAGTGACAGTAATAGGTGGTGACAGGTACTCTTTACCCCGATCCCTCCTTTGCACTTCAAAGTATTCAGATCGCCATTTTCGGCGATTCTGAATACTGTATTTTTTTTTAAAACCGGCGCTATTGGCAGCCGAGTCAACGGGAAGTGACGTCATGACGTTGCTTCCGTGTTTACAATTAGGAGGTTGGAACGAAGCCACTTACGGCTTCGTTCCAGCGTGTCCCTAGCCTGCCGGAGGCAGCGGATTGGTGATCGGGTAAGAGCGGCGGGAGGGGGGAACGTCCCCTCCTTCTCCTCCGGTATAACAGCCGAGCGGCTTTTAGCCGCATCGGTTGTTATACCTGGAAAGCCGATCGCCGGCTCTAAAAAACGTTACCGGGGGCATCATCCCGGCGTAACCCCCGAAAGCCGAGTACGCACATCTACGCTTGGCGGGAAGAGGTTAAACTTGTGTAGCGCTGGAGGAGGAGCCTAAGGTATGTTTGGTTCTGTACTCTGCCTCTCAACTCCAAGAACGGGGCCCAACCCCTCTGCCACACCGACTTGATCATATTAGTGCGGAACCCAGCAATAGAAAGAAGACACAGTAATGATAAACCATGAAGTATTTTTACCGTGGCCCTGGGTTCCATCAGGTCACCAGCTGTGGCAGTAAATAGAGACTCACACAATATCAATGAAGCACTCAGATTATCAATCAACCACTCAGAAATGTTTACTTGAGATAAAGAATAGACATAATAAAATGGCATGAACACACAAGTTATGACTGAAAGGAAAATATCACTGAATTTGCAATATACAGAATGTGTACCTTCCATACCTGAAAAGGTATATGTGGACAGGTACACAGGGAGGTGAATATCCAACACCCTCAACGCATGTATTGGATATCCGTCCCCTGAGTCCTCGGCACACAGACCAGCATAAATGAACACAACATTATAACACAGTGCAAAGTTTTTAGAATGCCCCGATATAATGGCTCCCCCTAGGTTGTAATACCTTAATCATCCCTCGCCTATAGAGTGCCTATAGAGCAGCAGAGCTTAGTAAAAGGAAAGGGTGGTGAATGTTCTTTCAACTCCGGATATCTTCAGCTAGCCTTATGTTTAAACTGCAGTATTTGTAATCCACAAAGACAAAGGAAAAGAAAATAACTGTAGAACAGAAGATATTCTGATGACGGCTCAACTGAAGAAATATCACCACTTGTAGATTCCTCCTTATATGTGAGTGTAATACAGCACTGACCTTACAGCGCAGGGGAGACAGACGAGGATCCAAAGTCCAGCTGTATGATGCCTGTGAAGAAGTAGATTCACCTCCGTGGAACTACAAGTCTCACCAGCAGTCTTGTAGGAAGAACTCGCTCAGCAATGCTGTAATCTCCAGAGCTTCCAACTGTCCCTGATTTAGAGGGACTGTCCCTGATTTGGAGCAATGTCCCTCTGTCCCTCATTCCTCCTCATTTGTCCCTCATTTTGGTCTGATCTGTACAGGTGTTTTTAAAATGCACTTTTTATCTATCAAAAAGTGTTTTCAGCACTAAACCTTTCATCTGATTTCTAAATTGCTACATTTGTAAATTCCAAAAGCCAATATAAAGGAATAGTAGTGGTAAAAAAAATCACTTGTGGGTAGGGCTGCAACTACCGATTATTTTCAGAATCGATTAGTTGGCCGATTATTATTATGATTAATCGATTAATCGGTTAATGACCTTTAAAAAAAAAGTGTGGTGTATAATTTATTTAATATGTAAAGTTTAAAAAAAAGGCAATTTATTCTTAAATATCTCTATGCAGTAGTAAATGTAAATAACAAACTATATGGTTAGGGAGCAAAATATCTAATCCACTCTGAGAATAACAGACAGAAGAGATATATACTGTATATACTATTAGAGGACATATACTGTATATACTATTAGAGGACATATACTGTATATACTATTAGAGGACATATACTGTATATACTATTAGAGGAGAGATAGTATATACAGTATATATCCTCTAACAGTATATTAAAGGGGGAATCTGGTAAATATCATCAGACTCAGAGATCATTTTTTTTTAATTTAAAAAACAAACAAACAATGTCTTCCTTCAAAAAAAATGTCATTTTAAGAACGTTCGGTCGATTTTCTAATCGTTAGTGGGGTCAAATCGACGTTCATTTTCAACCACAGTGATGGGAAAATTTGGAAATAATAGAAAACGTCTTGGTCAAAGGAATTTTCAGACAGTGGATGTGGTTTTCGCTCAGAAATTACATTCCTTTTAAAAACAGAATGTTAAAAACAAGTGAAAATTTCATGAAATGAAAAATTCTTTCATCTCTGTACAAAGATTTTTCGCAATGAATATTCTCATCTGAAAAATGATCCATGTGGCCAGCATAAGGCTCGGTGCACACCTTTGCAATTTGCTTTTGATCTATTTCTGCAGCGCTTTTTGCTGTGCGTTTTGATTTTTTGCGCACGTGATTTTGAATTTTTTTTTGGACAATTTGTTGTTGGGCAGATTAAAAAACACAAATTGCTGCAAAAACGCATTACATGCTTTTCTGCAGCTTCTCCATTGAAGTATATTGAACCAAAAAAAGCAACGTTTTGTGTTAAAAAAAAGTCCCTGACCCTTTCCAAATATACAGCGGCTGAAAAAAGCATAGTTACAGTAGCGATTATTTGCTCTTTTTGTACTATAAAGGGCTCATTTTAGTTTTTTTAACCCTGTTATGTTACTGGCCGATTATTCGATTATGAAAATAGTAATCGATTAATTTAATAATCGATTAGTTGACGATTAATCGATTCGTTGTTTCAGCCCTAATTGTGGGTTCAACCAATCTTGTTTTTCTTACAATTTCTTTCTGTACAATTTTCCTTTAAAGGGGCGTGGCAGGGGGGTGTTTCCTATGCCTGCATGCTTTTGCTGATAGGTGTCACTCATTCACATCTCAAAAAGTTGGGAGGCATGAATCTCTACTGGAATGGGCAGGTGCCCTCTCACCACAATGGACTCCAATGGCTGTGAGGCTCCGTCCTGAATCCCCTCCTGGTGCCTCCGTCTGGTGAAGATGGCGCCGCCATGCCGTGCTGCCACGCCGTGCCGCCACTCCCTATCGACTGAAGTGCAGGTGGCTTCCAGTTACTCTGAAGCGCAGGCCGGTCCACTTGCCAGAATAGCAGGGCTGTCCTCCAGGATCCCTCAGAGGCGAGTGATCCGGCTCCCTGCTGTATAGGCCGAAGTCTCTCATTCCTGGTCACACACACAGACCTCCTCCTGACAGGATTTGAATGGCGTCCAAAGAGACTGAAAGATGGCCGCGCCGCGGCGCGCCGGTCCATTTATTACTGCTCCCAGCATTCAGTGCTGCCCGCTTTGCATTGTCTGAATTGTAGTTCAGTGCTGATCCAGCTAACAGAGTCATTCCCTCCTCCAGACTACATCTCCCACAATGCTTTGCTGCATTTTCCTTTGCTGCATTTTCCTGGTGATTGTCTGTCTGTCTCTTCCAATAGGGAGGCTACAGAGCAAGCAGTTCTGTGTGTCTCTGTGTGTGTGAGAGAAAAGAAAGGCGGGTGAAAAAGCCCACACAGCTCCTGGCAGTTATTTCTCTCCCTCATGGGTTCAATCAGCCTGGAAAGGTGCCTGCTACACCTGTAAACAAAAAGTGTCAGGAAAGGCCAGATCTTCAAGTATATAGTAAAACCTTGGATTGCATAATTCGTTCCAGGAACATGCTTGTAATCCAAAGCACTTGTATATCAAAGCGAATTTCCCCATAAGAAATAATGGAAACTCAAATGATTTGTTCCACAACCATTTATTCCTAAGTGCTTCAGTTTATAGTCCATATAAAAAGATTATAGCGATGTGATACTTTGTGTACCCATAAAATGTCCATCCACAAATGGAAGCCTCCACAAGGGGATTAGAAGCAAAATCCAGCAGGAGCTACAAAGTATTAAAGAGTAGACATGCGCACACTGAAATATTTCGTTTCGGAATTTCGTTTTCGTCCGAAAAATAAATGTATTTAGTTACTTTTACGTTTTTATTCAGTTTGTTTCCTTAAAAAATGCATCTTTTCTCTCTTTAATGTCAAATCTTTTCTCTCTATAATGTCGAATCTTTTCTCTCTCTTTAAAGTCAAATCTTTTCTCTCTATAATGTTGAATCTTTTCTCTTTATATTTTCGAATCTTTTCTCTCTATGTCGAATCTTTTCTTTTTATGTTGAGTCTTTTCTCTCTATGTAGAATAATCCTGGACTAATAGAGTTAGGTGAGGCACATTCGACCTTTTTTGCTATTGTCTCTATAATGTCGAATCTTTTCTCTCTATGTCAAATCTTTTCTTTTTATGTCTAATCTTTTCTCTCTATAATGTCGAATCTTCTCTCTCCATGTCCTATCTTTTCTTTCTATGTCAAATCTTTTCTTTTTATGTCGAATCTTTTTTCTCTATGTAGAATATTTTCTCTCTATAATGTCGAACCTTTTTTCTCCATGTAGAATAATCTTGGACTAATAGAGCTAAGGTTAGGCACATTGGACCTGCAGGTTCGATGGACACAGATCACTATTGTCAGCGTCATGTCGAATCTCCTATTTATATCGAACTGTTGACGCAACGAAAACGAAAATAAAGCATTTGTTTATGTCACACCTTTCGGTTTTTCGGATTCTGCGCGTTCGTTATCGTTTGTTAAAGACGATAACAAAAATACCCGAAATTCGGACGAAAACGAAAGCACATGTCTATTAAAGAGAAGAGAGGCACCTCCAATGCCGCGTACACACGATCGGACTTTCTGGCAGAAAAGGTCTGACGGAATCATTCTGTCGGACATTCCGATCGTTTGTGGGCTTCATTGGCCTTAACTTTCGAAAATTCTGACGGACCTACAAATAGAACATTTTTCAAATCTTTCCGACGGACTCAGTTCCTGTCGGGAAAATCAGTTCGTCTGTATGCTGTTCCGACGGACCAAAAACGACGCAAGGGCAGCTATTGGCTACTGGCTATGGAACTTCCTTCCTCTAGTCCCGTCGTACGTCATCGTGTTCTAAACGATCGAACATTGGTGTGATCGTATGTACGGCAAGCCTGTTTCAGCGGAACTCCGTTGAAAAAAACGTCGGACCTTTTCTGCCGGAAAGTCAGGTGTGTACGCGACATTAGTGTAGCAATGTGTTGCTAAATGTTGTACCTTCATTAAATGTAACCATATTGCTACACTTAGGCTACTTTCACACTGAGGCGCTTTACAGGCGCTTTACAGGCGCTGTATAACGCCTCTCCTGTGTCTCCAGTGTGAAAGCCCGAGAGTGCGCTTGCAGGACGGTCAAAAAAGTCCTGCAAGCCGCATCCTTGCAGCGCTATAGGAGCGGGGTATTCATCGCTCCTAAAGCGCCCCTTTCCATTGAAAACAATGGGGCAGCCCTGCAAACCCGCCGGCAAAGCGCCACTGCAGCAGCACTTTAACCCTTTTTCAGCCGCGGTTTTAACCATTTTTCGGCCGCTAGCGGGGGTTAAAGCCGTCCCGCTAGTGGTCGAATAGCACCGCTAAAACGACGGTAAAGCAACGCTAAATATAGCGCCGCTTTACCGCCGATGCTCGCCCGCCCAAGTCTGAATGTAGCCTTATGCCCTGTACACACGGTCGGACTTTCCGACGGAATATGTACGATCAGAGCTTGTTGTCGGAAATTCCGAATCGTGTGTGGGCTCTATCGGACTTTTTCCATCGGAATTTCCAACAAACAAAGTTTGAGAGCTTGCTTTAAAATCTTCCCACAACAAAATCCGTTTGCGCAAATTCTGACCGCATGTGGAAGCAACAAAGTGCCACGCATGCTCAGAATAAATTAGGAGACGAAAGCTATTGGCTACTGCCCCGTTTATAGTCCCGACGTACGTGTTTTACGGCACCACGTTCAGAACGATCGGATTTTGCGACAACTTTGTGTGACCGTGTGTATGCAAGACAAGTTTGAGCCAACATCCGTCTGAAAAAATCCACGGATTTTGTTGTCGGAATGTCCGATCAATGTCCGATCAATGTCGGATCATGTGTACGGGGCATTAGGGGCCCCTCTCTTCTCTTTTATACTTAGTTGTGACGTGACGCTACTTGTATATCAAGACATCGATTGTATATCAAATCATAATTTATTTAAAAATTTTACTTGTCTTGCAAAACGCTCTCAAACCAAAGTTTTTCCTGTATAGTGAAGATTGGCCGGTGGACGTATCACACACGATTGCGCTGTCTGTATCTGCGGCTTCTGTGATTAATCGTCTTTTTATTGATGAGCCCTGAGTGTCATAAAAGGAATTTCACAGCGATATTTTACATTGTGATCTATCACAGTAAATCTGTCACCTTTCTGATGTATACGGCAATTATAATTGGTTTATAGTCCACGGTGACTGTGGGAACGCCTCATTCCTCCTTCGTGGTGTGACTCGCAATAAACAGACCCTGTCACCAGACCATAGGATTCAACCGTAGTCTTCCATTGTATGGGCATTTAAAGGCTCAGTCCACCTTTCCCAATAAAGTAGTAAAAGTGACGCCCATCTTATGATTAGTTTGCATTTATCCATTTGTGGTTTTTTTTGCCTTGAAGCCTGCAGGGTCCAGCTTGGACAAATGTAACAATGTATATATATATATATATATATATATATATATATATATATATATATATATATATATATATATATATATATATATATATATATATATATATATACCATACCGGGCCAATGCCCCTGGAAGCTGGAAATGAATAAAGTAAGCACCGTTGCTATACTGCTACTACACCGCTACTACAGTGATCTCCACTTATTTCCGAGTCATGTGCCGAGTGGCTTCTCTGCTGCGTCCTGAACACAGGAGGTCGGTCACTCGGCACCAGTGCCAGTCAGAGGATGCCATGCAATGCCTTAATAAATGCAAAGCTTTCTCTGATTAGACATGGTGGTGGGGTGGTGACGTCATACCGAGTGGCCGACCTCCTGTTTTTAGAATGGGGCAGGCCTGGCTGCTTGGCATGGAACCCAGAAACAAATGGAAATCAATTGGAGTAATGATGTAGTAACGGTGTAGTAAATGTGTAGTGGCAATGTAATAAAGGTGTAGTAGCAGTTTAGTAGTGGTGTAGTAGTGGTGTAGTATTTGTGTAGTGACGATGTAGTAACGGTGTAGTAGCAGTGTAGTAATGGTGTAGTAATGGTGTAGTAGCCGTTAGTAATGGTGTAACAGCGGTGTAGTAACTGTGTAGTGGAAATGTAGTAACGGTGTAGTAGCGATGTAGGTATGGTGTATTAGCAATGTAGTAGCAGTGTAGTAATGGTGTAGTAATGGTGTAGTAATGGTGTAGTAGCTGCGTAGTAACTGTGCAGTGGAAATGTAGTAACGGTGTAGTAGCGATGTAGCAGCAGTGTGGTAGCAGTGCAGTAGAGGTGTGGTAATGGTGTTGTAGCAGTGTAGTAGCAGTGTGGTAGCGATGTAGTAGCGGTGTCTGCTTCAGTAATTTTCACCTCCCAAGGGCATTGGGCAGGTATGGTATATACATAAACTCCCCATCCACTTTATTAAGTATGCTTGGTTATACAAATTGCTAATCAACCAATCACGTGGCAGCATCGCCATGCATTTAGGGATCCAAATGTGGTGAAGACGACTTGCTGAAGTTCAAACTGAGCATCAGAATGGGGGGAGAAAGGGGATTGAAGTGACTTTGAACGTTTCGTGGGTGTTGGTTTCAGACGGGCCGGTCTGAGTATTTCTGGGATTTTTACACACAACTATCTCTGGGGGATTTACAGAGAATGGTGGGAAAAAAGAAAATATCCAGTGAGCGGCAGTTGTGTGGAGGAAAATGCCTTGTTGATGTCAGAGGAGAATGGGCAGACTGGTTCCAGATGATAGAAAGGCAACAGTAACTCCAATAACCACTCGTTACACCCAAGGTATGCAGAATACCATCTCTGAACGCACAACACATCCAGCCTTGAAGCAGATGGGCTACAGCAGCAGAAGACCACACCGGGTGCCCCTCCTGTCAGCTAAGAACAGGAAACTGAGGCTACAATTGGCACAGGATCACCAAAATTGGACGATAGAAGATTGGAAAAACGTTGCCTGGTCTGATGAGTCTGGATTTCAGCTCGACATTCAGATGGTGGGGTCAGAATTTGGCTCATGGATCCATCCTGCCTTGTATCACCGGTTCAGGCTGGTGGTGGGGGTGTAATGGTGTGGGGGGGATGGGGTATCACCGGTTCAGGCTGGTGGTGGGGGTGTAATGGTGTGGGGGGGATGGGGTATCACCGGTTCAGGCTGGTGGTGGGGTGTAATGGTGTGGGGGATTGGGGTAACACCGGTTCAGGCTGGTGGTGGGTGTAATGGTGTGGGGCATGGGGTATCCCCGGGTTCAGGCTGGTGGTGGGGGTGTAATGGTGTGGGGGATGGGGTATCACCGGTTCAGGCTGGTGGTGGGGGTGTAATGGTGGGGGGGATGGGGTATCACCGGTTCAGGCTGGTGGTGGGGGTGTAATGGTGGGGGGATGGGGTATCACCGGTTCAGGCTGGTGGTGGGGTGTAATGGTGTGGGGGATGGGATATCACCGGTTCAGGCTGGTGGTGGGGGTGTAATGGTGTGGGGGATGGGATATCACCGGTTCAGCCTGGTGGTGGGGGTGTAATGGTGTGGGGGATGGGGTATCACCGGTTCAGGCTGGTGGTGGGGGGTGTAATGGTGTGGGGGATGGGGTATCCCCGGTTCAGGCTGGTGGTGGGGGTGTAATGGTGGGGGGGATGGGGTATCACCGGTTCAGGCTGGTGGTGGAGGGTGTAATGGTGGGGGATATTTTCTTGGCACACTTTGGGCCCCTTAGTACCAATTGATCATGGTTTAATCACCACGACCTACCTGAGTATTGTTGCTGACCATGTCCACCCCTTTATGACTACAGTGTCCCCATCTTCTGATGGCTCCTTCCAGCAGGATAATGCTCCATGTCACAAAGCTCCAATCATCTCACCACTGGACAATGAGGTCCCTGTACTCCAATGGCCTCCACACTCACCACATCTCATCCAATAGAGCACCTTTGGATGTGGTGGAACGGGAGATTGGCATCATGAATGTGCAGACGACAAATCTGCAGCAACTGTGTGATGCTATCATGTCACTATGGAGCAAAATCTCTGAGGAACGTTTCCAACACCTTATTGTATCTATGCCACCAAGAATGAAGGCAAAAAGGGGGTCCAACCTGGGACTAGCAAGGTGTACTCAATAAAGTGGCCGGTGAGTGTAGTTGGTACAAACTGGTCCAAGGTAACTACGTATAAAATATCCATACCTGGGATTCTTCTTTAGTAATGTTAATTCTGGTCAATGACGGGAAACATAAAACTTAACAGTTTCAATCTCAGAAATCACACATCCCCCCCCCCCCCCACTGCTCTGCATTGTTCCCGATCTTTATTGCCGGATAAAGTTTAGCATTAACCAAACTTCTATTGTGAGATAAATTGTGAAGTGCACAAGGACAAGGACAGGTAATCCCATGGCGGTGCAGACTGGAACATTGCGTGTCAATACAGGGAGCACTAAAGAGAGCAAAGAGAAAGATAGAGGTGGATTCACACGAGGAGAATGTGTGGGTGAAAGGTCCGCCAATACAATTCTACATATCTGACTTCACCATGTACTGTGCTTTCCACATCGGTGGTGCCAACTCCATTGTCTGTGAGGAGGACCACAAACCACCCAAAGTCTGCAGGACCCTCAAATCTATTTCTTTCTCTCCCGATCTTTCCACCTATCCCTCTTCCTTCCTCCTTTCTTTCTTTCTTTCTTTCTTTCTTTCTTTCTTTCTTTCTTTCTTTCTTTCTTTCTTTCTTTCTTTCTTTCTTTCTTTCTTTCTTTCTTTCTTTCTTTCTTTCTTTCTCTCTCTCTCCCCCTATCTTTCTACATACGTCGCTCTCTTCCTAGCTCCCTCTTTTTATCTCTCTCTTCCTCTACAGTTGCATCTCACAAAATTAGAATATCATCAAAAGTTAATTTATTTCAGTAATTAAATTACTTTTTTCTTTCTTTCTTTCGTTCCCGATCTTTCCACCTATCCCTCTTTCTTTCTTTCTTTTTCTTTCTTTCTTTCTTTTCTTTCTTTCTTTCTTTCTTTCTTTCTTTCTTTCTTTCTTTTCTTTCTTTCTTTCTTTCTTTCTTTCTTTCTTTCTTTTTTTCTTTCCCGATCTTTCCACCTATCCCTCTTTCTTTCTTTCTTTCTTTCTTTCTTTCTTTCTTTCTTTCTTTCTTTCTTTCTTTCTTTCTTTCCACCTATGCTCTTTTTTCTTTCTTTCTTTCTTTCTTTCTTTCTTTCTTTCTTTCTTTCCTTTCTTTCTTTCTCTTTCTTTCTTTCTTTCTTTCCTTCTTTCTTCTTTCCTTCTTTCCTTCTTTCCTTCTTTCTTTCTTCTTTCTTTCTTTCTTTCTTCTTTCTTTCTTTCTTTCTTTCTTTCTTTCTTTCTTTCTTTCTTTTTCTCTCTCTCTCTCCCCCTATCTTTCTACATACGTCGCTCTCTTCCTAGCTCCCTCTTTTTATCTCTCTCTTCCTCTACAGTTGCATCTCACAAAATTAGAATATCATCAAAAAGTTAATTTATTTCAGTAATTAAATTACTTTTTTCTTTCTTTCTTTCGTTCCCGATCTTTCCACCTATCCCTCTTTCTTTCTTTCTTTTTCTTTCTTTCTTTCTTTCTTTCTTTCTTTCTTTCTTTCTTTCTTTCTTTCTTTCTTTCTTTCTTTCTTTCTTTCTTCTTTCTTTTTTTCTTTCCCGATCTTTCCACCTATCCCTCTTTCTTTCTTTCTTTCTTTCTTTCTTTCTTTCTTTCTTTCTTTTTCTTTCTTTCTTTTT
>JBBGZY010002657.1:0-199733 GCA_037952925.1 Lithobates clamitans | reverse complement strand
TAGACATGACTAACATTTCCTAATAAATCATCTAAATGGCCAGTGAAAAGTCCAATTACATCCCAGTTTTAAAATTAAATCTGTTTCCATTGCACCGCTGTATTATTGTCGATCGCTCTGTTCCACAGGGATGTCTGCGCACTTTCTATTAGTCATATGTTGGTTTCTCTTTTCAGCAAATGAGGCGGCAGGAATGGACGGCAATCATTCCGAATTCCCAGCTCATTGTCATTCCGTACCCCCACCAACAGCCTAAAAGGTAATAACATTGCAAGAACCAAGTCTAGACCTGTAGCTCATCATTACTATTTATTGTTGTTGTTGCTCTTTTTTTTTTTTTTTTTTTATCTTGTTGTTGAGTTATATGGCAGCTACGCATTATCGCTAAGGCTCTGTTCACATACAGTATCTCACAAAAGTCAGTACACCCCTCACATTTTTGTAAATATTTTCTTCTATCTTTTCATGTGACAACACTGAAGAAATGACACTTTGCTACAATGTAAAGTAGTGAGTGTACAGCTTGTATAACAGTGTAAATTTGCTGTCCCCTCAAAACTCAACACACAGCCATTAATGTCTAAACCACTGGCAACAAAAGTGAGTACACCCCTAAGTGAAAATGTCCAAATTGGACCTAATTAGCCATTTTTCCTCCCCAGTGTCATGTGACTCGTTAGTGTTACAAGGTCTCAGGTGTGAATGGGGAGCAGGTGTGTTAAATTTGGTGTTATCGCTCTCACTCTCTCATACTGGTCACTAGAAGTTCAAAATGGCACCTCAAGGCAAAGAACTCTCTGAGGATCAGATAAAAAGAATTGTTGCTCTACATAAAGATGGCCTAGGCCAGTGATGGCAAACCTTGGCACCCCAGATGTTTTTGAACTACATTTCCCATGATTTTCATGCAGTCTGCAGTGTAGTTGAGCTTAATGGGAAATGTAGTTCAAAACCATCTGGGGTGCCAAGGTTCGCCTTCACTGGCCTAGGCTATAAGAAGATTTCCAAGACCCTGAAATTGATCTGCAGCGCGGTGGCCAAGACCATACAGCGGTTTAAGAGGACCAGTTCCACTCAGAACAGGCCTCGTCATGGTCGACCGAAGAAGTTGAGTGCACGTGCTCAGCATCATATCCAGAGGTTGTCTTTGCAAAATAGACGTATGAGTGCTGCCAACATTGCTGCAGAGGTTGAAGGGGTGGGGGGTCAGCCTGTCAGTGCTCAGACCATACGCCGCACACTGCATCAAATTGGTCTACATGGCTGTCGTCCCAGAAGGAAGCCTCTTCCAAAGATGCACAAGAAAGCCCACAAACAGTTTGCTGAAGACAAGCAGACTAAGGACATGGATTACTGGAACCATGTCCTGTGGTCTGATGAGACCAATATAAACGTATTTGGTTCAGATGGTGACAAGCGTGTGTGGCGGCAACCAGGTGAAGAGTGAAAAGACAAGTGTGTCTTGTCTACAGTCAAGCATGGTGGTGGGAATGTCATGGTCTGGGGCTGCATGAGTGCTGCTGGCACTGGGGAGCTACAGTTCAATGAGGGAACCATGAATGCCAACATGTACTGTGACATACTAAAGCAGTATATACTGATGAGGGGTTAACATACTGATCCCCTCCCTTCGGAGACTGGGCCGCAGGGCAGTATTCCAACATAACGACCCCAAACACACCTCCAAGACGACCACTGCCTTTCTCAAGAAGCTGAGGGTAAAGGTGATGGACTGGCCAAGCATGTCTCCAAACCTAAACCCTATTGAGCATCTGTGGGACATCCTCAAATGGAAGGTGGAGGAGCACAAGGTCTCCAACATCCACCAGCTCCGTCATATCGTCATGGAGGAGTGGAAGAGGACTCCAGTGACAACCTGTGAAGCTCTGGTGAACTCCATGCCCAAGAGGGTTAAGGCAGTGCTGGAAAATAATGTTGGCCACACAAAATATTGACACTTTGGGCCCAATTTGGACATTTTCACTTAGGGGTGTACTCACTTTTGTTGCCAGCGGTTTAGACATTAATGGCTGTGTGTTGAGTTATTTTGAAGGGACAGCAAAATTACACTGTTATACAAGCTGTACACTCACTACTTTACATTGTAGCAAAGTGTCATTTCTTCAGTGTTGTCACATAAAAAGATATAATAAAATATTTACAAAAATGTGAGGGGTGTACTCACTTTTGTGAGATACTTTTGTGAGATATGGGAATTGGATCCGTTTCGATCCCCGCATCAGATTCAATGACATGTGAACTGGCAGTTTTCTCTATGGAGCTGGTTCACATTTATGCGGCGCAACAGCAGTGCGAATTGGCTGCAAATTGAAAAAGAGTTCTGTGCGTTTTCTAAGCACTGCAGTGCGGTTCAGATGCAAATTCCTGGCTATTGCTTTCTATGGGAACGCACCTGAATCACATATGTCATCAGTTTTCAACACAAATTCAGAAAACAAAGCAGCCTGGGGGCCCCCAATCCTTTTGGGTCTGATATGGATTTTAAGGGGAACCCCACGCCTTTATTTAGAAGAACCCCCCCAAATCAATACCAGACCTTTAGGTCGCAGCTGAACTCCTGAACAGCTGCTTTGGAAATTTGCAGTGAAAACTGAGGGGAAATTCGCACCTGACATGTGTGAACCCAGCCTAAAGGTTTGGGAACCCCTATCCATCACACCTATATGAGCCTGCTGAATATCCCATTACAAAGCCATGGGCATTAATATGGAGATGCCCCACTGTGTGCTATAACAGTCTCCACTCTTCTGGGAGGGCTTTCCAACAAATTTTGGAGTGTGTCTCTGGAAATGTGGGCTCATTATGCCATAAGAGCATTCGTGAGGTCAGGTATTGATGTTGGACGTACTACAAAAAGACAAAAGAGAAGAGGCGTAACAGCCTAGCTCATTATCCCAGTGTAACATTTATTTTAAGATAAAAAATAAGTCTACTCACAGTCAGAGAAAGCTCATCAAAATATCAGAGTTAATCGGTCCACTCTGTGTTCTCCTGGGCTTGGAAGGACACTGCCTGGATCCAAAATTGGCTTACGCATTTCAAGGGTAGTATGTATCCTCTTCTCCTCAGAGCTAAAGAGGGTTTGGTTCTGAGGAAGAGGGTACTACCCCCGAAACATGTAAGCCAAGTTAGATTCCAGATGGTGTCATCCTAAGCCTAGGAGCACGCAGAGTGGACCAATCTTTTGATGAGCTTTGTAGATTTATTTTTATCTTGCAATAAATGTTACACCGGGAAACTGCTAGGCTGGTGCACCCTCTGTCTTTTATGTTTTTGTAGTAGTACATTGGGGCTCCTCCAGTCCTAGGAGGGCACCTAAACGTGTTGTGTCCATATTTCCAGTTAAGAAGAGGATGTATATGAAGAACTGCCAGACCTCCAGCACACTCATGTGCAAGGAGGTGTTTTGTTTTGCTGATAGATGAGATGACCTGAGTTGCAATTGGCGTTCCAACATGAACCCAAAGCTGTTCAAGTCTGGAAACTGTGCAGGCCACTCGATTTTGTCCACACCACACTTAAAGATAAGATTTCGGAGTGTGTCTAATTGAATGCTTGTCCATTCAGCCAAGAGGGTTGAAGACCTGGCTTGGAGTCAGCATTTCAGTTTATTTCCAACTGTAGAGTTGAGGTCAGGGCTTTGTGAATGCCACTCAAGTTCCACCACACAAAACCCTGGAGCTGGCTTTGTACACAGCGGCAATTCTGAGCCACCTGGCTCTTAAGCTCACTCAGATTTAATTGCAGTACCTCGCTGCACTGGCCCACTCGCAGCCTCTAGGTAGAGGTTCTCCTAATACCCCAGGTGCTCTCACTCCTCTGAGATGCACAGATTCCTTTGGCTACCCTGGACCCTCTCCCAGTTGCCTGAGTTCTAGTCTCCCAGACTCTCTCAGCTGGCTCAACTCTCTCAGTCGAATGGTCTGGAACCTCTCCCACATGGAGTGCTGTCTCGAGGATATTCATAGTTCTGGCATCAGAGGATAAAAGCCCTCAGCCAACATGGCCCCCGTTAGGTCTGAAGAAAGAGCTCATGCTCCGTAAACGCGTCACCTAGTGGTCCACCGTCCCCAATGGAAGTGACGTCATTCCCCAGCTCCCTGGGTGCTCAAGGTCCAAGAAACTTCGGCAACCACCGGCGCAACCCGCTCCACTACACCAGCACTCAGCCACGGATGGACTCCCTCCCGGACGATTCTTCTCCCACAACTTACATGCCTGCTTTTAATCTACTCTTGTGAGTACATATGCTACATTTGCTCATTAAAATCGATTAACATATTGCACTTAGAGTGGCGCCTTTGTGCTTCTTCCCTCCTGTCTCGAGGATATTGACTTGGTCTCTAGACAGGAGCACACCTCCCTCCTGACTGCAATAACTGCAGCGACTCCAATTCCACCTGCTCCCCTAAGCTATGCTCGGATCTGTCTTATATTGATCCCGCACACCTCTGCACTCAAACAAGCTGCAAAAGTCAAGCAAAGCCTGGACACCAGATTGAAGGTTCCATCCTGCCCAAGACACCTTGGAACCTTCATGCTCCTGGCCCTGACTGATCTGGAACTACCAGATTCGGAGTAAACATAAAGCACAGCTTTCTCCGTTCACTATAAACATTCCAGAGCCTTTCAACGTGAACCTTTGATAATCCGATGTCCTTTATACACAATTTCGTTAAATTCTCACCATGGCAGGGCCTCGGAATATCACAAGGTGTGATGGTCATGTGCTCACAAACTGTTGTCCATGTGGTGTATGTTCTAAATGAAAACTAACGTATTGATAAAGAATTTGAATGTAATGAAAGGAAGGGTCATTTAACAGACATCCCCTGTCCCGCCCCCCCTCCCCCTCCCTGTCCCCTCCGACAGGGCCATTTTTAAGGCAGGGCAAAAGGGGCAGCTGCCCTGGGCCCTATCATTGTTGCGGGGCCCAAAGCAGCTGCCTCTTACTTGCCAACTATCCTGGTTTAAATTCCCTCGCGCCTTGAGGTTTTAGTCCCATGCTGTGTCCCAATATCTCAGTGTGAAGTGCTGCTACTAATGCTGTCCAGCTCTGCCCTTTTGTTGTGTACAGATGACTCACCTGCAGACCCTGTGTTTACATGTAAATTACCGGCATTCATATGTAAATGGCGGCATTCATATGTATAGCCATCAGCATTGATATGTATAGGGCGGCATAGTGGTGTAGTGGGTAGCACTTTCGCCTAGCAGTAAGAAGGGTCCCTGGTTCGATTCCCAACCATGACACTACCTGCCTGGAGTTTGCATGTTCTCCCTGTGCCTGTGTGGGTTTCCTCCGGGTACTCCGGTTTCCTCCCACATGCCAAAGACATGCTGGTAGATTAATTGGATCCTGTCTAAATTGGCCCTAGTATGTATGAATGTGAGTTAGGGACCTTAGAGTGTAAGCTCCTTGAGGGTAGGGACTGATGTGAATGTACAATGTATATGTAAAGCGCTGCGTAAATTGACGGCGCTATATAATTAACTGAAATAAATAAAAAAATAAAATATGCCCCCCTGAGGTCATATCCACAGTAATCTCTAGCAGCCAATCAACAAGCAGAAATCATGTGCTGTAACCTCTGGCAACTAATCAGTGAGCCGTAATGTGTGCTGTAACCTCTAGCAACCAGTCAGTGAGCGGTAATGATACACTGTAACCTCTGGCAACCAATCGCAAAAGCTGCCTAATCTGATTCAGTAAACTGATTTTGAGTCTAGCTGCTATTTCTTGTATGTCTCAGAGCAGGTGGAGAACAAAACTGCATTGGGGAGCCCCAAGAAAAGTTTTGCCCAGGGTCCAATCAATATTAAAGACGGCCCTGCCCTCCGAGGCAGCTAAAAAATGAAGTATCCGCGTATAACACGCACCCGCTATTTGCACCCGATTTTCAGGGTGAAAAAGTGCGTGTTACACGCCAATAAATACAGTAATTGCATTTCCATGTTCTGTGTACCTGTGTGAGACCAGATATAGAGAATGCGGGATCCTAAGTTTAATACCACTTTGATTGCTTATCAATTTCCTAGAAGAATGCAAACAGTCAGATATAATCAAGCTGGCACCTGTGTTATTAAGCATTTATAAAAAAAAAAATTGTAAAAAAAAAAAAAAAAAACAAGTACGCATATAAAAACAATGAATGGTGTGAACGTCTGATAGCATGCACAAGGGAGTTCCAGAGAAGGGGTGAAGCACAAGAGAAGTCCTGAATGTCTCAATAGTGTTGCCCACAAAGAAAAAAAGCCTGTATTTGGAACAAATGTTCTGGACTAAAGCAGGGTGACAGATTGTTTAGAACTTTTTAGTGTTTGAAGTTTGTCTTTGCTTTTTAATCCATGGAGGAGAAGAGAGAGCCAGTGGAGGGAGTTGAAAGAAAAGGGACGAGTAAGTCTTCTGCCTGCTTTTATGATGCTTCTGTTTGGCATGTACCCAGACATGGTAGAGTTAATCAGTATTTATTGTCATCATTGAAGCTCGCGTCTGGTCTCTATCCCCTGGCATCTCTTCTTCCTGGAACTTTGTGCTATCTCTTCAAATGTATCTTGGTTAATAAGCGTCTATTGATTTTCCTCTCCACCGTGGTCCAAGTTATTTTGGGAATGTGAAGGGAGGCCTGGAGTCAGAACCTTGGCTGTTAGCACGTAAATCTCTATCATAACGCAGGACAGTTTAGCCACCCGTGCTATTGTCTCTGGAAATTATTTCGGCTTGACTCGTTAAGTGCAGCAATTAATGAACACAAGTGGTACTGACACCATTAAGGCAGGCGTCTAAGATTTGTGCCCTCTATTTTGTATGCTGTATACCTCAATAACAAAAGCTGGAGAGCTCAGGATGCATGAAGGTTACTCTTCTTTATAGGGACCCTGTCACCTTGCCTATGCAGGGCGAAGTGACAGCGTCTTTGCAGAGGACACCCCATTATACTCACTTTACCATCATTACCTCAATGTTTCTTCTTCTATCATTGCCGACACTAAATTACCAGTGTCTGTGACTGTAAAGAGCATAGAAAGTACAGGCCGGCAAGTCGACAGCTTCTCCATAGAAAATATTTATTTGAGCATTACAGCAATAACATCACCCAAAAATTCTGACGCGTTTCGGTCTCAAAAGCTTTTGATGAAGGCCAAAATGCGTCAGTATTTGGGTGATGTTATTGCTGTAATGCTCAAATAAATATTTTCTATGCAGAAGCTGTCGAGTTGCCGGCCTGTACTTTCTATGGATCTTTTGTGAGCTTAATTAGTCAGAGCACCGACTGCTCTACACACCAACCATGCTATATAGCAGTAGAGCTTGGGTGAGTTTTTCTCTTGCTACTGTAGAGAGCAGTTGCATAGCTCACTTAGTCACATGACAGTGTTCGGCTGTGGCAATTGGTTGCTAGACCCAAGCCCTGTCACAAGAGAGGAGCTCATACACTATATTGTCGAAAGTATTGGGATGCCTGCCTTTACATGAACTTTACGGACATCCCAGTCTTAGTCCGTAGGGTTCAATATTGGGTTGGCTCCACCCTTTGCAACTATAACAGCTTCAGCTCTTCTGGGAAGGCTGTCCACAAGGTTTAGGAGTGTGTCTATGAGAATGTTTGACCATTCCAAATGGTTTCACAAAAAGTAAAAGTAATTTAAACCTGGTCTAGCGTGTTTCTGCATCTACACGGTGCAGGACAGATAACAGAGTCGTGTGCGTTTCACGCTCTGGATCTTTGAACTAAGTTTTGTCTGTCTTGTCGGAAAAGCGTATTGTATATAATTTTGGCCCTGTCATATTCAGAGGGGCCAGATCCAGAAACATCATGGGGGAAAACATGCACACACTATATATATATATATATATATATATATATATATATATATATATATATATATATATATATATATATATATATATATATTTTGTGCCTTGAAAAAGTATTCATACCCCTTGAAATTTTCCACATTTTGTCATGTTACAGCCAAAAACGCAACACAAAGTGGCTCATAATTGTAAAGTGGAAGGAAAATGATAAATTGTTTTCAAAATAAAAAAATAAAAAAATATCTGTGTGCATTTGTATTCAGCCCCCTTTACTCTGATACCCCTAACTAAAATCTAATGGAACCAATTGCCCTCAGAAGTCACCTAATTAGTAAATAGAGTCCACCTGTGTGTAATTTAATCTCAGTATAAATACAGCTGTTCTGTGAAGCCCTCAGAGGTTTGTTAGAGAACCTTAGTGAACAAATGGCATCATGAAGGCCAAGGAACATACCAGACAGGTCAGGGATAAAGTTGTGGAGAAGTATAAAGCAGGATTAGGTTATAAAAAAATATCCCAAGCTTTGAACATCTCACGGAGCTCTGTTCAATCCATCATCTGAAAATGGAAAGAGTATGGCACAACCGCAAACCTACCAAGACATGGCCGTCCACCTAAACTGACAGGCTGGGCAAGAAGAACATTCATCAGAGAAACAGCCAAGAGGTCCATGGTAACTCTGGAGGAGCTGCAGAGATCTACAGCTCAGGTGGGAGAATCTGTCCACAGGACAACTATTAGTCGTGTTCTCCACAAATCTGGCGTTTAAAGAAGAGTGACAAGAAGAAAGCCATTGTTGAATGAAATCCATAAGAAGTCTCGCTTGCAGTTTGTGAAAAGCCATGTGGGGGACACAGCAAACATGTGGATGAAGGTGCTCTGGTCAGATGAGACCAAAACAACACCAAAAAAGAAAAAAAAAAAAAACACCCCACCTCCTCCCAATTTCCCCCCACCAGATGCATCCTGTAGACAAGGGGTCTCAAACTGGTGGCCCTCCAGCTGTTGCGAAACTACAAGTCCCATGAGGCATTGCAAGGTTGACAGTTACAAGCATGACTCCCACAGGCAGAGGCATGAAGGGACTTGTAGTTTCGCAAACAGCTGGAGGGCCACCAGTTTGAGACCCCTGCCATAGACTATCCGATCCATAACGCAGCATTGCCCCCCAAAAGGTTTAATCCACCCCTATTTCTGAGGAGTAATACAGCCATCCTGCCCATGTATCTTTAAATTTATTCTGTTGGTCTTTAACCATATGTATCCATCTCTCTGCTTCCATTATTTTTTCTACCTGCCTTTTCCAATCCATTATAGTGGGACACCTACCTGGATTGTTTCCAAAATCTAGGTATCAATATTTTGGCTGCATTTAGCAAATGGGGAGTAACGCTTCTCTTATAAAACCTAGCAGATGATGGCATCCCATGAAAAAGAAAATGTAATGGAGAGATTTCTATAGGTCTGAGTGTCATTTTCTTAATTCAAGGGGCTATCTCCTCCCATAAAACTTTAATCTTTGGGCAATGCCACCATAAATGCAGAAATGAACCCCTTTGGTTGCATCCCCTCCAGCAGTTAACATCCGCCGATGGATATATATGAGCCAATCGAAACGGTGTACGCCATCTTGTCAGGACAATGGGATGGTTTAGATCAAAGCATATTGACGTGTTAAAATGGCCCAGTCACAGTCCAGACCTAAATCCAATTGAGAATCTGTGGCAAGACTTGAAAATTGCTGTTCACAGACGCTCTCCATCCAATCTGACAGAGCTTGAGATATTGTGCAAAGAAGAATGGGCAGAAATGTCCCTCTCTAGATGTGCAAAGCTGGTAGAGACATCCCCAAAAAGACTTGCAGCTGTAATTGCAGTGAAAGGCGGTTCTACAAAGTATTGACTCCGGGGGGCGCTATACAAATGTACCCCCCACACTTTTCACATATTTATTTGTAAAAATATTTGAAAACCATTTATCATTTTCCTTCCACTTCACAATTATGTGCCCCTTTGTGTTGGTCTATCACATAAAATCCCAACAAAATACATTTACGTTTTTAGTTGTAACATGACAAAATGTGGAAAATGTCGAGGGGTATGAATACTTTTTCAAGGCATATATATATATATATATATATATATGTATATGTATATATATATATAGCCATATCTATACACATTCATACACATAATGGAGAGGCCAGCGTGTGAAATAACTTCTGTGATACGAACCTATCACAAGTACATCTGGATTACTCAGAAAAACATATGGCTACAAGATTATACCTTCCACTGTTCTGCAATCACAGCAGAATTACGGGTGGCGGGCTCGGGCTTTGTGCAGACCTCTCTTCCACATAATAAGCAGTTATGGGAAAATCTCTAAACAATAAAGCTTCAGAGAGCTGCCCGGCCAGCCAACGCAGCACCCTCTGGTTAACCCCCATGTTTCCCGGTCAAGTGACTCGACTTAACATAAATCCATTACCTGGACCACCCATGTCCATGTATGCACCTTGCAATAACAGTTTATCACAAATCCCCTGAAATACAAACAATCTTGTCCGCATTACAGGTGAATAAGGCCCTCTATGTTAAAAGTCCAAAGTATAGGCCCAGAGCAGACTCCTCTTCGATCTTGTAGCACACAGGAGTAGACCACCACCACTGGGAGCCTCAACATCACACCGGATTTCACTGCCCACTTCAGATCTGGGAAGACGAAACCTGAAACATAAACAAAAGAAGGCACACCTACCTAGTACATTTTCATAAAACCTTTTATTAGTGTAAAATAGGGATCGACCGATTATCGATGCGGCCGATATTCACTTTTTCAGAAGTATTGGTAAAAAAACTGACCGATATTACCGATATTGCTTCAAGGGGTTTTATCAGGGGGATGATGGCAGGTGCATGCATCACCCTGGTACCGTTCTTTAAAGCGGACGGTCGGCTTTATTGTAATAACAACCAATGTGGCTCAGTAGCCGCTCGGCTTTTATTACAAGCAGCGGGAGGAGACATTCCCCCCCCCCACACGCCTTTCACCTTCTGCCGCTCGCCTGGGCACGTCTGCCGGCTGGCCAAAGACTCGAACAAAGCCGATGCTTCGTGCGGGTCTCCGATCTAGTAATCTGGAAGCGATGTCATGACATCACACCTTGAATTACCGGCATCTTAAAGTTTTAAAAAATAAAGTATTCAAAAACGCTGATCTTGACGTTTTGAATACTTTGAAGTGCAGAGGGGGGGTTTGGGGTCTTATAGACCCCCGATATCTCCATAAAGAGTACCTCTCACATGCCTATTACTGTCACAAGGGATGTTTACATTCCTTGTGACAACAATAACAGTGATAAAAAAAAAAATGTAAAATGACAGTGTAAAAATTTTATTTTTAAATGTATAAGATATCGGCAGGGGAGGTGGCCAGAATATCGGTATCGTATCAGCACCGTAAAAACTATATCAGTCGATCCCTAGTGTAAAATAATACAATGTATTCATTAAAGTGCACAAAATGTGTATTTAACAAGATCCAGTCCCAACGCCGTAAATGCTTCTATTCACCTGGGACGTAGCTTACTTGTCTCAGGGGCAATGCCCTCTTTCTCAGAGCTCCAAGGAAGAGGGCATCGCCCCTCAAACTCAGAAGTGTGTACTTTTGTGAGTACATTGTATTATTTTGCTCTAAAAAAAAGGTTTAATGAAAATGGACTAGGCCAGTGCGCTTTCTTTTTCTGTTTACGAATCCTTTGTAACAGTGGTCTCCAAACTGTGGCCCTTTGCTTGCCTTTATCTGGCCCTTGGTGCATTATTCCTCCCACTGATATGGGACACTATTCTGCCAACTGACACCAACAGTGGGGCACCATTCTCCCAGTGATGTTGATGTAGCACCTTGGAGTTTAGTCAGGGTTGCTCCTTGAAATTTACTTGCCAGGAATAGTTATCTTGGCTAATTGTTAGAGATCCATTGATTCCTCCCTAAGTTTGGCCTGGTTGCACTTGTCTCTTCTACCACTAGATGGCCGGGTACTTGGTGGTACTAGATACGAGAAGGGCAACGCATGGTCAGATTATGGGTATATGGGGCATCTCAGCCAATGGGCAGGGGTTTTCTTGAATCCCTTGGCCTGCTGGGAGAACCTATATATTTGGGTGGAGTCAGGTGATCACTGTTCTGTGCCACCTGGATGGCTGTCTGGATGGACGTGTGTTGTATTGCCTGGGCTGCTAGGCCAGAGATTGGGCCTATCCTGGGGCACATCTGGCTACTGGGCTGTCTGAGGGCCTATCCAGAAACAAGAGAGCAGCGCTGGGTAGGGACTGCGGCTTGCAGTCCAACCAAAAGTGACGGTTCTGCCAGCTGGAGAACCTGTCGTGGTCGGAGGTAGAGAGGAAGCTAAGGGACCATCCACCTTATTACCAGGGACCACAGTGAGTAACTGAAGCAAGTACCGGAGCAGCATTCTCGTCAACCGGGAACGGTGAAGAATCTGGAAACTTCAGTGGGTATTAAGCCAGGGACCCAGCCAGCGGAGGTGACGCTTGCAGAGCAGTCTTGTGTGTCAAGCCAGCGAGCAGGCCAGTGGGGTGAAGCTTGAGAGGTATCTTGAGTGCCAAGCTAGGGACCCAGCAGAGAAGCAGCGGTGACGCTTGAGGAAGATACCACCGTGAAGATTGGAGGAGCTCAAGGGATTCAGTGGTAGTGAATCAGAGGGTATAGTGAGAGAGACCGGGAGCTCAGTGGGCTGAAGAACCTACAAGGAGCGATTGTAGTGAAGGTGAAAGAACTGTTACGTTTTTGTTAGGAGCTGTTAAAGACTGTTGCCAAAGGAGACAGCATTCGTACGCCTGCAGATGTGGCCTCTTGCTGGATGCCTTTCCCTGCATGGCTGTCCTCCTATTGAAGTCTCGAGGTCTGCTAATTAATATTGCAACTACCTAAGGGTGTCCTGGCCCTAACCTCCTCTCCCCTAAAAAGTTTGTTTTGGATAGTCCTTGACTTCCATTGAAGCAGCAGCACAGCTTGGTCAAGTAAACGCGATAAAACACACAACCCAATCTATTGATTGGACGATGAAGGAGCAGCAGAACATTGAGGAGGTCCTCCTCATACAGTAGTTCATTGTTAGGGTTTCCATCGTCTTTAATCCATCCTGCAGTCCCACCTAGCCCATGTGTGGTCCCCATCTTGGTCCCTGAGGTGGCTCTGGACTCCCAGCCACGTGTCCAGTGGAGCCCAGAAACGTGTCCTTCCCCTGTCCTATCCATTCTACTCCTGTCACGAGGTTCCTCCACTATACCCTGTAACCCCCCCCCCCCCCCCCCAAATACAGCCTGCATCTCTCTACAGATCTAGTCATAGGTCCACAAGTGGCTCTTTGTACAGTCAGCTCTGCCTATGGCCAGAATTCATAGAATCGCTATGAGCAAGGGGAACTGACTCTGTAAGCACGGCAATTTTTTCCGAACCTACTATTTTTTATTCTTTTTATTTAATGATCTGCAGAGAGACTGCTTCTTGTCTAGAGCTCTGCAGAACATTACCTTATCGTACTGTGAGCAATGTGACCTGCAGTCCTGCACACCCTCTACTTACACAAAAGAAAAGACACATGAGTGGAATTAAATCTGACCCCTGGAAACTAACCATCCTGCAAATTATTTTAATTATTATAATTACCCCACTCCCACACATACAACTGTGTCGGATACTAGGTAGCTAATAATAATGTGCGTGCAATTTTCCTGCCAAAGTGGGGATTTTCTTCGGCTGTGTAGGGAAAAAGGTCATGACAGCCTACTCAGTATTTAAAGCACCTGTCCACCGATTTCACATATAACATATTAGGTGTATTGCAGCAAGTAAAATGCTATGCCTAAAGTGGCCAGTCGGAATCCATTTTGTAGAGGCCTATTGAATTCTGATTGGTTGTTATTAAGGATGAGTTTGGGTTCAGCTCTGGTTTTGGCTTTAACCCGGAAGTCCGCTTTCATTCCTGAGCCAATCAGCTGTTGCCAGGACAATATCTGCCCCACAGCTGCAGTTACACAAAAGGGCAGGGTTGCTTGTGACTTCATTGACCTAATATAGCAACTTGGACCCAAGTAACAATTTGGGAATAACACACATTGCAGTTGTTGGCATTATTGATTAACTTTCTTTCAACACTTGACTGGTTCACTTTAAAAAAAAAAAAATTTGGCACCACTTTTTTTTTTTACTGAGATGCTGACGCTGCACCCCTTATGTCACAGTCAGAGGTCAGGGGTCAGGTTTCGGAGACCAATAGAGAGGTTCGCACCAATTACAGGCTTACCCGAAACATGGAGCCCCAACCGGTGTTCACCAGAACTCCTGATGGTGGAGATGGGTTTTGCTGCATGCTAGTACCAGGTCGTGGTCCTCAGGATCGTCCCACCAGGAGGTGAGCAAGCCGAAGTCCAGTAGCAGATATGGCAGGTAGAGATCAAGCAGAAGCGTAGTCGGTAAACTAAGCCAGAGGTCGTGACAAGTAATTGCAAGATGGGGTGAGGCAGAAGCTTAGTCAAGAAACAAGCCAGAGGTTAGTAACAATTGGTAGTGAAGATACGAACGACAGCAGGAGTGACAAGAGCGAAATATTGGCTGAAGAGAGCACAATAATCTAGCAAACAGGAAATGCAAAGGTGTGGTTAAAATAGGAAGCTCATGGGTGGAGCAAGGAGTTTCAAGGTTCATGAGAAACAAGGTTCAAGGCAAGATTTTCCAAGGAATTGTCCAGGCTGCTGTCCAGCATCTCAGGGGGCTCAGCAAGAAGAGAAAGCACAGGTTGCCGGTTCAGACCCGGACCCTGACACTTTTGTAGCAGGCTTGCTGGTTTTTGGGGAAGGGGCTTCCAGGGCAGGAGGAGGTAAGGATGCTGCAGAATAGAGTTTAGTGTTATCACTTCATGTAGGTTAGCGTTAGGTTAAAGATTTAACAAGCTTTCAGATGGTAACAGTGGACCATGCCTGTGTATTTTGGGTTGAAACAGCCACTTGTAGTCTTAGAAGCCAGGGTGGCAATGTAGGAGCACATTTGGGATAAAGGGTTGCCCCCCCCCTATAACAGGAAGTGTCTGAACATGGACCTTCATGGCAGGATCACCATGTATTATTATGGTGAACAGACAAAAAGAGCAGAGTGTGCAGACTACCTGTATAAACGTTTATTAAAGGAAGGCAATTAGCAACTCGCATGAAGCAAAAAGAAGATTTCTTATCATGGTTCCCAAAAGGATTCCCAGCTGGGGAGGACACCAAAGAAACTGTCACAGTGGATACACTGGATTTGGTCTGTTTGGCACCTACTATAGCAAAGAGAAACAGCACAAGGGCACCAATCTAAGTGCAGCAAGGTGGAGAGGCGGACACAGCACACAATAATTGGCAACTCACAGCATGTGGATTATCTCATGCATTAAAGTCATTGGTGTATCTACAGCTGGGAGGACGAGACATCCAAGATCCCAGGATGGATCTGCTGCAGTAAGGAGTAGAGTGTGGTAGACGGGGTGACCAGGCAACCACAGGGCAGGAAGCAGCAAGTGTGGATCGATGAAGTACAGGCAAGGACAGTGGAAACAGGAAGTGATGTCAGAAGGCGTAGAAATATGTTTCAAATCCCATGCCCCTTTTTCAAGCCAGGCAGTGGATGGAAATAGGAGCTGTATTTATACTCCATGGACTATGCTGCTTGGAACTAGTGGAATTTCTCACCACCTCCCCCCCCCCTCAACCTTCTGAGACCCGTCATAGGTCCCAGATGGCTGTGGGACCATTCACAAAGTACAGCGCTGCTGCAAGGGGTGGAGTGTGGTAGCCGGGGAGACCAGGCAGCCTCAGGACAGAAAATGGTGAAGCGTCCTGTGTGGAGCACAGGTGAGGACAGGAAGTGATTAAACAGGAAGTGACGTCGTGGGGAGGTGCGGCAGCATGTTTCGAGGCCTACGCTTCTTTTTCAAACCAGGAAGTGGATGCAAATGGGAGCTGTATCTTTACTAGACAGGCTATTCTGCGTGGAACTACAAGGCGCAGCTGGTATAGTGACAAATGCAAATGCTAATGGTCCCTGTTGCATTTGTCACTATGCAAGCTGACCCTTGTAGTTGTAGACAGCAGAAGTTCTCACCCTCCCTCCTCTCGCAACCTGCTTGGACCCGTCATGGTTCCCAAAAGGCTGCGGGACCATTTACGAAGTTGGAGGCCAGCAGTGAAGCCACAAGGAATCACAGCCAGCTTCTCACGGTAAACTTGCTGGCACCGGAGACCTCAAGACCCGTGAAGAGCTGAATCCCTGGACAGGTAAGTGTCCTTTTATTAAAAGTCAGCAGCTACAGTATTTGTAGCTGTTGACTTTTATTTTTTTTCAAACTGTGAAGATTCTTTTTAAGTGTTAGGGGCTTGTTTAGGGGGAAAAGTGTTCGGGGGGGGGGCAGTTTATTTGTCCAGGTGCCTCACGCAGTACACTACCAGAGCCGGGGATCCGGTGATAGGAAGAAAAGCATCTCCCCAGAACACCAAACAACCAGAACAAAGATTATTTCACACACCGCAGGGTTGCCTAGTACACTACGGAATTACCAGAACAAAAGACTAAATCTCTCGGCAAGTAGACTTTGTTCTCTGTTTTTTTTTTCTTACCAGCCCGGGTGGAGTGGAACTAAAGCCAAAAAAAGGAAAAGCCATTATTTACAGTTTTTTTTTTTTTTTAGTGCTGCCCAGCAGCCGATAAATTCCGGCATTAATGTGAGATGTATAAATAGGCACACTTGTGGGCTCCGGCTTCTCAAATTCATTTATTTCCTTCCTCTGCACTTGTTCGAGTGCCAGCCGGTCACTTCTGGAAAGAATTCAGCTTACAAAACACGAACGGGGAACAGTAACAATCGCTCGCCAGTTCTTTGTGCCGCAACCCACCAGGTAAATTAATGTCAGGCGAAAGGGAGCCAACTGCGCTTCAATCTCCGCGGGGCTGAGAGTGACAGCGCCGGCGAGGAAGGCTGATATGTGGGTCATTCGTCACGCTAACGTTTCCATACAAATTAATTGCAGGAGGCGGAAAATTAGATCGGTGGCAGGGAGGGAAAATCTGCCGGTGCCAATCTACGGATGGATTTCAGAATAGCCCGGGGGCAGAAAGGTGTACGGGGCAGTGGACGCGGGCCGCATCCCCAAAATGAGATGCTAATTCTGTCACTCCCTGTATAATGTGTGCAGAAGCTTCCAAGGCTGGAACGAATATCTAGGAGACATGGATTGAAGGGGATAGACTGCCATTGCTGACTTGGTTTTTTTAGGCTCAACTGAACTTTTGGTTTAAATCAGCGAAATACATTCCAGGTGCGAATATTTGGGAATAAAAGAAAGGGGAAAAAAATACAAATAATGGCAAAAAGTGAAATCTCCCCAAAGCCCCCCAAGAGGGAAGGCATGGAGAGAAAGGGGATTTTAACATGCCAAAAGAAAATGTATATATACATCTACAATCATATAGCGTTACAAAAGTAGGTAAGATCAACAATATTTATTATCCATCGTTAAAAGCAAAGGTATTGATATCTAAAAACATACAGTCAGGTCCATAAATATTGGGACATCGACACAATTCTTATCTTTTTGGCTCTATACACCACCACAATAGATTTGAAATGAAACAAACAAGATGTGCTTTAACTGCAGACTTTCAGCTTTAATTTGAGGATATTTACATCCAAATCAGGTGAACGGTGTAGGAATTACAACAGTTTGTATATGTGCCTCCCACTTTTTAAGGGACCAAAAGTAATGGGACAGATTAACAATCATCCATCAAACTTTCACTTTTTAATACTTGGTTGCAAATCCTTTGCAGTCAATTACAGCCTGAAGTCTGGAACACATAGACATCACCAGACGCTGGGTTTCATCCCTGGTGATGCTCTGCCAGGCCTCTACTGCAACTGTCTTCAGTTCCTGCTTGTTCTTGGGGCATTTTCCCTTCAGTTTTGTCTTCAGCAAGTGAAATGCTCAATCGGATTCAGGTCAGGTGATTGACTTGGCCATTGCATAACATTCCACTTCTTTCCCTTAAAAACTCTTTGGTTGCTTTCGCAGTATGCTTCGGGTCATTGTCCATCTGCACTGTGAAGCGCCTTCCAATGAGTTCTGAAGCATTTTGCTGAATATGAGCAGATAATATTGCCCGAAACACTTCAGAATTCATCCTGCTGCTTTTGTCAGCAGTCACATCATCAATAAATACAAGAGAACCAGTTCTATTGGCAGCCATACATGCCCACGCCATGACACTACCACCACCATGCTTCACTGATGAGGTGGTATGCTTTGGATCATGAGCAGTTCCTTTCCTTCTCCATACTCTTCTCCTACCATCACTCTGGTACAAGTTGATCTTGGTCTCATCTGTTCATAGGATGTTGTTCCAGAACTGTGGAGGCTTTTTTAGATGTTGTTTGGCAAACTCTAATCTGGCCTTCCTGTTTTTGAGGCTCACCAATGGTTTACATCTTGTGGTGAACCCTCTGTATTCACTCTGGTGAAGTCTTCTCTTGATTGTTGACTTTGACACACATACACCTACCTCCTGGAGAGTGTTCTTGATCTGGCCAACTGTTGTGAAGGGTGTTTTCTTCACCAGGGAAAGAATTCTTCGGTCATCCACCACAGTTGTTCTCCGTGGTCTTCCGGGTCTTTTGGTGTTGCTGAGCTCACCGGTGCGTTCTTTCTTTTTATGGATGTTCCAAACAGGTGATTTGGCCACCCCTAATGTTTTTGCTATCTCTTTGATGGGTTTGTTTTGTTTTTTCAGCCTAATGATGGCTTGCTTCACTAATAGTGACAGCTCTTTGGATCTCATATTGAGAGTTGACAGCAACAGATTCCAAATGCAAATAGCACACTTGAAATGAACTCTGGACCTTTTATCTGCTCCTTGTAAATGGGATAATGAGGGAATAACACACACCTGGCCATGGAACAGCTGAGCAGCCAATTGTCCCATTACTTTTGGTCCCTTAAAAAGTGGGAGGCACATATACAAACTGTTGTAATTCCTACACCGTTCACCTGATTTGGATGTAAATATCCTCAAATTAAAGCTGAAGGTCTGCAGTTAAAGCACATCTTGTTTGTTTCATTTCAAATCCATTGTGGTGGTGTATAGAGCCAAAAAGATTAGAATTGTGTCAATGTCCCAATATTTATGGACCTGACTGTACAGTGTGATTCATAAAGGAGTATACAGTTTCCAGATGCTGTAAAACAGTAATGCCCTGTACACACGATCAGACATTCCGACCACAAAATCCGTCAGATTTTTTCCGATGGATTTTGTGCCAAACTTGTCTTGCATACACACGGTCACACAAAGTTGTTGGAAAATCCGATCGTTCTGAACGCGGTGAGGTAATACACGTATGTTGGGGGCAGTAGCCAATAGCTTTCGTCTCTTCATTTATTCTGAGCATGCGTGGTACTTTGTGCGTCGGATTTGTGTACACACGATCGGATTTTGTTGTCGGAAAATTTTATATCCTGCTCTCAAACTTTGTGTGTCGGACATTCCGACGGAAAAAGTCCGATGGAGCCCACACACGATCGGAATTTCCGACAACACAATCCGATCGTACTTTTTTCAGTCGGAGAATCCAACCATGTGTACAGGGTATAACAGTTGAAGACCCGGACCACTGCGAACTTAGATACAGTGGATATAAAAAGTCTACACACTCCTGTTAAAATGTCAGGTTTATGTGATGTAAAAAATGAGGCAAAGATAAATCATTTCATAATTTCATTTTTCGACCTTTAATGTGACCTATAAACTGTACAACTCTATTGAAAAACAAACTGAAATCTTTTGGGGGGGTAAAACTAAAAAACAAAAATAATGTGGTTGCATAAGTGTGCACACCCTCTTATAACTGGAGATGTAGCTGTGTTCAGAATTAGGCAATTACATTCAAACTCATGTTGAATAGGAGTCAGTACACACTTGACATCATTTAAAGTGCATCTGATTAACCCCAAATAAAGTTCAGCTGTTCTAGTAGGTCTTTCCTGACATTTTCTTAGTTGCATCCTACAGCAAAAGCCATGGTCTGCCGAAAGCTTCCAAAGCATCAGACGGATCTCATTGTTAGAAAGTATCAGTCAGGAGAAGGGTACAAGAAAGAAGTTATTAGATATACCATGGAACACGGTGAAGACAGTTTTCTCCACTTGAATGCGGATTTCTCTGCATGCAATTCGCATGACAGGAGAGGTTTCATGGCTCTCAATGGAGCTGGTTCACACATCTCCATGGTGGCTGCAGAGCAGATTACACAGGGGTCCTGTGCGTCTTTGGCTTAGTTTCCGGTCTAAATTCATGCAAAAACCCAGACCTGATTCGTCCCTGAAATGGAGAACAGAGACGCACTGGACCCCTGCTGTGAGCCGCATCTAATTTAGGTGTGAACCCAACCTTATAGTGCGTTGAAACTGTGTACTTCTTTATAAATCACACTGTATAATAAACACTAACAGAACTATTGTACAGCCAGCATATCACTTGAGAGTAAACATGGAATGGTGGGGGATCAACGCATTTCGCCCACGATGGGCTTCTTCAGTATCCACTTTGTGTTTACTACTTTAACACCCAATAAAGATATGAAGGAAAATACTGATAAATGGGAACATCTGTCAGTGAATGATCCTTATGGTGGTGATGTTTCTTGCAACTGATGTTAATCCCAGTTAAACCAAGAGTTTATTTGGAGTATGCATAGGGGGAAAAGGAATTTCAATGCACAGGCGGGGGGTCACCCCAGAAGAAAGGGGGACAAAATCCTCACGCACCAATTCACTAGCTGGATATGCAGAAAGAGGGGGGGGGGGGTCCATATATGAAGCCAACTAAGGGAGGCACCCAATATGCTGACGGTCCTGTTTAGGTGTGTACAGCCAGCTTTGTGAACCTATCACCCAGCACAGCTGAAGCCAAACTGTGGGCAAACAACTAAACACATAGAAGGGAGCTGTTTAACCTGCCAAAGGGTTTAAATTTCGGTCCATACAGTCCTGCGATTTACACAGCTCTGCCACACAGCACAGCTCTGTCTCGCAGAACCCCGTGACTGGACAGTGAAAAGAGGCAGCAGACCTATGAATTCATCTCCTTCACACTGCTTTCGCCTCCTACCTGCATGCTCCCTGTAATGCATCACATCTAATTGGCTCTTTGTGCCGCTTCTCCCTCCCCCAGTTTAAGCTCTGCTGTTCAGGGACTGCAAGAGGCTGTCATTGCCAGGTACTTACACCGCCTACATGAAAAAAATATATATTTAATGATATGTAAATGAGGGCTGCCTTATTTTTTTTATCTTTTCTATCTGCCTGGAGTTCAGCTTTAAATAACTCCTTCTTGTACAACTAGCAAAATCCTATTTCCTCCATCTGCACCTGATGGTACAGAACCGCACTTAGGAGAAAGAATTCCCTTTGTGAAATCCTTCTAATGACCTTGTGTATTATTTTTCAGACTAATAAGATGCATCTTCTGACCTCTGTAATAAATATAGAATATTATCCTCATAGTGCTGATGACAGAGGCAGCACATTTCATCCTGTAGCTGTGTGTTCCTGCGTTGCTTTGTACAAAGAAAAGTACAGAGGTAACAGCAGGTGATAAGAGCGTCAATATGTGCGTTCTTCTATCAGCGCTCAGTGGGAAGATGTGTCTGTAGAAATGCAGATTTTTTTCTGCTCAGGTTTGTCTAAACATTTAGGTTAGAATATATATGTCTGTATCTCGTAGGGCTCATTGACACTTGCGGTTGGTGAGGCGGTAAAACCCTGAGGTCGAGGTGCTTTTTCACCCCCCCCCCCAACTGCTCCCCCTTGGGTCTACACATGCCTTGGGCGCTATGGCTTACTCCATGGCCGAGACAGGAATTATATCCCCGTCGCACCACCGACCGCGACCCATTAATAATCCAGCTTTTAGATAGTTAAAACAGCAGGTAAAGAGGTGAACATGGATCGCTCTTCAGTGGGCAAAACAAGTGTAAACAAGGACAAAAGAAAGCACACTAACAGGAGATCGTCAATATAACGAAAGCATAATTGACGATCAAAAAGAAAAAAATGGGCGGGACTTTATATGAGGCACAAAAGACGTGTCTCCGCCCCTAAATTGGTTATTATGAGAAAGTTCGGGACTTTAAATGAAGCATATGACAGACCATAAAATATAAAAGCGTATTTATTGTCAAGGAGTGTTTCTAACACATAATTTATACATGCAGAATTCACATAAGTACAAAACACGACTACATTAAATATATATACACACATACCCTGTTTCCCCCGAAAATAAGACCTAGTGTGATTCTCAGTGATGGCTGCAATATAAGCTCTACCACCCAAATAAGCCCTACCCTGTTTCCCCAAAAATAAGCCCTACCCTGAAAATAAGACCTACAAGGACTTTAACTGGGGCTTATTTGGGGGGTAGGGCTTATATTGCAGCCATCACCGACAATCATGCTAGGTCTTATTTTCGGGGAAACAAGGTACAATGTGTAAGTGTCAAAGCACATGCCGGTATACAAGGCTCCATATGATGAGTAAAGAATTAAAATAATTGTACATAAAACTGAAGAAATATAAAAACATGATAGATCCTAAATAAGACCGACGCGTTTCATGGTATAAACCACTCTTCAGGGGCGAATGCGTCAACATGTCTAAAAAAAAGACCAATAAGTCTAATAAGAAACCTCAGAGATATTGTAAATTTGTATAATGAGCAGGAAAGGAAATATCCAATCCTACATAACTTACATGGAGCTGATAAGCAAAACATGCGGTATGGTCCAACCAGGGACCCGTGGGCTGGACTGTCCCGGGAGCTGAGATAGGTGTTTTGTACTTGTGTGATCTCTGCATGTATAAATTATGTGTTAGATATACTCCTTGACAATAAATACGCTTTTATATTTTAATAGTCTGTCATATGCTTTATTTAAAGTCCCGAACTTTCATAATTGAAGATCAATAGAGATTGTCATCTCCAAAAAGGTAGGACCTTTCCCACCACCCAGTGTAGGTTGGCTAGGGAGGGGTAAAACTTGGCCCCCATTACCTTATCCTGTTTCACCTGATTGTGGGAGGACCCCAGGCTGTATAAATAGGTGTATAGGTAAAATGTATATTTAGTCAGTTTTGAATAAGCGGTGAGTAAGCACAAAACACGTTAGATATTTACTACTGATGCCCTCTACTTTGTAGATATGTGATTTTTGTTCAAGCAGTTTCAGTAAAGACTTTTTTATTTGAGCTGCTCCTTTTGTTCTATAAGGACAGCCATGATCTGGTGTGTTGGCAGAAATGGATCAGCAGACCAACCTGGAGCACTGCTTATTTTTCTACGTGTCAACAAGCTCTGGCTGTATGTTTAGGGTCGTTGTCCTGCTGGAAGGTGAACCTCCGCCCCAGTCTCAAGTCTTTTGCAGACTCTAACAGGTTTTCTTCTAAGATTGTCCTGTATTTGGCTCCATCCATCTTCCCATCAACTCTGACCAGCTTCCCTGTCCCTGTTGAAGAAAAGCATCCCCACATCATGATGCTGCCACCACCATGTTTCACGGTGGGGATGGTGTGTTCAGGGTGATACGCAGTGTTAGTTTTCCGCCACACATAGCGTTTTGCAATGTTGGTCTCATGTGACCAGATCACCTTCTTCCTCATGTTTGCTGTGTCCTCCACATGGCTTCTCACAAACTGCAAACAGGACTTCTTATGACTTTCTTTCACCAATGTCTTTCTTCTTGTCACTCTTCCATAAAGGGCAGATTTGTGGAGAACACGACTAATAGTTGTCCTGTGGACAGATTCTCCCGCCTGAGCTGTGGATCTCTGCAGCTCCTCCAGAGTTACCATGGACCTCTTGGCTCTTCTCTGATGAATGCTCTCCTTGCCCGGCCGGTCAGTTTAGGTGGACAGCCATGTCTTGGTAGCTTTGCAGTTGTGCCATACTCTTTTCATTTTCGGATGATGGATTGAACAGAGCTTCGTGAGATGTTCAAAGCTTGGGATATTTTTTTTATAACCTAACCCTACTTTAAACTGCTCCACAACTTTATCCCTGACCTGTCTGGTGTGTTCCTTGGTCTTCATGATGTTGTTTGTTCTCTAACAAACTCCTGAGGGCTTCACAGAACAGCTGTATTTATACTGAGATTAAGTTACACACAGGTGGATTCTGTTTACTAATTAGGTGACTTTTGAAGGCAATTGGCTCCACTAGATTTCAGTTAGGGGTATCAGAGTAAAGGGGGCTGAATACAAATGTACCCCATGCTTTTCACATAATAATTTGTAAAAAATTTTGAAAACCGTTTATCATTTTTCTTCCACTTCACATTTATGTGCCACTTTGTGTTGGTCTATCACATAAAATCCCAATAAAATACATTTATGTTTTTGGTTGTAACATGACAAAATTTGGAAAATTTCAAGGGGTGTGAATACTTTTTCAAGGCACTGTATATAGCGCCAACAACTTTACAAAAGAAAGGCCGACCTTGCAGTTGCACCCTTATGTTCCTCAGGTTGTCTAGGACAGATGTGTATTTATAGAGGCACAGTCCTTTTTTCCTGCCCTAGAGACCTTGAAAACCTCCAATATTCTTTGTGTTTTTTTTTTATAATAACATAGAAGCCTCTATGTCCTTCTTCCCACACACAATAAGACCCGGATGTCTCAGGGTTCTTCATGGTCATAGAGTTCTACAGTACTATTTGTGCCATAGAGACAAAACAAGCAACGTTATTAACTTCTCTATTGAACTGTATTGTAATTTATCTGTCCCCCTTTATATTATAACTTGCTGCATAAACTGTTGGCGCTATATAAATCCTGTATAATAATAGTAATAATAATAATCAACCCATAACAACTAAACATCCCTGTAGCCACGTATAATGTATGTGTGTTGTGTCTTTTTCTATGTTTAGCCCGGAATGGGGGCAATTAGTGTGCAGAAAGGTGTCAGTCCCTCCCCCCTAAAGTGAAACTCTGCCAAAACTTAGTAGGGTAGGGTTAGAACCTCTGTTTCTAGGTTTATATCGCTGTGTGTTTCCCCACTGGAGAGATTTTCCCTTCCTTTCTGTTCCATTGACAATGTTGTCACCAGAAAAGAAAAGGAAGGGTGCAATACAAACATGTCTTTCTGAAGTAGAGCAAAGGATGCCAGAACCTTTGAGTGAGGGGGCTGGGGGGAGGGATGTGCTGTGAGTGTGGGGTGAGATTGCTGGGGATAGATGTGTTGTGGGGGGTGGAGTGGCCCAAAAGGGATATTCGGGGGCATACTGTGACGTACGTACCATGAGCGGAGTCATCAAGGGTGAGGTGGGTGGGGAGGGATGTACTGTGAGCGGAGGGTGAGGTGGGTGGGGAGGGATGTACTGTGAGTGGAGGGTGAGGTGGGCGGGGAGGGATGTACTGTGAGCGGAGGGTGAGGTGGGCGGGGTGGGATGTACCATGAGTGGAGGGTGAGGTGGGCGGGGTGGGATGTACCGTGAGTGGAGGGTGAGGTGGGCGGGGAGGGATGTACTGTGAGGTGGGCGGGGTGGGATGTACTGTGAGTGGAGGGTGAGGTGGGCGGGGAGGGATGTACTGTGAGGTGGGCGGGGAGGGATGTACTGTGAGCGGAGGGTGAGGTGGGCGAGGAGAGATGTACTATGAGCGGAGGGTGAGGTGGGTGGGGAGGGATGTACTGTGAGTGGAGGGTGAGGTGGGTGGGGAGGGATGTACTGTGAGCGGAGGGTGAGGTGGGCGGGGAGGGATGTACTGTGAGCGGAGGGCGAGGTGGGCGGGGAGGGATGTACTGTGAGCGGAGGGTGAGGTGGGTGGGGAGGGATGTACTGTGAGCGGAGGGTGAGGTGGGCGGGGAGGGATGTACTGTGAGCGGAGGGTGAGGTGGGCGGGGAGGGGGATGTACTGTGAGTGGAGGGTGAGGTGGGCGGGGAGGGATGTACTGTGAGCGGAGGGTGAGGTGGGCGGGGAGGGATGTACTGTGAGCGGAGGGTGAGGTGGGCGGGGAGGGATGTACTGTGAGCGGAGGGTGAGGTGGGTGGGGAGGGATGTACTGTGAGCGGAGGGTGAGGTGGGCGGGGAGGGATGTACTGTGAGCGGAGGGTGAGGTGGGCGGGGAGGGATGTACTGTGAGCGGAGGGTGAGGTGGGCGGGGAGGGATGTACTGTGAGTGGAGGGTGAGGTGGGCGGGGAGGGATGTACTGTGAGTGGAGGGTGAGGTGGGCGGGGAGGGATGTACTGTGAGCGGAGGGTGAGGTGGGCGGGGAGGGATGTACTGTGAGCGGAGGGTGAGGTGGGCGGGGAGGGGGATGTACTGTGAGCAGAGGGTGAGGTGGGCAGGGAGGGATGTACTATGAGCGGAGGGTGAGGTGGGCAGGGAGGGATGTACTGTGAGCGAAGGGTGAGGTGGGCGGAGAGGGATGTACTGTGAGCGGAGGGTGAGGTGGGCGGGGAGGGATGTACTGTGAGCGGAGGGTGAGGTGGGCGGGGAGGGATGTACTGTGAGCGGAGGGTGAGGTGGGCGGGGAGGGGGATGTACTGTGAGCAGGGGGTGAGGTGGGCAGGGAGGGATGTACTGTGAGCGGAGGGTGAGGTGGGCGGGGAGGGATGTACTGTGAGCGGAGGGTGAGGTGGGCGGGGAGGGATGTACTGTGAGCGGAGGTTGAGGTGGGCGGGGAGGGATGTACTGTGAGGTGGGTGGGGAGGGATGTACTGTGAGCGGAGGGTGAGGTGGGCGGGGAGGGATGTACTGTGAGCAGAGGGTGAGGTGGGCAGGGAGGGATGTACTGTGAGCGGAGGGTGAGGTGGGCGGGGAGGGATGTACTGTGAGCGGAGGGTGAGGTGGGTGGGGAGGGGGATGTACTGTGAGCGGAGGGTGAGGTGGGCGAGGAGGGATGTACTGTGAGCCGAGGGTGAGGTGGGCGAGGAGGGATGTACTGTGAGCCGAGGGTGAGGTGGGCGAGGAGGGATGTACTGTGAGCAGAGGGTGAGGTGGGCGAGGAGGGATGTACTGTGAGCGGAGGGTGAGGTGGGCGGAGAGGGATGTACTGTGAGCCGAGGGTGAGGTGGGCGAGGAGGGATGTACTGTGAGCGGAGGGTGAGGTGGGCGGGGAGGGATGTACTGTGAGCGGAGGGTGAGGTGGGCAGGGAGGGATGTACTGTGAGTGGAGGGTGAGGTGGGCAGGGAGGGATGTACTGTGGGCGGAGGGTGAGGTGGGCGAGGAGGGATGTACTGTGAGCGGAGGGTGAGGTGGGCGAGCAGGGATGTACTGTGAGCGGAGGGTGAGGTGGGTGGGGAGGGGGATGTACTGTGAGCGGAGGGTGAGGTGGGCGAGGAGGGATGTACTGTGAGCCGAGGGTGAGGTGGGCGAGGAGGGATGTACTGTGAGCCGAGGGTGAGGTGGGCGAGGAGGGATGTACTGTGAGCAGAGGGTGAGGTGGGCGAGGAGGGATGTACTGTGAGCGGAGGGTGAGGTGGGCGGAGAGGGATGTACTGTGAGCCGAGGGTGAGGTGGGCGAGGAGGGATGTACTGTGAGCGGAGGGTGAGGTGGGCGGGGAGGGATGTACTGTGAGCGGAGGGTGAGGTGGGCAGGGAGGGATGTACTGTGAGTGGAGGGTGAGGTGGGCAGGGAGGGATGTACTGTGGGCGGAGGGTGAGGTGGGCGAGGAGGGATGTACTGTGAGCGGAGGGTGAGGTGGGCGAGCAGGGATGTACTGTGAGTGGAGGGTGAGGTGGGCGAGGAGGGATGTACTGTGAGTGGAGGGTGAGGTGGGCGAGGAGGGATGTACTGTGAGCGGAGGGTGAGGTGGGCGAGGAGGGATGTACTGTGAGCGGAGGGTGAGGTGGCCGCATGGGTGTGCTGTGAGGGAAGAATGTCCTCTCTCCCAGGGGATTTTCGTTACATTGCCGTAACTTTATCTATCTTGGATGATAACAGCCCAGATCTGGATTCATTACTTTTGATATGTGGCCAAATTTCTTAGTCTGTGGCTACCTCTGACTGAGGGATTCCTATATTTTCTGATATGAACAATCTATGATTATTTCCGGTCTTCTATGAATATTCACTTTGATACAGCATCCCCTGTTTGAAAGTATCATACCTAGACACTCGTGATCATTGATTCACAGGTGGTTCCTGGGTGTTGTTTGCCTAGTGATTCGCTCTGACCTCATTGCGCCACCTTACTTTTTCCCTTTGTTGGAAATTACTTTGTCGATCACTGATTGATTAATATGTGATTCCTTTTGCAAGATAGTGAGACCCCTTTCTCTTCTTTGCAACTACTGAACACCAAAATGTGTCCTGAAGAAGTGTACAACAAAACGCGTAGACGCATTAGAGCTCATATCATATATAGATTGTTTTTTGTATATATGATTTTTATTGATGTTTCTTTCATGTTCCTGTTGTTTGTTTTGTAGGGAGGGGGTCTGGATTTGTGGGTGATTGTGCTGTAGGTGGGCGGAGTGAGGTGATCAGGGAGGAGAGGTGGTTGGTGCTCCATGAGTCAGGGGAGGGGGCTGCGGTGAGAAGAAAGGGATGTCCTGTTAGTGGGGTGGTTGTCGGTAGGTGCGTCATTAGTGGGGAGTTGAGGTTGCCGGGGAGGGATATGCTATTGGCTCATTCTTGGCTTTATATTACACTATTTTATGACTCCAGCATGTTTAGTAATGATATGAAAATGATAAAATTGTATATTTTTAATGTACAAGTCCTCCCATTGGTGTCATTGGCAGACATTCCTTGTATCTTCTGATTGCATTCACATCTGATAAGACGGATTGCAATTCATTATTGTGACTCTTGTGTCCACAGTTGGAGTGCCAAGCTCTACCTGACCCCAAGTAACATCGTCCTGCTGACTGCCATTGCTCTGATTGGAGTGTGCGTTTTCATCCTGGCAATAATCGGCATCCTACACTGGCAAGAGAAGGTAAGATCCCAGCAAAGCTCCTCTGGAGGCAGCTGCTCCTATATAGGTGTATCAGGGCCAAGCACTGTGGAGGCTTCAGCAAGACATCTTCTCCCTCCCAGCCATGAATGAGCCTTGTCACTTGTCATGTTCATTGATGCTTTGAAATACGTGAAGCTGCATATGTTACATATGTAATTGTTACATACATAAAGAAGAGCTGCACCAAGAACCATTGTGCTCCGACATTTCTATGGTAATTGTACAGCTTAGAAAAATTCTTGGGTCCAAAACACGTCAACTAAATCTTGGAAATTCAGACTGAGCCTACAATGAAAATACAAAAGCTGAAGGGCACCTTCAGTAAAAACTGCACATGATCAATAGATGTAGGAAAAAACAATTGATATAATGATTAATACATGCAAATCTCGACATTTCTTGTGAAAGTCAAGGTTGGCCTCTCCCACCTCCTGAGCTTTTCTACATCCCTTTTTTTGTGTCAGTATTTTGTAATAGATTAAAGGAGAAGAGTGGGGATCAAAAATAACAAACATATAGTCACCTCTCTGGGTGTGATTGTCACGAGGGCCACATACCTGATGTGAAACCTAAGTAGTGGGGAGGCCTCCCTTGCACCTCGGGTCCTTAAAGCCTCTGGAGATGGAGACAGAGACTTGGTGGACACCGAGTGGCAGGGGTGCCAAGGGTGCGAAGCACCGTGCAAGCCTTAGTCCGGGATCCGAACCGAGGTCAAGTCCAGTTGGGCAACGAAGCATAAAAGGGTTATTCAGAAGAAGAATGGTCAAGATCCAAGCAGGGGTCAGTTCCAATCTGGCAGCTGAGTACAAAAGGGTCAAAGAAGTAGAATGGTTAAGGTACAAATCCGAGGTCAAAGGCAAGCAGCAATCAAGAGTAGTCAAACAGGTTTCCAGATCACAACAGGTTCAGACAGATCACACACTATCACAGGAGCTAGGGGGGACTGAAGATAATTCAGCAATTTGGCAGTGTCTGGGCTGGGCTTATATAGGAAGTTTGAGGTCACTTCCTGTGCACCTCCTGGGTCTTTTCCCGCCTTTTTTCATCAGGTTGAGGTCACTTCCTGTGCGGGGCATGGGCATTTTCCTTCCCTTTTCCATCAAGTCTTCTGCGCAGGTGCGGGTTGGCACCCTGAGGCGTCTTTGGCGCATGCTCAGTTGGCACAGATTTGCTCTTGCGGCAATGCGCCATTAGTGCATGCGTAGTAAGCCCTGGACTCTTACAGTGATGCTGCAGCTGTCCCATTCTGGTTCTGTTTCAATCTTTTTTTTTTTTCGTTTTACAAAATAAAGTAATACAATTTAGTATATGTTTTTACATTGTTGAGGCTATCAATAATGGTAAAGGCATACAGTAGTATCAAAATCGAGGAATATCAGTATAGTCCTGTATTTTAATCTTGTGGTACTCACAACCGCTGAGCTATCCAGGAACAGTCCACAGGTTCAATAACCACTGGTCTGAACTACAATGAAGACCATCTGAAGCTCTAAGCTGAGGACGGCTAGCTTGCACCAGTCCCTCCACCGCACAGTCCAGCTAGTATAACCCTCTTCCAAGAGTCAACCAGAAGCGAGGGACTAACCCAGAGGTCCTAAACCAAGAGCGATGCCTTCAAAAATATTAACAATGTAAATTTGAAGAAATAACAGGTTCCATACCGTGATAAACATTCAATAGAACCAGAAGTTGGGATATAGGACCCGAGATTATTATTAAAAGAACTTAGAAAGAAAGTCCCAAACGAGCAAAAGCAGGAAAAGAAAAGAGAAGGGGGGGAAGGAGGGGAACAAGAAATGTCCGTCCCCCTCCGGTTCTAAGCCCAAGAACTAAGCGCTCACATGACCACTGATCACTTAGTTATCAGTCTTCTCAGAACAGAGAGCGGCGACTGTCAGTCAGTGCTCTCTGCTCTGCCCCCTCCAGTGCTCAAGGGAACGATGAGCTGGGGTGGTGGTGGGAGCAGCTGGCTCAGGCTCTCAGCAGCAATGATGAGTGGCTGAGCCAGCTGCCAGTCAGGCATCTGGGTGGCTCTGGACATTGTCGGGATCCTTTCCAGAGCCTGGCGCGGCTTTGTGGTATCAACCGACAGCGGACTTTAGCCACTGTCGAGCAGGAGCAGCTGGCTCAGGTTGTCAGTGGCGTGCTTAGAAGCTGAGCCAGCTGCCAGTCAGGTATCTGGGTGGATCCAGACATTATTGTCCTATCCTTCCAGAGCCTGAAGCCGCTCCATGACATCAGCCAACAGCAGACTTTGGTCCGCTGTCAGTTGATTCTGGGTTGCAGGAAAGTAAAAGCAAGTGTACTCCTGTAACCCAGAAGAGAAGTATGCTCAAAAAAAGCTTTGGCCATAAGTCTCTCTTAAAGTGGACTTATCATGGGAATTATTTCACCATGTTAATTGCTTGGATACTAAGTAATGTCTCATTGTAACACTTCCAGGTAGCTATTATCTTTCAGAGATTACAGTACTTCTCCTGACAATACCTTCATCTGATTTTCTCTTCAGAAGGACAGAGACATCTATGTTCAGGCATCATCCAGGGTCACCGTCTACTTGAGGGAATTAGGTGTTGACTCAAAGCTGATACAATCATGTAATGTTCACTTCCTGACACAGATCAGGCCCTACTTCAGCTTCACATCTACAAGATTACAATGTACAGTCTGGTCACTGGGGAAAAAGGAGAATGAGGAAATGTTTCCTCCTGCCTGCAGCAGACTGATGACCTCATCATCATCATGTCTAGGCAAATTGATTGGACTAGAGCTCTAGAACCTAAAGATAAAAAGATGGAGCTTTAAAAAAAAAAAAACTTGTGACGTGTCTAGAATTTATTAATAAGGACTTGTAATGTTACCCCTTTTAATAAAACTTGTGTCCCCATTTCTCTCTTCATTACTTTTGTAGAAATGCTTCCTCATCGCTGTTCAGATTCTTGTCATGTTCTTTCTGGAAGGATTAAAAGTCACCTCAGATAGCATAAGTGACAGATGTCTGGCTTTCCTATGCCTGTAATTAGCATATTGTAATTAATGAACCTGCACCTGATCTTTATAAAGTGACTTTCAATAGAAAAACGTTGTCATGCTGTTGCTTCAAGAAATAAACAGAATATTTGGAAGCAGGGCTTTGAATAAAACACCAAAGAATATGTAATTTATGTATAAAAAAAATACAGTAGTTCTGTTGATGGACCTAATACACGATTATTGGACGTACATCCATAAAATCAGTGTATCTGTGCATACATTATATTTTTTTGCATACATTATATTTTTTTGCATACATGTTTTGTCCGCAGCAACGTATAGAACATTGCCTTCGGCAGTACGGCTCTTCACAAACTCATGTTTCATGTCAATAAGATGAGTGTCACGTCTTCTGTCTCCAAGGGGTTGATTTACTAAAACTGGAGAATGCAAATTCCGGTGCAGCTCAAAGCTTTATTGAACAAGCTGAAGTTAGAAGCTGATTGGTTACCATGGACAGCTGCACCAGATTTTGCCCTCTCCAGTTTTAGTAAATCGACTCCCAAGTGTCATGTCTTATTGTCAGTGACATGAAACATGAGTTTGTGAAAAGGTGTACTGCCTATGGCAGCCATTATCAACAAGGGTTCCTATAGAGTTTTCTAGAGGTTCATTGAGCTGTGGCTGATTTACCTCCCCTTTGATGGTGTCTGTATAGTTCAGGGGCCAGTGGCACTTGGCAAAGCCAACAATGTGTCACCAGTTAATCCTATAACTGTATATAAGGGGGGCATTCTTCCCACTCGCCATCGATGTAAGGGGAATTCTTCCCACTCACTATCTGTGTAAGGGCATTCTTCCCACTCACCACCAATGTTGGTGGTCAGTGGAAAGAATGCTCTTTACATTGGTGGCCTGTGAGAAGAATGCTCCTTACATTGGTGGCCAGTGAGAAGAATGCTCCTTACATTGGTGGCCAGTTGGAAGAATTCCCCTTACATTGATGGTCAGTGCAAAGAATGTCCCTTACAATGGTGGCCAGTGGAAAGAATGCCCCTTACATTGGTGGTCAGTGGAAAGAATGCCCCTTACATTAGTGGTCTGTGGGAAGAATGTCCCTTAAATTGGTGATCAGTGGAAAGAATGCCCCTTACATTGGTGGTCTGTGGGAAGAATGTCCCTTACATTGGTGGTCTGTGGGAAGAATGTCCCTTAAATTGGTGACCAGTGGAAAGAATGCCCCTTACATTGGTCGTCAGTGGAAAGAATTCCCCTTACATTAGTGGTCTGTGGGAAGAATGCCCCTTACATTGGTGGCCAGTGAGAAGAATGCTCCTTACATTGGTGGCCAGTGGGAAGAATGTGCCTTACATTGGCGGCCAGTGGGAAGAATGCCCCTTACATTGGTCGTCAGTGGAAAGAATGCCCCTTACATTGGTGGCCAGTGGGAAGAATGTCCCTTACATTGGTAGTCAGTGGGAAGCATGCTCCTTACATTGGTCGTGAGTGGAAAGAATGCCCCTTACATTGGCAGTCAGTGGGAAGAATGCTCTTTACATTGGTGGTCAGTGGGAAGAATGCACCTTACATTGGCGGTCAGTGGGAAGAATGCCCCTTACATTGGCGGTCAGTGGGAAGAATGCCCCTTACATTGGTGGTCAGTGAGAAGATTCTTCCCACTGACCACCAATGTAAGGAGCATTCTTCCCACTGATCACCAATGTAAGGAGCATTCTTCCCACTGATCACCAATGTAAGGAGCGTTCTTCTCACTAGCCATCAATGTAAGAATTCTTCCAACTGACCACCCATAAATTGGTTTTAGAAGACCTGCAAATTATTTTAGGGGTTCCTCTGGGGTAAAATAGTTGAGAGATGCTGGCCTAAGGCAATGTTGTATACGTTGTAAAAAAAAATAGCAAAAAAAAAAAAATGAATGTATGCACTGATATGCTGATTTTAGGAACACATGCCTACTAAAATTGTGATAGGTCCATCAATTGAACCTTTGTAGTATGTTGTATTTGCATTTTGTTAGTGGTATATTCAAGAACCCGATCCAAATAGTCATATTTTTTGGGATGGTGGCACTGAAAGGATTTCTAATTTGTTTTTAGAATTCTACTAATCAAGTCCTTCAAGGAATATGTTACCATTCAAAGCTGTGTAATCCCTTATGGCTTAACTGGTGGAGTCACACAGGTAGAGGCTTTAACTGGGTCCAGGGACTGGATATGGCACCCGGGAGACTTTAAAAGTGACCCTGAATAGTCCCATGTGCAGGCTTCTTTAAACTACTTCAGCACTAGGCTGTGTACTCCTTTATTACCAGCCCTTTTTTGCAGTTTTCAGTGCTGTGATAAGACTAACAATTACTTGGTCATTCAATACTGTACTCAAATGAATCCTATTCAATATTCAATTAAAAATGGTTGTAACGTAGGAACACCTCCAAGATGACCCTCTTTGGAATGTCACTATTGGTCATCACAGCGTTCACATTGTACAGAGCTGTACTCTGTTTATGAACCAAGCTTTCTTCTGATGGTTCGCAGCCATTAAAGGCGCACTTGCTGTCCAAAGGCGATTAATAAAGTGCTATTTAAAAACAGCACCGCAGGAATAAAAAGTCCACCATTTTGCCATTCAGAAACGGAGGTAGGGAAGCAGTAAAAACAGGATTAATAGGGATAAATGTGTCTTTATGTATCTAAATCAAACTGTTTTTGGTTTAGATATATTCAGCCCCACGCGTTCAATAATTAAAATATCAGCTTGGGTGAACTGGCCCTTTAAAGCTGAACTCAGGAATAAGAAAATATTGTTCACAGTATATGCAAGAGCCACATGTATGCTTCTTGAATCCTGGTGTGCTTTGTGTATTTCTTCCAGATCTGTGCAGTAATCCAGTGTGAGATTTCCTGAAATAAAGACCACTGATTGCTGTTCTCTCTCCTTGAGAAGGGTGACTGGTCTTGTCTCCACCCCCTTCTGTCGTTTACTACAGCCAGCCTGCAGTGGGTGGAGCCTGCTGGGTCCCTCCCACAGCTCTGCTCTCTTCACAGGCTGTGTACACCACAGTGGTGATGTCACTGCTACTTTTTACAAGATAATAATTGGGCTTGCAAATGCATTTGGTGCACACAAAGTGGATTTATATCTATATTAAACTATAAATGTAAAACTATAGTGCTTCTGTGTCCCCAGTGAAAGAGGTCATGATTGCTGCTCCCCAGGATCAGGTCTTGAGCCTAATGCACATAAATTAGAGAAGAAAAGGGGGCGCACCATCTAAGTGTAACCTGTAGTAATGCTTAAATGCACTCAGTGTGAATCAAGCTAAGCGTGTAAAGATGGTCATCTGTAAGGTTGCAGAGATCAGTAGGCAAGTGGCTGGTATGAGCAGAATTCGTCCAGGAGGCAGCTACTGCGCTTGGAGATGGGATGCAAGCTGTTACGCTGTGCTGGCGGCTTCCTGGAGTCCTCGGCCCACTCGGCAAGGATCAGCTGAACTCGGAAGAGGGCTTAAACATAGTGACGTCCTGACACCTCCAAGTGCAGCCAATCCTTGCCAAGGGGGCTTGAACATAGTGACTGACGTCATCCCTGACACCTCCGAGTGCAGCCGATCCTTGTGAAAGGGGCTTGGACATAGCAATGTCATCTCCGACACCTCCAAGTGTAGCCGATATTTGCCAAGGGGGCCTAAACATAGTGTCATCCCAGACACCTCCAAGTGCAGCAGATCCTTGCGAAAGAGGCTTGGACATAGCGACGTCATCTCCGACACCTCTGAGTGCAGCCGATCCTTGCCAAGGGGTTTGAACATAGTGACTTCATCCCTGACACCTCCGAGTGCAACCGATCCTTGCCAAGGGGGCTTGGACATAGTGACATCATCCCGACACCTCTAAGTGCAGCTGATCCTTGTGAAGGGGGCTTGCATGTAGTGACGTCATGCCCGACATCTCCGATTGCAGCCAATCCTTGCCAAGGGGGCTTGGATGTAGTGACGTAATTCCCAACTCCTCCAAGTGCAGCCGATCCTTGCCAAGGGGGCTTGGACGTAGTGATGTCATTCCCAACACCTCTGAGCTCAGCCGATCCTTGCCAAGGGGGCTTGGACGTAGTGATGTCATTCCCAACACCTCTGAGCTCAGCCGATCTATGCCAAGGGGGCTTGGACATAGTGATGTCATCCCCGACACCTCCGGGTGCAGCCAATCCTTGCCGAGGGGGCTTGGACATAGTGACATCATCCCCAACACCTTTGAGTGCAACCGATCCTTGCCGAGTGGGTCAAGGACTCCAGGAAGCCACCAACACAGCGTGACAGCCTGCATTCCATCTCTAAGCACAGCAACGATTCATTCTCATTCAGCATTCAGCTGCCTCGCAGCTGAATTCTGCTGATACCAGCCGCTTGCCTGCCAACCTCTGCATCTACCAGCCAGTTGCTTGCTGACCTCTGCAACCTTACAGATGACCATCTTTATATGCTGAGCTTGATTCACACTAGATCTGGGTTCACATCTATGCGGCTGCGCTTGATGCATTTTTTAGGCACCTTTTGCATTGCGCTTTGTGTTTTCAAACCCTCCTTTTTTATTTTTGCATGCAGTTTTCATGCATTTTGTGTTTTATGTATTTTTTTTCCCTCTTAACACACTGTATATTGCTGGTTGCTAAGGACAAGGCCAGATTTGGAAGGAACCCCCCATGCCAATATTTAAAACAAAAAAAATCCATACCAGATCCTTAGAGCATGCAGCCCGGTAGGTCAGGAAATGGATAGGACGAGCGAGTGCCCCCCTCTTGAAGCGAGTGCCCCCCCTCTTGAACCATACCAGGCCGCATGCCCTCAACATGCCCCCACCCCAGAGCACCTTGCCCCCATGACAAGGGCCTCTTCTCGACAACCCTGGCCGGTAGTTGTTGGGGTCTGTGGGCGGGGGGCTTATTGGAATCTGGAAGCCCCCATTAACAAGGGGGCCCGCAAATCCCGCCCCCTCCCTATGTGAATGGGTAGGGGTACATCGTACCCCTATCCATTCACCCCAAAAAGCAGTGACCAGCTATATACTATATACTTATGTTTCTGGTGCAATTCCATTGAAGTCTATTACATGCAAAACACAGAAAAAAAAGTCCCCCAAAACGCATATATGTGAACGTGTACCATAGGAAACCTAGTTAAATGGACTCTAGTGCGTTTCTGCAAACTTTCTTCTTCTTCTCTTGATTGATATCCGTTGTGGCTATTGATGAATGTATTGTTTGTTATGCCATTTTTATTTTAAATTGGAAATGTTAAAATTAAATTTTGTATTGGATTCGAAGTGCGGGGGCTCCCTCCGTGTCCTACCAAAGTCCTCCAAATCTCACCCAGACAAACAACCGCCTGACACATTCATCATTATTATCCAGCTCTGAAGTGGTGTCTTTTTAAAAATGAGCAGTGCTTTATTTTTAATTTACGTTTAAGTGGCAGGACGTGAGCTGTTTCGGCTACTTGCAGTGTGTAATAGCGGGGCTCGTTAGCAGTTAATGACTTGCTTGATCGTTAGGAATGAGAAGTTTTGGATCATTAACACTAACAGTGGAATTATTACCAATATAACCCGGACCCATATTAACAAATAATAAACCAGCAAAATCCTAAAGGCTCGTGAACAAACTTCTTAATAGCCCCCTAAATCCGCTGGGACACTTTACAACACCAATTTGTTTCCCTTTTTCTGTGTTTCAGAAAGCAGACGACCGGGAGAAGCGGCAAGAAGCCCATCGCTTCCATTTCGACGCCATGTGAAGCTTCAGAAACAGCTTTCCTCTGTGAATAAAGGCTTAAAAGTGGTTTTCCTGGAAAAAAAGTTCATCTCTGTTCACTTACTGATGAAGGCATAGTTCAGCGATTTACAACCTTCAGCTCATTAACTTCTATAAATTGGCTGAGGGCTGCACGAATTCTGAGCCCTTTTCTGAAATCAGCTCCTTTTTTGTTAGGGTGAATTCTGTTCATTGAGCTTTTATGTTAGGACCTTCACTGACAACCAGAAGTTTTAAATTAAGGCTACATGTACACTTACCCTAACCTGACTGCGGGAAAATGCAAAACACGTTTTTGCCGCTATTTTGCTACGTTTTCCCGCGGCCAGCTGTCGAAATATTCCAATCCTGAATGCGATTCTTCCACGTTCACGAGTGGGAGGTTTAGGCTCACCTAAAAGCGGCAGCTCCTAAACTCTGCTAAAAGCTAAAGTGTTACATGGACACATAGGCTTTTATGGAGTTGAGTTTAAGAGCTTTGGCAAAAAAAAAACACCAAAAGCTCCTAAACTCAAGTTTAGGAGCTGCCAATGTACATGAAGCCTAAGGCTCCGTATTCGCTTAGCCCCCCCCCACTTTCACATGGACGTTAAACTAAATCTAACCCCCCCCCCCCCCCTTCCTCCCATCCTTCTCAGTTACAGTAATTAGTAGAAAAAGCTTATAAAACCTTTTCAGCAAAAAATGCTTTCATAGGATTCCACTGCATCCAGTCACATGATCAGTTGCCTAGGCATAGGTCATGTCATCTCAACCAAAATGGCTTAAGGGACCAAGGATTGGGAAGTCAGCAGATCTTCCTGAACTCGGATTCAGCTATGATCACATGACCAATGCCCAGACATTTGATTATGAAATCACCAAACACGCAAGAAGTTGGAAGAAGCATCTTCTGCAGGACAAGTTAGGATTACAGGTCTGTAAGGGGCCAGGAAGAAGGGGGGGGGGTATTTTTGGTATAGGTTCAGTTTTAAGCTAAGCCCTTTCCCATATAATGGGCACAATAAAGATAAGAACACTACATTTGGTGATTCCTCCTTGCAGTTCTGTACACAATAGTAATTGGAGCAGCCTATCTTAATCTTTTCATCCCAGAGGAATCATTTTGAGATTTTGGCAAACACCTCCAAAATCAAATTAATGAAAGGTCAGTGGGTGGCCAGTGGGAAAAATGCCCCCTACATTGGTGGCCAGTTGGAAAAATGCCCACAACATTTGGTGGCCAGTTGGAAAAATGCCCACAACATTGGTGGCCAATGGGAAAATGCCCACAACATTGGTGGCCAATGGAAAAAAAAAGCCCCCTACATTGGTGGCCAGTGGGAAAAATGCCCACAACATTGGTGGCCAATGGGGGAAAAAAGACCCTTACATTGGTAGACAATGGGGAAAAAAGCTCCCCGCGTTGGTGGCCAATGAAGAAAAAAAAGCCCCCTACATTGGTGGCCAGTGGGAACAACGACAACACCATTGGTGGCCGGTGGAAAAATGCCACTCTTATAGTGCAGGCTACAATGCCACCCTCGTAGACAGCTAAAAAGATAATTGGTGTCATGCAGCTGGTGCTGGCCCTGGAACCATGCAGGCACTGTTAGATGGCTGGATTTTAGCCCAACATGCCAATAAACTATTCTTTTAATTGAGGATCTTTACCATGGCGCCAACCTTTTGAGAAACTTTTTATTAGATGGCTTGCAGAGGCCATGATTTGTGCACCATTGTCTCATGTATTGAGTTGGGTGCCAGGGTAGAATGCAGCTTATTGTTTTGGAACCATCAGATGGGAGGTCAATCAACCACTGCTCAAGGAACCCCTACCAACCTCTGGAGGAACCCTGTTTGAGAAAGGTGTGTGTAGATAACAAGTGAGGAACATTTGTAGCTGAAATCACTAAAAAAGCCCTCTCCATTGGTGGCCAATGGTAAAAATGCCACCCTTACAGCAGTGGCTACAGTGTCACCCATGCAGACAGCTAAAAGGATCTTTGGTGTCATCTGAGGCCACTTCTGCCAAGTGGCCTCAGATGAGCCACCACCCACGGAACCTCTAGAAACCTCTGGAGGAACCCTGGTTGATATTGGCCGGTTCAGATAGACCCTATCTTTTCGAGAAGGGGGAGTCCATGCTCATAACAGCAGAAATTAGAACCTTATAGTGCCTATTATACCGGTGGGGGGTTGGCTTAAGACATCTTCTAAGAGAATTTTGCTGTAATAAGTTGAACGTTGTAAGTCACTGAACTGTCGGTGTATGGAAAGGACCTCTTTCCTGGGAAACCTTGTCAATTTTATAGCAGGACGCAGCAACCAAGTGGCAAGATTGCCAAAGAATGAACAGCAAGAATACCAGACAGCGAAGACCAGGAAAAACCATACCGCATATTTTGCATCAGACTTTATTTATTGGTTGCTAATTAAAATGTGTGCTCTAATTTATCATCCTTTAAGCCTAGGCAAAAGGACATGGATACTCTTTATTTATAAAAGAAAAAAGGGTGGGGGGGGGGGGGTTATTTTAGTTCCTGTAACGGGATGTAATTTGTTCTTTGGGTTCTGATCTTTGAACGTCCAGGAAGCGTTGAGTGTGACTGATTGCTAACAATTTGTGATGTCTGTTACTTTTTTTTAATGATTTTTGCATGTTTGCACAAAATTAATGGAACACTGGAAGATTTAAGGGATTTTTTTTTTTTTTTCAATGATGTTAAATGTGACAAAATTATGTACTATGTAAGGTTAAAAGTGAACGTTAATGGCTGTTAGTAAGACAGAGAGCTATGGGCAAAATTCGACAACTAACAGCAGCCAATCACACATTTGGGGATTTTTACTAAAACGGGAGCCCTCGGAATCTGGTGCAGCTGTGCCTGGTAGCCAATCAGATTCTAACTTTGTTGAATCAAGCTTTGACGAGAAAACCTGGAAGCTGATTGGTTACTATGCAGAGCTGCACCACATAATGCATTCTCCAGTTTTAGTAAATCCCCCCCCCCATTGCGTTTCGTTGCTCTGACCACTCTGATGGTAAAAACCTGATTTGGATCTCAGTGTTTGTAGCCTTTTCACTGCCGGGTTAAATAAGCAAACAGCAAATGAATTGCTAAACAATATGGCATTGTAAAGTGCATTTGAAACTGACAAACTGATAAGAGACAGCTTCAGGCTAATGATCAATAATACTTAGTGACCCTTTCGTGTTGTTAAAAAAATGGAGCTCAGAGGTCTCTGCTACAGTATTTGCTCCCCTCCCTTGACACCTACCTCCCATCCTTTCCTGGGCAGCTTTCAACAGTCTCTTCAGAATTCAACATATTCATGAGTGTTAGATGTCTGTGGCCCCCTCTGCATAATGTGGTTCCTTCCTCCACCCGCTACGTCACTACAGGACCAAAACAGTAGTATGGGGGGGGGGAGGATGGAGCCTCAGCACATGGCAGGGGACACGGGCATATGCTGCCCTGGGATTCCACTGCATCCAATTACGTGACCGGTTGCCTAGGCATTGGTCATGTCATCTCAGCCAAAATGGCTTAAGGGAAAGTTGAATGCTGAAGAGACTCACAGGGATTTCAGAGCTAGAACTGAGGGGAGGTAGGAGACACGGGGCACCGTAGAGACAAGTAAACTACCTTTTCTCTTACGGAGACCTTTCTGTTACATTTTTTTTAAGAAACTGACCCTTAAAGTGGGCACATAGACATCAGCATAAATCAGTTTTAACAGTTTTCCTAGGGGTGCAAAATAAAAGCAACGGAAAGCCTAAAATTATTGGAGTCCCTTCCAGTGTTAGTTGCGTTTTGTTAAGAATAAAATGCTTTGAGAAACTGCTGCAACAAGCTCCTATTAGTTTTGGCCACATGGCTGAAAACCTCAGCACATGGTCATGTGATCAGATTCTTCCCTTTAGAAAGGACAACATAATCAAATGCCTAAGCCTTTAGATCAGCAGTCACAAACCAGCGGTCCACAGGCCACTCATGGTCTACGAGAAAATTTTGGTGGTTCGTCAAATCAACGGCTGTTTGCCACCCAATGTTGTCTCCAGTGTTGTTCTCAATGCGCGTTGACAGTCAATACTATCAGCGCGCATTGATACACAATGCCTCCTCTGTAGTTCTGGCTCCTATGAACTCAGAGGGAGGTGTCGGGAGTAGTGCAAAGAAGGGAAGGTGAAGAAAGAGGGAACTTCCAATGGCAGCTCTAATCACAGACTGTGGGAAGGGAGCATGGAGCATGGAGCTTGGGCACTTGGCTGGATTAGGAGGTGAGATCCAATGATGAGTCTGTGTAAGGCAGCAGTGTGATGCAGAGGGTGGGGAGCATTGTGTGTATAAGGCTTGCAAAATTCATGTTAGTGGTCCACGGGATTTAAAAAAAGTTTAGTTTAGTGGTATGTGAGGTCCGAAAGGTTGGCAACCACTGCTTTTAGATTTAGGGTCAGCACTAAAGGGAGCCTGCAGCAGCGTCTTCTCCACCACTCTTCTGCACTTTGCTGTTTGTCTGTCCCTGCAAGAGTTTTAATAAAGTTGTGTGTTAACATTGTATGAGAGGCACTCCTTAGAGTTTACAGCAAACGTGCGAAATACAAAATGGGGGACTTAATTCGGGTTTTCCTTCCGTCTTCTCCTTGATATGCAGGTGGAATGGCAAACTAATCAGTTTGGGATTTTGCTAAAGACAAGCTGATTGATGACTCAGTAAAGCAGTGCAAAGGACACAAATGCTGTGCAAAGTGTAGTAACACAGCCAATAAGATTTTGGGTTGGTGCAACAAGCTCCACGATGGTTTCTGATTGGTTGCTGGAGGTTATTGTAGTTTACATATTCTCATTGCTCGCTGGCCTTACTTGATGCCAAGCCTGTAAATTCTGGGAATGTGCTCGGAGTTATGGGCTGTCTTCGTGACTGTTAAAAACTGAAATTTGGTAATTATTATTACATTTAATTATAGGCAGTATTGTTTTATTTTTTTTTAAATGAAGGATTGCCAAACTGATTTGTAAATGAAGCAACTGCATTTTATGTAAATAACAGGGTCTTGTGTAAAAGATGGCGCACGCCAGTGGATTCTTCAGAAGATGCAATGGGGGAGATTTTTACTAAAACTTGAGAGTGCAAAATCTTCTGCGAGCCTCATAGGAACCAATCAGCTCCCAGATTTTATTGTTAAAGCTTTAAGTGGAGTTCCGCGCCCCCCAGCAAAATATTCAAAGTCAGCAGCTACACAGACTGTAGCTGCTGACTTTTAACATTAGGACACTTACCTGTCCAGAAATCCGGCGATGCCGGCACCCCGATTGATGTTTCCATCGGCTGTCAGGTGCTGGTGCTGCCATTGCCGGTAAGAGAACCAGGCAGTGAAGCTTTGCGGCTTCACAGGGGGGCCCCTGCTGCGCATGCGCAAAGCATGTTACGCTCTCTTACTGGCCCAGCAGCAGAGGGAGTAGGAGGGGGGCTGCAATTCTGACGTAAGTGGGGACAGGTTACATGTCAAAAACAGGTACCTGCCCCCCCCTGAAAGGTGCCAAATGTAGCAGCGGAGGGGGAGAGGAATCAGATAAGCGGAAGTTCCACTTTTGGGTGGAACTCTGCTTTAACTGAACAAGCTGAGGTTAGAATCTGATTGGCTACCATATACAACTGCTCCAGTCCTAGTAAACCCACCCCCAATATATCAGCATTTGCAAAAATTCAAGCATTGGGTTTGATTTACTAAAACTGGAGCACTCAGAATCTGGTGCATCTGTGCCAATCAGCTTCTAACTTCAACTTGACCCCCCCAAAAAAAAATAGTTTCCAAGCAGAGCTGCACCAGATTTTGCACTCTCCAGTTTTAGTAAATCTCCCCCATAGTGCTTGAATGGACTAATCCTTAAAGCTCAAAGTGTGTTGTAATGATTGATATTTAAAGGGTAACTCCACTTTAAGCTCTTAAGTGGTAATCTGTGGATTGGAGGATGCGGATTAGATTTGCAAACTATACTTGCAGCATGTGGCCAAACTGAATGCAAATATCCTTCAGAATCTGCCCTTTGCTCTGGGGTATTGTGAGACCGGCCCTGTGTAAGTCTAGGCTGAAATCTCCAACATCCAGGGCAGGTGAGCGGTCTGGGAAGCCTCTGGCCAAAGGACTGTCCTAGTATGGATAAAGAGGACCACTGGTTCCAGGCAAATGTAATTCACCCTTTACACTCCTCATCCAATCCAAGCCCTTTAAATATCCTGTTTTTTACCTTTGAGGCGCAAACGTAACTATTTCTGATATTTACTGGGATCCGTTATTATCAACTGTCATCTACATCTAATGATACTTCAGTTTTGTGTGGGCACTGGTGTCTTGAATAACCCCCCACTTCCAAAATCTCTTGGAGACTCCAGTGGTGAGATTGTTCCCAGTAGATGGTGTCACTGCCCCTCCCACAAATCCATAAAACAAAGGTGTCACTCTCTCTCACAGCGGAAGTTACAATGATTTGATTAAACTCCTTAGACCAGGGCTTTTCAACCAGGGTTCCTCTAGAGGTTCCTTGAGCAATAAGCAATTATTGCCTCTCAGATGAGTAACCACTGACACCATTGATCTTTTTAGCTATCTTTAAGGGGGGGGGGAATTCTTCTCAATGACCACAAGTGTACGGCAGGCCATAGACAATTCATTTCTGTTTCCTGCAACCTCGATTCCCTCATCAACAGGCAGTGTTGATGGCAGAGCTACTGCGTTCTCCTGGCAGGGAAGGAGGGCACGGGGAGGAGTCCCTGCTGGGAGAACACAATATAGCCACTGGCAATAATTGCATGTAAAAATCCAACATGCTCGTTGTTGACGATCGATTATGGTACAATCAGCCTGCCCATGGATGGTTTAAATCTCAGCTGATCCCTGCTGAACAATCCGAGATTCGAACCATCTATGGCTGGCTTAAGGAGCATTCTTCCCACTGACCTTTACACTAATGTACTGTGAGCTGTAAATATAATATTCATTAGCAGGTGCTCCCTAGAGCCGAAAAGGGTTCAAGGGCCCCTCCATGTTACAGAGGTTGAGAAAGGCTGGCTTAGACTATACATACTAATACCATCCACAATAAACAGACTCTGCATGGGGTATATTATTGTTTCAACACCACAATTTGGTTCCCTGCCTTGGAGCGAACCTTGCAGATCCCAACAAGTTATGACTATATAGTAGCCATCCCCAATCCTGAATTATTTGGGGTAAAAAAAAAAAACAAAAGAAAAAAAATACTTCGCTTGGACCCCACGTTGTGGCCTATGTACACAAAATAATTAAAAATAATAATTTACTACATTAAGAGGATCATTTACAAACATGTTGAAGTGATAATTCAAATCGTATATAAAGGGGGAAAAAAAAAAAATTATATATGTATGTATATATATATATATATATATATATATATATATATATTTTTTTTTTTTTCCTTTACATAAATATATTATATAATATATATATATATATTTTTTTTTTCCTTTGCATAAATATATTTTATATATATATATATATATATATATATATATATATAATATATGCTAAAATATGAGCCAGAGACTGTCCTATTAACTATAATAAGACAACTCTGAATATAGCATAAAAACAATCTCCTATAAAATACTTTTACCACATGCAGCCTCCATTCATAAATTATTACGGCTACAAAGAAGTTCATGTATCAATAAATAATGAGATTCTTGTATGAATATCTAACAAGCATGAATTTCATAAGCCACAGTTTCACAGCACCTCCAGTTCCCCTCATTAAAGGGAATGTATTGTTGGCTTTGTATCTGTTTTCTTTAGGACTAAAAAAAGCTTTAAATTATTTTATTTTTTTAGCCTTGTAAATATAAAATACTGCTTTAGGATCGAAGTGTCTCCTTGGCTCCCCAGTTAAAAAAAAAAAAAAAAAAAAAGTTTGTTTATAGAGCTCAGTAGCTAAAGTGAAAACTTACACACACTGACTCCTCTCTCTCCTTCTGTATTATTACTGTGTCTGAGTGTCAAATTTAAAAACCTAACAAACTTAAATAAAATAAATAATGACGCTAAACCATGGGTCTACAAACATTCTAAACAAGCGCCAGTTTTTAGACTTTAAGGGGGCTAGGCTGTGGTTAGCAGGAGTAGAATATGTTACAGCATCAGTTAAAGTAAACAATGTCTCTGGCTTAGTGGTCAGCGGGGGTAAAAAAAATAAATAGCGCCTGTGATCAGTAGGAGAAGGAATAGTGCCCCCATTATTGGTGTCAGTGGGAGGAATAGTGTTCCATCATTGGTGACAGTAGGAGGAATTATGCCCCATCGTTGGTGTCATTGAGAGGAATTATGTACTATTGTTGGTGCCAATGGGAGGACTTGTGCCCCATTATTGGAATAAGTGGGAGGAATAGCACCCCATCATTGGTGTCAGTGGAAGGAATAGTGCCCCATCATTGGTGTCAAGGGGAGTAATTATGCCCCATTGTTGGTGTCATTGAGAGGAATTATGTCCTATTGTTGGTGCCAATGGAAGGACTTATGCCCCATTATTGGTATCAGTGGGAGGAATAGTACCCCATCATTGGTGCCAGTGGAAGGAATATGTCCCATTGTTGGTGTCAGTAGGAGGAATTATGCCCCATTGTTGGTGCCAATTTATAGACTTATGCCCCAGTGTCAGTGGGAGGAATTATGCCCCACTATTGATAAAGAAAGGTATCAGTAGGATCAAAGAGAAGAAAGGGCACCACTCCCCAAACCACAGTGCATTAGTATGTAGATGAATGTGGCCTCAGCCAGCGCCATTCCAGCCACGCCCCCTGACATGCTTCGCCTTGCTACTCACTGGGGCCTGGTCACAGACCTCTCTAACCAAGCCCCAGTGAGCGGGGCAAAACTTGTCAGGGGAACTTGGCTGGAGCGGCGCTGGCTAAGGCCACATTCATCTACATACTAATGCACTTGGTTGGTGAGCAGCGCCTTTTCTTCTCTTTGATAATGCTCTTACAACTCTGAATGGGGACACCAGCTTCCTTCACTGCAACCGGCGGGGAGATCTCAGTCTCAGCTTAGAGCGGCAGTGCAAGTTTTATTTGGATTGCTGAAGGTATCAATAGGAGTTATGAAGGCAATCGAAAGGGTGTATCCGGCCCCTTGGCCACAGTTTGGAGTCTACTACACTAAACCATCACAGTTTAGAGGTCCACAATTATTTTCAGCAATGCAGTTTAATCCAGATTGGACCTAAAGACCACCAACCAGTTTATATTTGATTTTCGTTTTCTAAATTATAGAGGGTCCACCAGGGTAGAGTGGCACCATCTTTTGATTTTGTTAAGGCTGGAGCAGTTGGGCAAAATTGATGTTCTTGCTGAAGTCCCTGAGACATAAAAGAAACCAGAACACGATTCAACTCAACCAGAAGCCACACACATCTGAAATATCTGTTAGCTACCACTGTAAAGAAATGACTGCCGATAGATACTTGAATGTTTGGTTTACAGAGAAACTTTTCCATGTTGTACGATGTTTGTATGAATGCTCTGCCGTTATCTGTATAGGAAATGCTACATTCCGCTATCTCACTCTGACTCGTCATCTTCTGTCAGCCGTTAAACTGTCAGGAGGATAATCATTGGTCTGTGTATTGTTAACCATGATCTCTAATTAAAGGAAAATAAAACAACAGAATCTGGTGGTTTCTGAAGACCTTGTATGTCCATGTTCATCATAGAGGACCCCGTCATGACCAACTGGCTAACCTTACAGCATTGGGGCCCTGGGAATATTTTTCTTCAGGGTTCCTGTCTGTGTAGGGATTGTATGATCTCATGTAATTTTCCTTCGGGTGCTCCAGCATCCTCCTAAAAATATAAAGTCACTAAGAGTTGAAAAGACCTGAAACCTCCCATGGAAAGGATGTTTTACTGTTAAAGAGCATCTTCACCCTATAAACAAAAATGTAAAAGTCAGCAACTACACACACTTATCTGTCCCCGGGTCCAGCGATGTCCTCACCAAACCCGGCTCTTTGCCAGTCTTCGAGGCGCCGGCATCTTAACACAGCCGACTGCGCATTGCATGAACCGCGCTGCGCCCCATGAATGGTCCCGCAGTCTCCTGGGACCTGTGACATGTCCCAAGGGGCTGCTGGGAGAGGTGGGGCGAACTTTGAGGTTGCCTACCCCAGGCCTAGGTGGTCGGAGCAGAGGTGGGAGCGGGTACCTGTCAAAATCAGGGGGTTTTTTTCACAATAAAATTTTATTGAGAGAGAGTATTATAACAAGTACAGAAAAGTGTAAAATATATAATATACAATGAGAGTACTTGCTCCCATTGTCTATTATATATTTATTGCAAATAGATTGTATTTTCGATATAAGTAAATACAATCTAGTTGCAAAAAAAATGTAAAAGATTTACTAAAAACTATCACTTAAAGTGGGGTTCCACCCAAAAAAACAAAAATACCTGAAAAATTCTAAAAAAAAAAAAAAGCAAAAAAAATTTGGATATTTTTTTTTTTTTTACTTACCTCTAAATGCCTGTTGCTAGGGTGTCCCTCGTAGTCTGCCTCTTCCTTTGCCTGGGCTGGTGACATCACTTCCCCCTCGGCACAGGAAGGGCTCGGCTCTGCTCCCTCCCTCCTGTCAATCATCTGGGACCCATTATAGGTCCCAGGTGATTGAGCGGCCAATTACGGTGCGCGGCGCCGCTCGTGCATGCGCAGTGGGTGCCAGGCTGTGAAGCCACAGCCCGGCGCCCACAGTTGAAATGCCGACGAGCGGAGGGGGGGGGGAGCGGGGCTTCGATCCCCCGCATCGCTGGACCCTGGGACAGGTAAGTGTTTCAATTAAAAGTCAGCAGCTGCAGTATTTGTAGCTGCTGACTTTTAATTTTTTTTTTTTTTTAATGGACCCCCCTGGGTGGAATTCCTCTTTAACTGATCTGAATTACAATTGGTTCTTCCCAAGCACCGTGATGTTTGGTTGATCAGAAGCCATACTATCAGGCTCGGTTCTTTCAGCTGTCAGCGGGATTCCCCCACTGACAGCTGAAGTGTAAAAAAAAAAGTGTCAATTATCGGTTGTTAAGTAGCGGGCCACTGCGTCCTTAACAACATATGGGTCATTCAGCTGGCAGTGGGGTTCCCAATGGGCAAATGCTGCATTATGGACCAACTGGGGCAGAATAAGAAATATGCCCAAAAAGAGTTCCATTTCCCCGGCTGGTGAAGGTGCGTCTGCACGATCTGTTCAACACAATGTTCTTGTAGAAGCATCACTGTTCTGGGGACTTCCTGGCCGCAAAATCCCGTTAGATACTCTTGGCCAGTCAAAGGGTTTCAGGACCCGGCTCTCCTTCATGCTCTGACTGGGAGAAGCAGGCAAAATCCCTGGTCTCCTCCATGGACAATGATCCGTGGGTAGAAGGCTGGCTCATAGTCCCCTCCAAAATCCCCTGTCTTGGTTGCGTCTGTCACAAGGTGTTTACAGTGAAGGTAACTGTTCACACTACAACACGTAAAGACGTTTTAGACAATTGTTCTCATTCAGCCGTGTGGGAACAGTTTGGTGAAGGCTCTTCCAGCATGACTGTGCTTCTGTGTACAAAGCCAGCAGAGGCGGCTCTAGGCTTTGTGAGGCCTTAGGCAAAACTTACACATGAGGCCCCACGGACTGGGACGCTCCGTGATGAGGCCGCTATTCCTCAGGCTGCGGGCAGTATCTGTTTTGTCCGTCAGCTCCTAAGCCACAGAGTCCCAGTGGGGGTAGGCGGAGCCACCGGCGTCAACTTCAGTGATTGAGAACAGGTAAATTAGGCGGCCGCGAGGCCTTAGGAGACCACCTAATTTGCCTAATTAGAGAGCCGCCTCTGAAAGCCAGCTCAAATCATGACTTGATGCCGCCTTTCTCAACCTCTCTACCCCAGAAGAACGCCTGAAATAATTTACAGGTCTAAGGGAAACCCTGGTAAAAAAAAATGTATCTGCAGATGACTGTCCAAGTGTACAACAAGGTTCTGCTCACCTGTGTCAGGTATCCATGTCTGCAAGGGCGGTGCAACGGGAAGCTCCTGTCAGCTCCAACACATGTAAATGAATATGCACCAGCTGTAGCTCTTCTGATACTTTATTTACTTGAGGGAATACAACATTCAGTCCTCCAGGCTCACGCCTATCGACTGCCACATTTGGCACTTTTTGGGGGGGAGCAGATACCTGTCAAAACCAGGTACTCACTCCCACTTCCAGGTAAGATTGCCACACAACGATGCGGCGATTTACGACATTAACACCCCCCACTGCCTTCTGGGAGACACACAGGTCCCAGAAGACAATGGGAGAATTCAGAAAGCACGGTGCAACTTGCAACTTTCGTATGCGCAATAGGAAACCGGCTGTGAAGCCACAAGGCTTCACTTCCTGTTTCCCTCGGTAAGGATGCCGATGCCTTTACCCGAAGCCGATGCACGAATCGGCTAGGGGCGCCGACATCGCGGGATACCTGGACAGGTCAGTGTCCTAATACTAAAGGTCAGGACATATAAAACAAGGAAGGTAGCTGTAGTGACGTCACGGTACCCTCCCGCACGCGTATCGTCCCTGTGGGCGGGACTTCTTCAGCGAATTCAGGGACGATACGCATGCAGGAGGGTACCATGATGTCACTACAGCCACCTTCCTTGTTTTACATGTGATATGCTGTATGGCTAGCATCCTAGCACTGGGGTTGTAGTGCTATGTTTGTAAGTAGCATTTTTATTCTTTTAGTCAAAACGGAGAGCACTATATATGTCTCATTGATTTTACATGAACCATGACTGCATAAGAGAGTTCTCATACTGCTGCCGCACTATTGAGGCTGGATTTCGATCGTTGGATCGACCGTGAGACAGACTTGCATCTTATGATTGCCCCAGTGGGGACTGCTTGAATGACCTTTCTGTTAATTCAGAGGTCCACAGATTAAGGTGAGCGGCCTGTATCTGCGGTGGGTGGAAGCACAGATAAGGATGTGAACTAATTACGATCGTCTTGAGCACCCTGATCACTATTGAGGAGTTTACTCTTGTCTGCTGGTGTCTTCATTTATGTCATTCCTGGCTTTTTAACTCCGTAATCTGGGACTCTCTATGCGTTATATAGCAGTATTTGTAGCTGCTGACTTTCTTTTTTTTTAATACAGGCTGGAACTCCTCTTTAAGATCAGTAAGTTATAGATATAAAATGTATTAAAAGAATAAAAAATGTGCTGTACTTGGAATATAGAACACCAAGGTGGATCATTTTAACGCCCTCTGCTCTATATGATAAAATAATTTTCAGTAATAATCACAGTTTTAAAATAACAAAATGAAAGCCGAACTCCAGGTATGATCTTATTTGCATACTTACCTTGGACCGATATGAGTATAAATTTTCCATACCTGAGTGACCCCTGGGGAAGCAGATAATCAACGTAGTAGTGAGTGAGCGCTACTACAGTGATCATTGTAGTCTTCTAGGTCCTGTCCCATTGTGCTCAGAACGCCTTGTATTTTATCAGTGAATACAAGGCGTTCCCTGATTGGACAAGGTGGAGATCATACTATCACGAACCTTAATCTGCACCTCACCCAATCAGAGATTGCCTTGTATTTACTTAAAAAAAAAAAGGATAAGGTGTTCTGTGAATGACTACTACAGAGACTGTCAGCTTCCACAGCGGTTCCACGGGTAAAAGATATGCATACTTATATAAGTCCAAGTTGGACCAATGTAAGTATGCAATTAAGATAATACCTAGAACCCAGCTTTAAAGCCAGAAGAAAGACAGACTTCCTTATATTGGTGGTCAGTAGAGAAATGCGTCCTTGCATTTGTGTTCAATGAAGGGTCCCTTCATATTGTTAGTGGGAGAGGTGTTCCCTTACATTGGTGGTCATTGGATAAAAGGCACCCTTACATCTATGTTCAGTGGCCCTTCCATTGGTGGCCATGACGTTCTTCCAGACAGCTAAAGAGATCATTGGTGTCAAACTGCTGGCTCTAGCCAATGACGGTGGCCATGGAATGTTGTAGGCACCATCATGTTAACGGTCAACCTGCCACTATTTAAGGAACTCCTAGCAACCTCTGTAGGGACCCTGGTTGAGAATGGCTTGTTTGGTGTGGAGGAACTGGAGTGCTTCCGACCTCAACTCTACAGAACAGTGGTCTGAAAACTGCGGCCTGGTGGCCGGATGTGGCCCTTTGCTTGCTTTTATTTGGCCCTTGGGGGACTATTTCATCCACTGGTGCTAACAATGGGGCATCATTTCATCAACTGACATCAATGGAGGGACACAATTCCTCCCAACGACATCAACAATGGGACACAATTCCTACCAATGACACCAACAATGGAGACACAATTCCTCCCAATGACACCAACAATGGGACACAATTCCTACCAATGACACCAACAATGGGACACAATTCCCCACAATGACACCAACAATGGAGCACAATGACACCAACGATCAGGCCCAGTGACACCAATTATGGGGCACAATTCCTCCCACTGACGCCCAATGATGTGGTGCCATTCCTCCCACTGACACCGAAGAAGGGTCATGGTTTATACCCACTGACATCAGGACCTTTTCTACTCCTGCTGGCCACAGTCCAGCCCCCCCTAAAGTCTGAAGGACAGTAAACTGGCCCTTTGTTTAGAACATTTAGGGGCTCCCTGCTATAGAACATCATTGGGGGTGAATTGGAATGCTGACTTCAAGCCAGGTTTTCTCCTCCAACATCTGTAACTGACCTCACAAACGGTCTTTTACCGAAATAGCCACAAACCTTCACAGATGTCCAACAGGCTCATTGGTGTCATGGTCAGGTTTCCACAAATGTTTGGCATATAGCTATATTTAGGATAAATGGTGTAACCAGGCAAATTGTGAATTTATATTTATCTAATAGACACGGCAAACATGCCATTTTGATTCTGCCGTTCATCTTGGCGGTGGCCAGCCACACTTCTTATATGATATAGCTTCTAACGTCCTTATTTGCTTACTGACTGTAAACCCAAACTTTTGGAAAGTGGCCTCTGGTTCCAAGCTCCACCTCTGGGCTCGTTCTAGCCTTGGCCACACAATTTCCCAGCTTGAAGGGTTTGCACAGCACAAAATGATGGGACAAAAGGACAGCGTTGTAGTCATGAAGGTATCTTGCAGGCTGCAAAACTGATTGTTTTCCACTTTTGATGTTTCCGGGCATTGGCGGCATGAATTAAAAAGCCATATCGGAATTGTTTTGATTTGTTCTACGCGGTGATCTTGCTTTGCATGTGACAGGTTGACGTTAAATTGTTCTGTCCGGTCAAAAAAAAAAATTGGCACAGTGTACACAACACTGACAATGCATATCACAGATGCACAGCGAGTCGACGTGCCAGTTTATCTGACCTCTCTCCCTGTATGCCTTGGCGAGCGATGAAAGAACTGGATCACTTCTACCATCCTCGTTCATATCACAGCTGCCTTCACTCCCACCAGCTCCGAGGGGACTCACACTAACATTAAAGGAAAGCTCCACGCTAATAAAATTAAAGTTAAATGTGTGGTGATCGTGCCCCAATTTTCGTCGTTTTTGGATGAGGGTTCACTCATTTATTTTTTTTAGTCACGATGGTCAACATCACCAAAGATGCGAGCAGGGCCGGTTCTGTTCATTGATGGGCGCTGGTAAGGCTGCATTTAATGGGCTGGGTAAGGCTGCATTTGATGGGCGCTGGTAAAGCTGCATTTGATGGGCGCTGGTGAGGCTGCATTGATGGGCGCTGGTGAGGCTGCATTTGAAGAGCGTTGGTGAGGCTGCATTTGATGGGCACTGGTGAGGCTGAATTTGATGGGCGCTGGTGAGGCTGCATTTGATGGGCACTGGTGAGGCTGAATTTGATGGGCACTGGTGAGGCAGCATTTGATGGGCGCTGGTGAGGCTGCATTGATGGGCGCTGGTGAGGCTGTATTTGATGAGCGTTGGTGGGCTGCATTTGATGGGCGCTGGTGAGGCTGCATTTGATGGGCGCTGGTGATGCTGCATTGATGGGCATTGGTGAGGCTGCATTTGATGGGCGCTGGTGAGGCTGCATTTGATGGGCGCTGGTGAGGCTGCATTTGGTGGGTGCTGGTGAGGCTGCATTTGATGGGCGCTGGTGAGGCTGCATTTGGTGGGCGCTGGTGAGGCTGAATTTGATGAGCGCTGGTGAGGCTTCATTTGATGTGCGCTGGTGAGGCTGCATTGATGGGCGCTGGTGAGGCTGCATTTGATGAGCGTTGGTGAGACTGCATTTGATGGGCGTTGGTGAGGCTGCATTTGATGGGCGTTGGTGAGGCTGCATTTGATGGGCGCTGGTGAGGCTGCATTTGGTGGGCGCTGGTGAGGCTGCATTTGATGAGCGCTGGTGAGGCTTCATTTGATGGGCGCTGGTGAGGCTGCATTGATGGGCTGGTGAGGCTGCATTTGATGAGCGTTGGTGAGGCTGCATTTGATGAGCGTTGGTGAGGCTGCATTTGATGAGCGTTGGTGAGGCTGCATTTGATGGGCACTGGTGAGGCTGCATTTGATGGGCGCTGGTGAGGCTGCATTTGGTGGGCGCTGGTGAGGCTGCATTTGGTGGGCGCTGGTGAGGCTGCATTTGATGAGCGCTGGTGAGGCTTCATTTGATGGGCGCTGGTGAGGCTGCATTTGATGAGCGTTGGTGAGGCTGCATTTGATGAGCGTTGGTGAGGCTGCATTTGATGAGCGTTGGTGAGGCTGCATTTGATGAGCGCTGGTGAGGCTGCATTTGATGAGCGCTGGTGAGGCTTCATTTGATGGGCGCTGGTGAGGCTGCATTGATGGGCGCTGGTGAGGCTGCATTTGATGAGCGTTGGTGAGGCTGCATTTGATGAGCGTTGGTGAGGCTGCATTTGATGAGCGTTGGTGATGCTGCATTTGATGAGCGTTGGTGAGGCTGCATTTGATGGGTGCTGGTGAGGCTGCATTTGATGGGAGCTGGTGAGGCTGCATTTGATGGGCGCTTCATTAAAAAGGTGGTGTATACATAGGCAGGGCAAAGGGGGTGGAGCCGGCGGGGGTGACAAAATGAGGTTTCGCCTAGGATGTCAAAAATTCTTGCACCAGCCCTGGGTGTATTGCTCTCCTAAATAAGCCTGTAGAAAATATTCCGCGTCCTACTCAGACCTTAATTTACTTTACGATGGTCAACATCACCAAGGACGCGAGCAGGGCCAGTTCTGTTCATTGATGGGCGCTCGTGAGGCTGCATTTGATGAGCGTTGGTGGGCTGCATTTGATGGGCGCTGGTGAGGCTGCATTTGATGGGCGCTGGTGAGGCTGCATTGATGGGCGCTGGTGAGGCTGCATTTGATGAGCGTTGGTGAGGCTGCATTTGATGGGCACTGGTGAGGCTGCATTTGATGGGCGCTGGTGAGGCTGCATTTGATGAGCGTTGGTGAGGCAGCATTTGATGGGTGCTGGTGAGTCTGCATTGATGGGCGCTGGTGAGGCTGCATTTGGTGAGCGTTGGTGGGCTGCATTTGATGGGCGCTGGTGAGGCTGCATTTGATGGGCGCTGGTGATGCTGCTTTGATGGGCGTTGGTGAGGCTGCATTTGATGGGCGCTGGTGAGGCTGCATTTGATGGGCGCTGGTGAGGCTGCATTTGATGGGCGCTGGTGAGGCTGCATTTGGTGGGCGCTGGTGAGGCTGCATTTGATGAGCGCTGGTGAGGCTTCATTTGATGTGCGCTGGTGAGGCCGCATTGATGGGCGCTGGTGAGGCTGCATTTGATGAGCGTTGGTGAGGCTGCATTTGATGGGCGCTGGTGAGGCTGCATTTGGTGGGCGCTGGTGAGGCTGCATTTGATGAGCGCTGGTGAGGCTTCATTTGATGGGCGCTGGTGAGGCTGCATTGATGGGCTGGTGAGGCTGCATTTGATGAGCGTTGGTGAGGCTGCATTTGATGAGCGTTGGTGAGGCTGCATTTGATGGGTGCTGGTGAGGCTGCATTTGATGGGAGCTGGTGAGGCTGCATTTGATGGGCGCTTCATTAAAAAGGTGGTGTATACATAGGCAGGGCAAAGGGGGTGGAGCCGGCGGGGGTGACAAAATGAGGTTTCGCCTAGGATGTCAAAAATCCTTGCTCCAGCCCTGGGTGTATTGCTCTCCTAAATAAGCCTGTAGAAAATATTCCGCGTCCTACTCAGACCTTAATTTACTTTACGATGGTCAACATCACCAAAGATGCGAGCAGGGCCAGTTCTGTTCATTGATGGGCGCTGGTAAGGCTGCATTTAATGGGCTGGGTAAGGCTGCATTTGATGGGCGCTGGTAAAGTTGCATTTGATGGGCGCTGGTGAGGCTGCATTGATGGGCGCTGGTGAGGCTGCATTTGATGAGCGTTGGTGAGGCTGCATTTGATGGGCACTGGTGAGGCTGCATTTGATGGGCGCTGGTGAGGCTGCATTTGATGAGCGTTGGTGAAGCAGCATTTGATGGGCGCTGGTGAGGCTGCATTGATGGGCGCTGGTGAGGCTGCATTGATGGGCGCTCGTGAGGCTGCATTTGATGAGCGTTGGTGGGCTGCATTTGATGGGCGCTGGTGAGGCTGCATTTGATGGGCGCTGGTGATGCTGCATTGATGGGCGTTGGTGAGGCTGCATTTGATGGGCGCTGGTGAGGCTGCATTTGATGGGCGCTGGTGAGGCTGCATTTGATGGGCGCTGGTGAGGCTGAATTTGGTGGGCGCTGGTGAGGCTGCATTTGATGAGCGCTGGTGAGGCTTCATTTGATGTGTGCTGGTAAGGCTGCATTGATGGGCGCTGGTGAGGCTGCATTTGATGGGCGCTGGTGAGGCTGCATTGATGGGCGCTGGTGAGGCTGCATTTGATGAGCGTTGGTGAGGCTGCATTTGATAAGCGTTGGTGAGGCTGCATTTGATGGGAGCTGGTGAGGCTGCATTTGATGGGCGCTTCATTAAAAAGGTGGTGTATACATAGGCAGGGCAAAGGGGGTGGAGCCGGCGGGGGTGACAAAATGAGGTTTCGCCTAGGATGTCAAAAATCCTTGCACCAGCCCTGGGTGTATTGCTGTCCTAAATAAGCCTGTAGAAAATATTCCGCGTCCTACTCAGACCTTAATTTACTTTGTTTCTAGCAGCAAAAATCGCTATAGTGACTGCGTGGAAAAGCCCCGTCATAGACATTGCGATAGTAAAACAAAAACTCACATGGATCATGTTGAATGAAAAAATTGTTAGTATCCTACGAGATAAACAGACCATTATCGACAAAATATGGTCCCCCTGACTTGCTTACTTCCAGGTCCCGGATGAATAAATCTTATCGAACAAGTTGATGCAGGACCGCCGGACGGATCCATTTCCTTTTCTCTACTCTTTTCCTCTTCTTAGCTCTTTCATTGTTTCCTTGACTCCTGCCAGCCATGGCATGGAGCACTATTAGACCTTTTTTTTTTTTTTATTTCCTTTTCCCTTTCTTATTTAACCACGTGCTTACTGGACACTTAAACCCCCTCCTGCCCAGACCAATTTTTAGTTTTCAGTGCTGACGCACTTTGAATGACAATTGCGCGGTCATGCTACACTGTACTCAAGTGAAATTTTTATCATTTTTTTCACACAAATGGAGATTTCTTTTAGTGGTATTTAATCAGCACTTGGGTTTTTATTATTTGCTAAACAAACAAAAAAAGACAGAAATTTTTGAAAAAAAAACATGTTTAATAGTTTGTTATAAAATTTAGCAAACAGGTATTTTTTCTCATTGATATTCGCTGATGAGGCTGCACTGATGGGCACTGATGGGCTGCACTGATAGGCACTGATGGGCACTGATAGATGTCACTGATGGGCACTGGTAGGTGGCACTGATGGGCTCTTGTAGGTGGTATTGATATGCAGCACTGGTGATGAGGCACTGATTGGTGACATTTATAGGTGGCACTGATAGGTGACACTGTGGGCACTGATGGGGGGTACTGTGGGCACTGGTAGGTGGTGCTGGTGGGCACTGGTAGGTGGCACAGATGGGCACAGAATCCTCTGCAGAGGCTCTCCATGATCGGGACCGATGTCCTTCTCACAGCCGACGGTGATCGGCTTTTTTTTTTCTCCTCACGCTGAAAAAATAACCAATTACTGGCCCTGTTTACATCACATGATCAGCTGTCATTGGCTGACAGCTGATCACGTGGTAAGGGGTCGGGCTCGACTCCTTACTCCGATCTGTGATAAGCCGAGTCTCCTAGACTCGCTAATCACAGAGCGCGCCGCACGCCCTGCGGGGGGGGGGGCGTAGGCCGCTCGAGCAAGGTAGGATGTCTATAGACGCCCTCCCGGCAAAGTAGGTCCACGCTGTAGCCGTCTTTCGGCTATAGTGTGGACAGGAAGAGGTTAAGTTACTGATGTTTACATTTGGGGGCCCAGAGTCCCATCTATGGGACCGGTACAATGCTTGGTAATGAGTAATACTTCATGAACCGTGGTCAATGGACATGGGCTTTCCTACCTGGTGGGTCTACTTCTACTTACATTTTAAGGTGGTCTCGACTTTGAAAAGTATGGATGAACACCTCTCAGTGTTTATAATGGGGTGCACAAAGCAACGTCCTTAAAGACACGGGTGAGCGAGTTTGGGGTGGAGGAACTTGACTGTCCTGCACAGAGTCCTGACCTCAACCTGATAGCATACCCTTGGGATGAATTAGAGCGGAGACTGCGAGCCAGGTCTTCTCGTTCAACATCAGTGCCTGACCTCACAAATGCTCTTCTGGAAGAATGGTCAAACGTTCCCATAGACACACTCCTAAACCTTGTGGACAGCCTTCCCAGAAGAGTTGAAGCTGTTATAGCTGCAAAGGGCGGAGCCAACTCAATATTGAACCCTACGGACTAAGACTGGGATGCCATTAAAGTTCATGTGCGTGTAAAGGCAGGTGTCCCAATACTTTTGGTAATATAGTGCATGCCATGAAGAATGAAGGCAGTTCTAAAGGCAAAAGGGGGTCCAACCTGGTAATAGCAAGGTGACCGGTGAGGTCGGGATATCTGACTCCTATCACCAAATATTCTTTGAAATTCCTCTTCTTCTGTCTTCCTGGCCTACTCCCTCTTTCATGTTTTCTTGCTCATATTATATGTTCTTGCTCTGTATTCATTGATCCTTTTTTTTTTCCTCACTTGATCTTCCTCTTTCTTTCCTATAATTTACACCTCACTAATAAATGTTTAAAGTGCGCTAAGTGCTTCACCCATTGAACCGCGGCGTGTCAGGTGCCGCCCTGTGGACTCTCATTTTGACACTTTTTAGTTCGATGGGTGAAGCACTTAGCGCACTTTAAACATTTATCGGTGAGGTGGAAATTATATGGAATTTACACAAAAAGATTGTCCATTTGGCTTCATTTAAGTCGAGAGTTAAGCCTCGTACACACGATCGGATTTTCCAACGGGAATTGTGTGATGTCAGGCTGTTGGCGGTAAATACGACCGTTTCTACGCTCCATCGGACAATTGTTGTCGTATTTTCCGTGGACAAATGTCTGTTGTCGGATTTTCCGAGCGTGTGTACACAAGTCCGTCGGACAAAAGTCCAAAGTACAAACACACGTGCTCGGAAGCAAGGAGGAGTCAGAAGCGGTCGGTCTTGTAAACTCGCGTTCGTAATGGAGAATTAACATTCGTGACGCGGCAAATTATGAAATCTAGAAATGCAGCGCACAATTCTCTTCTTCTTTAATGGGATAATAATGAAGCTGCTTTGCTGGTGATACTGATGGAGTTATTGCAAATTAATTTTCAAAGGCTTTTTTTTTTCTAGTGATATCAAGAATTGCATTATTATAATTAATATTTTTTGTTTTTTTTGTTACTACAACACCATTATCCCGGAGTTTTTAAGATCAAAGATACAACTATGTTGGTGTCCCTTGTCAATTTTACATTGTATTTTTTTAAATGTAACTGCCGACTCCCAAACTGTCATTTGAAGTAAAACACACAGCCAAGTATTATTCTGCACAATTTTTTAATTGTGCATTAAAAAAATAAAACACATAAAATTAGACATGCTATCTACCAATAAAACTTAACCAAAAATTGCATTCTATGCATCCAAAAATATAGAAAATATACCAAATCAAATCATTATTATTCAACCCAAAAAAATAAAATAAAAGCCTCATGCATGTGTCCTGCTTCTTAATATAGGGGGTCACCAATGGCAAGGGTTGGTGAAAGCAGGGGTCCGTCATCCGGGGATAATTCCGAAAATCATCCGGATTGTTCTCCCGGAGCTCCCGCAGCAAAGGCATATGACATCATTGGTCACAATTAAAAAAAAGGAACCAAGAACTGGACTTGGGTCAAAGCAATATCTTCAAGGCCAATACTAAATAACACGCTATCTCCTTGGATTCCGCAACATGGCTGGATGAAGAACAACCGTTCAGAAAGGAACTGAAGAGCATGAAATGAAAAGCGCGAATCAACACTCACCAAATTTCTACTAACACAAAAATTGTGCCCCACCCCCCCACCCCCTTCATTATGTGTGAGCTTATGAGGAGGAGATGGAGAGAGAGCACAGCCCGCACCTCCTCCTGGCTCTCTCCTTCTCTCCTTGCTGCTTCTAGCTCTGGGCTGACAGAAGTAGTGATGCCGCTGTCACTACTCCTGTCCATGGGGCAGTAAATGAATGAGAAGTGCTCTGTGCTGAGCGTCTTCCTGTTCATTCACAAACTGAAGCATAGCAAACACAGTTTGCTATGCTTCGGTTATGAATGGACACAGTGAGTGAGTGTGTTCACTGTGCTCATTTAGAAAAGGAAGGGGCCCGTAAATAACATTTACTAGCCCCTTCCCCCCCGCTTTCCATCCCGAAACATCCCCCCTCAGGAACCGGAGGGAGAGGAGGGAAGCCAACAGCACTGTAGGGGCAGAGCAGCAAACAAGGGGGGGCACCGCATATAGTGATTATGGTGTGCCCTGGCACACCCCCTGCGCATACCTATGGATGTACTGGTACGTCTCTGGTCCGCAAGTGGTTAAAATAATATAAAATCATATTGGCTGGTATATGACATATCTGCCTGGTTCATCATTTTATGAAGATCCCCAATGCACTCCCCTGGGGAATGTCACATAGTCATAGAGTACTTATACATTTCACAGCAGGCCCCAATGGGGCATATATCTACGCGTTTTGAGAAAATTCCTTTATCCTCTTCCTCGGGGGTGTATAGAAAATAATGAGTCTGAAATGTAGCACCCTTGTCTTAAACAGGGCTGCTATTATATTTAGTTGTGCTAGGTGGTAACTAGCCTGGCTAATTTGTAGTCTTGATCAACTGTTTTTTCTTCTAAACTCGAGTTTAATTGTCATCTCTCTCTTCTGTCAATAGGTGGCACTGTTGCCTTTGGCATTAGGATGATAGATTACAGTGAATTCAGGTTATGAGTAGATATGTTGTCTCAGAATCAGCAGGAGTTTTCTTTGGCCGCTGTGTATGCTTTGGAAGGAGTCAGGTGATCGGGGTTCTTTCCACCTGGCCTGCGGACTGGGTGGGTGTGTGTGTGTGTGTGTGGAGCAGCAGCTGAAGTGTAGGCTTGAAGCCTAGCCATGTGTAAAGGGGCTCAGCCCGAGGGGAGCCTGATCGTTGCCTGAAGGCATAGGAGAAGAAGTTGCCAGAGGGTCAACCACTCTTGTTGGCCGAGGTAGGTCTCAAAGGGATGAAGTTCTGAAAGAGTACCAGAGCAGACGCGCAGGTAGCTGAGAGTCAAGCCTGAAGGATCAGCGGTTATCTGAGAGTCCAAGGAACCCAGCGGTGAAGCTTGAAGAATACAGCAGGTAGCTGTGAGTAGAGCTTGAGAAGTCCAGCAGGTAGCTGGGAGCGAAGCTTGAGGATCTACAATGGGATACTGTGAGTGAAGTTGTTGCCATAGAGAACAGCAGTTGCTACAAGATACAGATCGCTGTATTAAGCTTAAAGGCCCTTTTTTTTGTATCACTGTCTGCCTAGTTCTATTTTTGGTCTGCGGAGTCTGCCAAGTTGCGTTTGCATTTGCCTAAGGGTGTCCTGTGCCCTAACCCTCTCTCCCCTGTTCCTGTTAAGAGAAATAAAAACTCTCTTTGTTCATTTTAAAAGTGACTGGCGCCCATCTTTCCATCTTGCACTACACCCACCATGCCTAGGAACCTACACCCTGAGGAGGAATGTCAGCCCTTCCGGCCTCTGGGGGTCACCACTAGGCCCATGGAGGTTAGGGAGACCCCTACATAAATAAAGCTATTTAAAAGGATGCTGGGGTGGGCTGGAAAGGGGTTAACCTTTGAAAACGCCTCCCAAAAGCTTGCTGTACGTGTGACTCTTATCCAAGCAGAAGCCCGTGTGAACAATGCCCAGAACAAAACAAAATTATAAAGGTTTGTGTAAATTGGGCCGAGGGAAAATGAGATCCAGCTCCCTATTGTAGAGGACATGGCATTCCTTCGTAGGCAATCCTATCTTCTCGGTATCTTCATACCCCATTGAGATGCAATTCGGATGAGACAGATTTTCCATCACCGTGTCATTTCCCGAACAATCGCAGAACGCGCTAATGACAGCGGCGACATGGAGATGTATGCAAGCGCTTGCCAATCTCATTGCTGTGTATCCTGGCACTCGCTGGCAGAGCCGCGTTCCTTTCACAGAGATTTGGACGGATTCTCGAGAAAATAATCATCGGAGATGAAAGGCTCCTGGCGAATGGTTGGGATGCCTTTCTCAGAACGGGAACATACGGGTTCATTCATTAAACTTGGAGCCACACAGGAGCCTTCCATGTCACGTCACTCCGCCATGGTTGGGATGCCCAGTTTTCGAGATGAAACCTCTGCAGCTAAAAAAAGCATGAGACTTCTCTGTGGACATCATTGTCAGATGATAGACTCGATCTTCTCCTTACTGTTATAACTATGAAGGTGGCTCTGAGCAGTTCTGGGTTGTCCACATGGCAGAACCTCAACAAACCCACATACACCACCGTAATATTGGTACCAATGGTTTTCACTGCAGAGCTCCCAGTGCGGAGGGCGATGCCGTACCATAAGGTCCACTCACACTAACCTACCTTTGTGACCCTCCCTGTAACCCATGTATAACCCCCTGTAACCCTAATGCTGCGTACACCCGGTCGGATTTTCCGATGGGAAATGTTGGATGTGAGCTTGTTGTCGGAAAGTCCAACCATGTGTAGGCTCCATCGGACATTTGCTGTCAGAATTTCCGCCAACAAATGTTTGATAGCAGGTTCTCAATTTTTTCCGCCAACAAAACTTGTTGTCGGAAAGTCCGATCGTGTGTGTACAAAATTCCACGCATGCTCCAAATCAAGCAATAGCAGCCGCACTGGCTATTGAACTTCCGTTTTCTCGGTTTGTCGTATGTCTTATACGTCAGCGCGTTCTCACGTTCGGAATTGTTGGCCAACATTTGTGTGACCGTGTGTATTGCAAGACAAGTTTGAGCCAACACGCGGCATTACACTAACACCAACCCTCACACTAGCCCTCCTAAGAGAAACCCTTCTTATAATCCTAATCCTAGTAGTAGCTCTTACACTAATGCCGCGTACACACGACCGTTTTTTCCGTCAGGATAAAAACTCTGACGGTTTTGCCGACGGAGTTCAGCTGAAACGGACTTGCCTACACACGATTACACCAAAGTCCGATTGTTTAGAACGTGATGACGTACGATGGGACTAGAAAAAGGAAGGTCAATAGCCAGGAGCCATTAGCTGCACTTGCGTCCTTTTTAGTTTATCGGACTAGCATACAGATGGGCAGTTTTCCCGATAGGAATTGATTCAGTTGGAAAGATTTAAAACATGTTCTATTTCTAGGTCCGTCAGAATTTTCGAAAGGAAAAGTCCGATGAGACCCACACGCGATCGAGATATCCGATGGAATGATTCCGTCTGACCTTTTCTGCCGGAAAGTCCGGTCGTGTGTACGCGGCATAACACTTCCTGTAATACTAACACTACGTCTTCTTGTAACCCTAATGCCCCCTACACACAGTCGGAATTTCCGACAACAAATGTTCGATGGGAGCTTGTTGTCGGAAATTCTGACCGTGTGCAGGCTCCATCGGACATTTGTTGTCGGAATTTCCAATAGCAAAAATTTGAGAGCTGGATCTCAAATTTTCCGACGACAACAAAATCCGTTGTCCTAAATTCCGATCGTGTGTACACAATTCTGACGTACAAAGTTCCACGCATGCTCGGAATCAAGCAGAAGAGTCGCACTGGCTATTGAGCTTCATTTTTCTCGGCTCATCGTACGCGTTGTACGTCACCGCGTTCTTGGCAATTGGAATTTCCAACGACATTTGTGTGACCGTATGTATGCAAGACAAGTTTGAGCCAACAACTTTCGGGAAAAAAATCCAGGATTTTGTTGTCGGAATGTCCGATCGTGTGTACGCTGCATTACACTAACCCCAAGACCAACCCTCCCTGTAATCCTAACACTAATAATGTCCTCCCTAAAATCTAGCCCTAACACTAACCATCTCTGTAATTATACCAATAACACTCTCTGTAACCCCAACACTAACCCTCCCTGCATCCCAAAACTAACCTTAAGGCTAACTCACCCTGTACACCCAACACTAACCCTCCCTGCAACCCCAACCCTAACACTAACCCTCCCTGTAAACCCAACACCAACCCTCCCTGAAACCCCAACTCCAACCCTCCCTGTAAACCCAACTCCAACCCTCCCTGTAAACCCAACACTAACCCTCCCTGCAACCCCAACAGTAACCCTCCCTGTAGACCCAACACTAACACTAACCCTCCCTGTAAACCCAACACACCAACCCTCCCTGCAACCCCAACTCCAACCCTCCCTGTAAACCCAACACTAACCCTCCCTGCAACCCCAACACTAACCCTCCCTGTAAACCCAACACTAACACTAACCCTCCCTGTAAACCCAACACCAACCCTCCCTGCAACCCCAACTCTAACACTAACCCTCCCTGTAAACCCAACACCAACCCTCCCTGCAACCCCAACTCTAACCCTCCCTGTAAACCCAACACTAACCCTCCCTGCAACCCCAACACTAACCCTCCCTGTAAACCCAACACTAACACTATCCCTCCCTGTAAACCCAACACCAACCCTCACTGTAAACCCAACACTAACCCTCCCTGTAAGCCCAACACTAACCCTCCCTGCAACCCTAACACTAACCATTCCTTATTTAAACGTATGTACCCCAAAGGTCAACCCTTCCTGACCACAGTAGACTATGCCTGTGTAATTTGTTTTGAAACAGCCACTTGTAGCCTCCATTAGAAGGCCATGTGACAACACCGGAGTGCAAGTGGAAGACAGGAACTGAGCATTGTCATCCTTCAACAGGAAGAGCCTGAAAACGACCCCCCCCCCCTCCGTGGCAGGATCACCAGGAATGAATGAAAGCCGCAAATTTTACAGTATAAACATAACTGTTACGCAATAAAAAAAATAAAACATTGCCATGTTAAAGCTTTTATGAGATAATATATTGAGTTTGTATGTACTTGGAGCCTTTTGTTTTGTCTTTTTTTTAGGGTGCATGGATAGGTAGGTCCATACATAAAGCTATTAATCCCTTCTGGTCTCTCCATGCTCTGGGTGAAATCTCAGCACAAGGCACAAGGAAGCTCGGTAGCGCTGGACATGAATTAATATTGATCATTGGGTGTCAGATTAATGATTCAGCCCGGAGACTCTTCGCAGATTGATAGGCCGGGTTAGTGGTGTTAGCGTGTGATTGAAAATAAATAATGACCCACGTGTAGACATTGGCGGGGGGGATCCTCCGGGAAATCTCTGGGGACGCAATCACTCCGCGGCTTTCATAATCAGCTGACTGCTCTTCTATTGATATTGATATGTTAAATAAGCGGCGGCCTCGGCCCTCATCCACCGCGCGGTGCTGGCTGCTCCACATTGGCCGTCATGGATACAATCAATGATAGTCGCCATTATTTTTAATCAATGACAGCCAACGAGAATTGAAAACACTCACATGGATGAAAATAAGGGTCATTTGGCAAACGTGTGTTTTATACAGCGGGCAAAAATAACGATCCCCTGAAGATTTTGTATGTTTGCCCACTTACAAAGAAATGAAGGGTCTATAAATTTTATCATAGGTGTATTTTACATGATAGAGACAGAATATCAACCAAAAATCCAGAAAAAACACATAAAACAAATTGAGTTGCAGTTCAGTGAATAAAATAAGTATTTCATCCCTAAGCAAAACATGACTTAGTACTTGATGGAGAAACCCTTGATGGCAATCACAGAGGTCAGACGTTTCTTGTAGTTGGTGACCAGGTTTGCACACATCTCAGGAGGGATTTTAGTCCAATCTTCTCTAAATCCTTAAAGTTTCTTGGCTGTTGCTTCGCAACTCGAAGTTTCAGCTCCCTCCATACATTTTCTATAGGATTAAGGTCTGGAGACTGGCTAGACCACTCCATGACCTTAATGTGCTTCTTCTTGAGCCCCTCCTTTGTTGCCTTGGCACTATGTTTTGGGTCATTGACATGCTGGAAGACCCATCCATGACCCATCTTCAGTGTTCTGGCTGAGGGAAGAAGGTTCTCATCCAAGATTTTACAATACATGGCCCCATCCATTGGCTCCTTAATGCGGCAAAGTCAGTCTGTACCTTTATCAAACAGCCCCAAAGCATCATGTTTCCACCTCGGTGATTGACTGTAGGGATGGTGTTCTTAGGGTCATACTCAGCATTTTTCTTCCTCCAAACACGGCGAGTCAAGTGAATTCCAAAGAGCTCAATTTTGGTCTCATCTGACCACAGCACTTTCTCCCAACCCTTCTCTGAATCATTTAGATGTTCATTGGCAAACCTCAGATGGGCCTGTACATGTGTCTTCTTGAGGAGGGGGACCTTTTGGGGCGCTGCAGGATTTCAAACCATGGCTGCGTATTGGGTTACCATTGGTTTGTTTGGTTTGGTGACTGTGATCCCAACCGCCTTGAGATCATTCACAAGCTCCTCCCGTGTAGTTCTGGGCTGATCCTTCACTTTTCTCATGATCATCCTCACCCCATGAGGTGAAATCTTGCATGGAGCTCCAGACCGAGGGCGATTGATGGTTATTTTGTATTTCTTCCATTTGCAAATAATCGCTCCAACAGTTGTCTCCTTCTCACCAAGCTTCTTGCTGATGGTCTTGTAGCCCATTTAAAGCCTTGTTCAGGTTTACAGTCTCATCCGCGACGTCCTTTGATAGCTCTTTGGTCTTGCCCATGATGGTGAGGTTTGAATGGAAGGAAGAGATTCTGTGGACAGGTGTCTTTTATACACATAACGAGTTGTCCTTAGGAGAACCTTCTTACATTGACAGGACTAATCTGTGTACCACATGAGCACCTACTGTAGCCAGTCTGTGGGAGCCAGAATTATTGTTGGTTGGTAGGAAATCAAATAGTTAATACTGAACTGCAACTCAATTTATAAAATTTGTATTATGTGTTTTTTTCTGGATTTTTGGTTGATATTCTGTCTCTATCAGTTAAAATACACCTATGACAAAAAATTATAGACCCTTCATTTCTTTGTAAGTGGGCAAACTTACACAATCTGTAGGGGATCAAATAATAATTTCCCCCACTGTAGCTATGAGAATCAAGCCTGAAGTGTTTTATGTAAAGTTTACCTTTTATTATGGGCTTGGTCTCTCCAGGAACGCATGCAAAATTGCGCATTTTCCCGTACCGCACAAAAACGTGTTGTCTTTTGCAGACGCGCGTGGGTGCCAATAATTCCTATGTGGGGTTGCATTCATTTCTAATGGCACCCCCATATATCTTAAAAACCGCACCAGCCCTAAATGGGCTGTCATATACGCTCGAAATGTGCAAAAATGATGCTTCCGCCATTTTTAAGATTTTGACGCACCAAAAATACATGGTACCACAGTACTATACATTTTGGCGGGCGCAAACGTTCGTGCATTTGCTAGATGCATGGGGGTGCCATTAGGAATGGTGCTGGCACACCAGGAGGTGTGTCTAAATGCGCACGCTATTCTGCACATTCCCACGTGTTTTACGTTTTAGAGCAGCCAATTAACTTCAATGTCCTCCCCCATGTGGATGAAACGCGTAAAAAAAAAAAAATCACACCGGCACCTTTTTTGTGTGTTTCGCCAACATAGGGCAACCGAAAAAAATTACTAGTCCTAAAATGTGACACATGAGAACGAGCAAAATAACGTGCATGCTAAGACGCGCTTCCTGGTATGAAGTCTGGATGAATATATTCCAAGCATGTCACAATATGCAGCAACACCTGTAATCAGTGGCGGCCCATCCATTAGGGGCGCAGGGGCGCCGACCCCCTATCCATGTGTCCAGCCCCCCTTTTTTTAAGCACATGTTTAGAGCCTGAGGCTCTAACTGGCTACAAAAAAGGGTGGGCCCTTGGCACAGAGCACTGCGCCCGGAGCATACCCAGCTGTGTGACATTAGCGAATGAATATTCGCTATTGTCACACTGATCCTCCTCCCGGCCAATCAGGAAGCGGGTCCTGAGACTCATCACCCGATTAGCTGAAAGGACAGGCGATTCTATTGGATGTCTAGGAGGAAAAGGGAGGAGACGCATGGTGGAAGCCGCTGTGATGCAGAGCATGAGGAGAGGCAGGGGAAGCCACCACCCACGACCTAGATGGGGTAAGTGCGGGGCTGGATGACCAACCTCCTCGCGGGAGGAGTTTGCGGGTGACCCGACCGACCATCCGACAGCGCGCGCGGGGAGGGGGGGGGTTCTGCCCCCCCCCCCCCAAAAAAAAAAACACCACTTGCCACTGCCTTTAATCAATAAAAAGCCATCCTTAAAGAGGAAGTAAACCCTGATGGGTTTTACTTCCTCTTTTGCTCGCTGCACAGCCTGCAAATGAAAAGCATAATGGGCTAGTATGCATCGCATACTAGCCCATTATGTGCCACTTACCTGCAAAAGAATCCAGCAATGTCCCCTGTGTAGGCAGCGTCCATCTTCTGGCCCCTCTTCCTTCCGGGCCGCGGACTCCGGCTCTGTGATTTGCTGGAGCCGCGTGACGTCACTCCTGCGATTAACAGCACAGGCTAGGGAAGAAACGGCACCTAGTTTAGTTTCTTTCCCGCGCATGCGCCGTTGGAATTTTTTAGCGGACTACAAGTGAAATATCTCCTAAACGACGCACGTTTAGAAGATATTTCCACTACCTATAGGTAAGCCTTATTCTAGGCTTACCTATAGGTAGAAGTCCAAAAAGTGGGTTTACACCCACTTTAAGCTCCAGTCCAGCCCCTTTGCCTAGGCTGAGATGATGCCATCAGCCTGCTGCAGGCAGGAAGAAGCATTTCCTCAGTCTCCTCTACCCCAAGTGATCAGACTGAGCAAGTCACATGGTGAGAGACTGCAGCCGGGGGCTGATCTGTGTTAAGACATTTGTGAACACAGCAAAGAATTGCATGATTATACGTAATTGTGTCATCTCCGCGCTGCAATCTCAGCCCAGGAGGTAGACGGTGATCTTAGGTGATGCCTGAACAAATATGGGGCTGGCCTTCTGTGGAGAAAAGCATATAGAGCCATTGTCAATGGGAAGTTGTGATTTTTTTTTGTGAGAGGTAATATTTGCTTACGTGTGTTACAATGACATAATACTGAGCCCGATACACCGGGTGTATTTACTAATGTTGTTGTTTTAATGGGTATTAAAGTGATCTCATTCTAAACATACTCCTGACCCCCCCCCCCCCCCGAGCACCGTGATAGCGCTCACTTACTATTATCATTCACTGAAAGCATCTGCACACAATGCTTCCCGCCAATAATGAGGGGAAATCTGGCTTCATAAATATGGATGCTGTCGAGGTCACATAAACTCCCAGCTGCTGGCTCCTCCGCTATTTAATATATGTATGTAAACAGCGAATACACGGCATTTCAATCCTCTGTGTCCTGTTAACAGCTGAAATATGGAATGCATGGAGAACAGGGAGAGCGCCGGCTGTGTAATAAAATAGGGATTAAAATGTAATGTCAAGGGTGACACGGGGGGGCCACATGGTGTGCCGATTTAACCCCCTGCCCTCTGTAAAGTTACAAACATAGGAAGAAATTCCTCCATTAGGGGCGCAGGGGCGGCAGCACCCCCCCCCAATCCATGTGCCCGACCCCTAATCTACATGCAGAACGCCGGACGCATGGATTTCAATGGGGTTTTTTTTTTTCTTTAAGCACATGATTAAAGCTTGAGGCTCTAATTGGCTTCAAAAAAGGGTGGGCTCGGGGCGCAGGGCACTGCGCCCCGAGCCCATCCACTTGTGTGATATTAGCAAATTAATATTCACTAATGTCTTCCTGCTTCTCCTCCCAGCCAATCAGGAAGCGGGTCTTAAGACCCGATTGGCCTGAGAGGAGAAGCGACCATAATAGCCACGAGGAGGAAGCTGCTGAGGAGGAGGAGGAGGAGACGCAGGGTGAAGCCCCTGAGGAGGAGGAGATGCAGGAAGAGCCGAAGCTGCCCGCGACCTAGATGGGGTAAGTGTGGGGCTGGTGGGCGAATGAGCGAGCGATGGCCCCCACTAGACATGTGCAATGCGTTTCGTAACGAATCGAAATATGCATCTTTCTGACATTCGGATGCATCCGAATAAAAAGATAACGAATTTCAATTAATACGAAAGAAATTATAGCGAATATAATGAATGAATTCGACACGATTCGGTAATTCGTTGAAGGTCTAATGAAACAAAAGGTCAACTCAAAGTAAATCTTACAGTCCAATCAGCTGATTAATTTTGTGCTGGAGGTTGGATTACTGGCAAAGAGAGAATTGAGTGAGAAGGGTGTTGTGTTGTATTTGAGCAGAGGAGAAGAGATATAGTCATTGTGTGTGTTGTATTGTATTTGAGCAGAGGAGAAGAGATATAGTCATTGTGTGTGTTAATAGATTCAATAAACAAACGACTTTCCAAACTACGAATCATTATCACGAAAATATATATATATACATAAATATCGAATTTCAACTAATACGAAAGAAATTATAGCGGATATAACAAATGAATTCAACGTGATTCGAGATTCAGCATAACGAATATCGACACTCTACGAATAATAACGAATTATCCGGAAACCAATATAACAGAACGAAAGTATGTCTTTTACGAATGACAACGAACCAAAACTGAACGAAATTTCCCGTTGTGTACAAGTTTAGCCCCCACCCAGCCACCCCCCCACCAGCCAGCCAGCCACCCCCCACCCAGTGCGCTCGATCGATCTGGCTTATGAGGGGGTCCTATTCTTTGGGACGTGTGTGCCTAGGGGACCTTTAGAGTAAACTCCTGAGGAAGCGCTCCAGCGCGAAACATGTAGAGCGTCAATCTGCAACATCAAACCCGCACCAAGCCCGCCCAGATATTGGCGACCGTACTCTACCGACGCATTGTACATGGCTCATTGGTGGTTTTGTTGATGGTTTTGTTTGATTTGACACCACTATGCTTTTAACAAAATTGTATAAAAGTTCTATTTTTTTTACAAAAATTACTTGTGTACACTGGTGCCTTTAAAGTCCATAAGGATCTACCAACAAAAATTCATTAATTTTGGGATGTGGCACTGTTTTAACTGTTCACATCCACAGTCCACCCTATGAGGATGTAAACACATTATATAATAAAACGCGTTGGGTTAATAGAAATCTACTAGAATAAAGTACCCTGTTTCCCCGAAAATAAGACCTAGCGTGATTGTCAGTGATGGCTGCAATATAAGCCTTACCCCCCAAATAAGCCCTACCCTGTTTCCCCGAAAATAAGCCCTACCCTGAAAATAAGACCTACAAGGACTTTAACTAGGGCTTATTTGGGGGGTAGGGCTTATATTGCAGCCATCACCGACAATCACACTAGGTCTTATTTTCGGGGAAACAGGGTATCATATCTGCTGACTATACCTGTAGACTTCATGACATTGGCTTCAATGACATGGATAGAAACATATGGAAAAAGGGCAAAAACAGCCCTGGGTTGGACTTTAGAGGCACATTGGACGATATTTGAATAAAAAATACACTTTATTAATACAACAATTTATTTGTGCAAACAGAACAAAAAACAATAGGAATTAGAATCATACATATACCACAGTTACCATGAAATACATGGCGCAGAAAGAAATTTTGCACCATGTAGAAAACGGTGAGCCCCTGTGCGTCAACGCGTTTCGCTGTTTTGCTTTGTCAGGACACATTCAGGGGTTGTTTAAGGAAACAGGTCTCACTATTACCTTGTCGGCATAGAAGCATATGCAGATGAAAATGGAAAATTTCCCGGCTGGGCGTCAAACATCACCATATGGGTAGGGTACTATACTTTTCAAATATTTGTAACCATGTGGCATGTGACTCTAGCTCTCTCGGCTCTCTCCACAGGTTGCTCTGGGGCGGTGCTGGGAGGGCAGCTCTTGTCTTACCCCGCCTTTAAGGAGTGCTGGCTCTCTCCGAAGGTTGCTCTGGGCAGTGGTGCTGAAAGGAGAGCTCCTATCTGCTGCTAGGCTGAGAGAAGTCTCATATCGGCTTTCTACACCCATACCCTCCCCTTACAAAGAACAATTTCTCTTCTAAGCCACCTCCAGCAGGATTTTACCCTTCTTCCCTCCACATGTGCATATCTGACCTCTGCAAGCCCCTTATTACATGAGAGAGGGATGATTGGAGCAACGCATGATGTGGTGGTAGTGAAGGGGTAAATAAGAGCAATCTCATAGCCTACTTATTGCAATGCTATAAGTGCTTCTCATATACAGTCAGGTCCATTAATATTGGGACATCGACACAATTCTAATCTTTTTGGCTCTATACACCACCACAATGTATTTGAAATTAAACAAACAAGATGTGCTTTAACTGCAGACTTTCAGCTTTAATTTGAGGGTATTTACATCCAAATCAGGTGAACGGTGTAGGAATTACAACAGTTTGTATATGTGCCTCCCACTTTTTAAGGGACCAAAAGTAATGGGACAATTGTCTGCTCAGCTGTTCCATGGCCAGGTGTGTGTTATTTCCTCATTATCCCATTTACAAGGGGCAGATAAAAGGTCCAGAGTTCATTTCAAGTGTGCTATTTGCATTTGGAATCTGTTGCTGTCAACTCTCAATATGAGATCCAAAGAGCTGTCACTATCAGTGAAGCAAGCCATCATTAGGCTTAAAAAACAAAACAAACCCATCAGAGAGATAGCAAAAACATTGGGTGTGGCCAAATCAACTGTTTGGAACATCCTTAAAAAGAAAGAATGCACCAGTGAGCTCAGCAACACCAAAAGACCCGGAAGACCACGGAAGACAACTGTGGTGGATGACCGAAGAATTCTTTCCCTGGTGAAGAAAACACCCTTCACAACAGTTGGCCAGATCAAGAACACTCTCTAGGAGGTAGGTGTATGTGTGTCAAAGTCAACAATCAAGAGAAGACTTCACCAGAGTGAATACAGAGGGTTCACCACAAGATGTAAACCATTGGTGAGCCTCAAAAACAGGAAGGCCAGATTAGAGTTTGCCAAACAACATCTAAAAAAGCCTCCACAGTTCTGGAACAACATCCTATGGTCAGATGAGACCAAGATCAACTTGTACCAGAGTAATGGGAAGAGAAGAGTATGGAGAAGGAAAGGAACTGCTCATGATCCAAAGCATACCACCTCATCAGTGAAGCATGGTGGTGGTAGTGTCATGGCGTGGGCATGTTTGGCTGCCAGTGGAACTGGTTCTCTTGTATTTATTGATGATGTGACTGCTGACAAAAGCAGCAGGATGAATTCTGAAGTGTTTCGGGCAATATTATCTGCTCATATTCAGCAAAATGCTTCAGAACTCATTGGACGGCGCTTCACAGTGCAGATGGACAATGACCCGAAGCATACTGCGAAAGCAACCAAAGAGTTTTTTAAGGGAAAGAAGTGGAATGTTATGCAATGGCCAAGTCAATCACCTGACCTGAATCCGATTGAGCATGCATTTCACTTGCTGAAGGCAAAACTGAAGGGAAAATGCCCCAAGAACAAGCAGGAACTGAAGACAGTTGCAGTAAAGGCCTGGCAGAGCATCACCAGGGATGAAACCCAGCGTCTGGGGATGTCTATGCGTTCCAGACTTCAGGCTGTAATTGACTGCAAAGGATTTGCAACCAAGTATTAAAAAGTGAAAGTTTGATGGATGATTGTTAATCTGTCTCATTACTTTTGGTCCCTTAAAAAAGTGGGAGGCACATATACAAACTGTTGTAATTCCTACACCATTCACCTGATTTGGATGTAAATACCCTCAAATTAAAGCTGAAAGTCTGCAGTTAAAGCACATCTTTGTTTCATTTCAAATCCATTGTGGTGGTGTATAGAGCCAAAAAGATTAGAACTGTGTCGATGTCCCAATATTTATGGACCTGACTGTATATATATATATATATATATATATATATATATATATATATATATATATATATATATATATATATATATGTATATGTTTATATATATACATATATATGTATATGTATATATATATAGATATATATGTATATGTATGTATATATATATATATACTGTGCTGTGCAAGGAAGGCAATGGAAGAGCTGTATATCAGAGATATATCTGTGCTGTGGCACTGAGCCCCTGTGTGCTGTAAGGGGGAGCTGTGGGATGGGTTGGCGCAGTGCCAGGCATGCATGGCCCATATACTGTACTGTGGCAGCACACGGGTTAATGTGACCTCAGGTATTCGTGTCCCTTTGTGCTCTGTGATGGACAGTGGAGGGTTAATATCGGCTGGTTGTTAGCCCAAGTTTCCCCCCCTTGCATGCTACTGAAGCTTTGGGAGAATTAGGAAAATGCATTTAAGGAAAAATTCCAGACACAGATCTGTTGCACTGAACGGGTTAATATATTTATCTTGCTTATAGTTCAGTGCTGTACACATGGAAAGGGTTAAAGCTCTGGTAGGCTGTGTGGTGCACAGCTCACCTCTAATGCCCCGTACACACGGTCGGATTTTCCGATGGAAAATGTCCTATCGGAGCGTGTTGTCGGAAATTCCGACCGTGTGTGGGCTCCATCAGACGTTTTCCATCGGATTTTCCGACACACAAAGTTGGAGAGCAGGAGATAAAATTTTCCGACAACAAAATCCGTTGTCGGAAATTCCAATCGTGTGTACACAAATCCGACAGACAAAGTGCCACGCATGCTCAGAATAAATAAAGAGATGAAAGCTATTGGCCACTGCCCCGTTTATAGTCCTGACGTACGTGTTTTACGTCACCGCGTTCAGAACGATCGGATTTTGCGACCGTGTGTAGACAAAACAACTTTGAGCCAACATCCGTCTGAAAAAATCCTAGGATTTTGTTGTCGGAATGTCCGAACAAAGTCCGACCGTGTGTACGCCCTATAAGACTGAATGGGTTAAACCTTAGCAGAGCTGGGTATTTATGGTTTATTTACATTGTACATGATATTTCTCTGCCCATGTGCTACAAAATGCTACATTCCTTTATGGAATCACACAGGTTAATAAACTGATACAGATAAACTCCCTATGAACTGCTTCTCTCTGGCAGTGAACGGGTTAATAGTCTCATGGACTGCATATGTTATATTTTCTGGCATATAGGACATAAAGCTCATTCTTATTCGCACAGTAAACAGTTAAAAACAGATGTACACTTATATTCCACACACTGTGGTATGGATTCGGTGTCCCTGGCAGTGAAAGGGTCAATGTGATATGGATGATATCTGTGATTTATGTGTCCCCCTGACCTGAGCTCAGCAAGCTGCCTGCATTTAAAGGGACTCGGTCTATGTGTGTGTGTATAGCTATGCTGTACTGGTGAGGGGTGGAGGGGAAGGAGTTAATTTAAGGCGTCAGAGCAGATGCTGAAATAAAAGAGGCCATAGAAGAGAAGGAAAGGAGGAGAGAGATAAATGGTATATTGGCAACCCCTGAAAAATCACATTTAGGATTTATATGTTGTACCTTCACAATGCACAGTGCAAAGCACATAGGAAGGTGCGGTGTGATAGAAAGATGACAGGTACTAGAAGGAGGGACTGACAGATGATAGATGGACAGACACTGGAAGGAGAGAAGTAGAGAGAATGAAGGACAGACATACACTGGAAGGAGAGGAATAGAGAGAATGAAGGACAGACATACACTGGAAGGAGAGGAATAGAGAGAATGAAGGACAGACATACACTGGAAGGAGAGGAATAGAGAGAATCATAGGCGTGCGCACAGGGTGTGCCAGGTGTGCCTGGGCACACCCTAATCGCCTTGTGTGGTGCATATTCCTGTTTAGATCACTGATATTTCATCAAATAAAAAAATGTAAAAAATAAAATCTTAAAAAATAATAAAAATAAAACTACTGACACTGTCCACTGCCCTACTGACACCATCAGTACATATACACATGCACACACATTCATATGTGTTTGAGATTTGGGGTGCACACCTATGGAGAGAAAGAAGGACAGACATACACTGGAAGGAGAGGAATAGAGAGAATGAAGGACAGACATACACTGGAAGGAGAGGAATAGAGAGAATGAAGGACAGACATACACTGGAAGGAGAGGAATAGAGAGAATGAAGGACAGACAGACACTGGAAGGAGAGGAATAGAGAGAATGAAGGACAGACAGACACTGGAAGGAGAGGAATAGAGAGAATGAAGGACAGACATACACTGGAAGGAGAGGAATAGAGAGAATGAAGGACAGACATACACTGGAAGGAGAGGAATAGAGAGAATGAAGGACAGACAGACACTGGAAGGAGAGGAATAGAGAGAATGAAGGACAGACATACACCGGAAGGAGAGAAGTAGAGAGAATGAAGGACAGACATACACTGGAAGGAGAGGAATAGAGAGAATGAAGGACAGACATACACTGGAAGGAGAGGAATAGAGAGAATGAAGGACAGACATACACTGGAAGGAGAGAAGTAGAGAGAATGAAGGACAGACATACACTGGAAGGAGAGGAATAGAGAGAATGAAGGACAGACATACACTGGAAGGAGAGGAATAGAGAGAATGAAGGACAGACAGACACTGGAAGGAGAGGAATAGAGAGAATGAAGGACAGACAGACACTGGAAGGAGAGGAATAGAGAGAATGAAGGACAGACATACACTGGAAGGAGAGACATAGAGAGAATGAAGGACAGACAGACACTGGAAAGGGAGAATAGAGATCAATGATAGAAGGACAGACAGAATGAATGCAAAGAGAAAGTGAATGGAGGGGGACAGGAGAGAGAGACTAAACATGGAGAAACTAATGATAGGGTTGAGAGAGACAGACAGACCGACACTTTATATATTGATGGACAGACCCAACAAGGAAAAGTATAGTCAGGTGACAGACACACTGCTGTAAGGACAGACAGGTAATGGATGGAAGGATGGATGGATGGATGGATGGATGGATGGGAGGACAGGACAGGCACTCTGGATTAGGGCTGAGTTTACAGAATTGTAATAAATACATTAAAGTTTGTGGGAAAATATAAAGGGGGGAGAAGGAGAAAGGTGCTGTACAGGAGAGGAATGGGATGAGATACTGTAATCCCTATTCAGGAAAGGAACAGGCACTGTGTAGAGGGACATGGGGGGCTCTGAATGGACGGGCGCCTCATATAGGGCAGGACGGGCACTGTGTAGAGATCAGAGGGATTTTGCAGAGACAAGTGCTGGATGGAGAGGAAAGACACTGTAGAAAACAGATGGGACTCTGCAGGGACAGGTGATGGATGGATGAATGGATAGATGGATGGATATATGGATGGATGGATGGATGGATGGATTGAAGGACAGGCACTGTGTAGAGGGACTCTGCAGAGACAAACATGAAGACAGGCAGAAAAGGACTGGGATGGATGGATGGATGGAGACAGGCAAAGAAGGATTGGGATGGATGGTGACAGGCAGAGAAGGGATGAATGGATGAATGGATGGATGGAGACAGGCAGAGAAGGGATGGATGGGTGGAGGGATGGATGGATGGATGGAGACCGGCAGAGTAGGGATGGATGAATGGATGGATGGATGGAGACAAGCAGAGAAGGGATGGATGGATCGATGAAGACATGCAGAGAAGGGATGGATGGATGGAGACAAGCAGAAAAGGGATGGATGAATGGATGGATGGATGGAGACAGGCAGAGAAGGGATGGATGGATGGATGGATGGATGGATGGATGGATGGACACAGGCAGAGAAGGGATGGATGGAGACAGGCAGAGAAGGGATGGATGGATGCATCCATCCTCTGCCTGTCTCCATCCATCCATCCCTTCCATCCATCCCATCCCCTACATCCTCTGCCTGTCTCCATCCATCCATCCCTTCCATCCATCCCATCCCCTACATCCTCTGCCTGTCTCCATCCATCCATCCCTTCTCTGCCTGTCTCCATCCATCCATCCCTCCATCCCTTCTCTGCCTGTCTCCATCCATCCATCCCTCCATCCCTTCTCTGCCTCTATCTGAGGCAGAGAAGGGATGGAGGGATGGATGGATGGAGACAGGCAGAGAAGGGATGGATGGATGGATGGATGGATGGATGGATGGACACCAGCAGAGAAGGGATGGATGGATGGAGACAGGCAGAGGATGGAGGGATGGATGGAGACAGGCAGAGAAGGACTGGGATGGATGGATGGACAGAGGCAGAGAAGGGATGGAGGGATGGATGGATGGAGACAGGCAGAGAAGGGATGGATGGATGGATGGAGACAGGCAGAGAAGGGATGGATGGATGGATGGATGGAGACAGGCAGAGGATGGAGGGATGGATGGAGACAGGCAGAGGATGGAGGGATGGATGGAGACAGGCAGAGAAGGACTGGGATGGATGGATGGACAGAGGCAGAGAAGGGATGGAGGGATGGATGGATGGAGACAGGCAGAGAAGGGATGGATGGATGGATGGAGACAGGCAGAGGATGGAGGGATGGATGGAGACAGGCAGAGAAGGGATGGATGGATGGATGGATGGATGGATGGAGACAGGCAGAGAAGGGATGAATGAATGGTTGAATGGATGGAGACAGGCAGAGGATGGAGGGATGGATGGAGACAGGCAGAGAAGGGATGGATGGATGGTTGGATGGATGGATAGATGGATGAATGAATGGATGAAGACAAGCAGAGAGCTCCATAGGAGTCTGAGCAGCTGTGACCGCTGGATGGAGAGTTGGGAGGGGCGCATGCGCAGTGGCAGCTCTTGCAGCCTCTCATCCTAAATGAAGCACATTTGTTGGCAACTCTTCATTGAGCCGCCAGCCCACCCAGCCCAGCTCCAGTCTCCTGCACCCCCTCCTCCTACCCTGGACATCCTTCTTCCTCCCCCACCAAGGATGGCAGCCCAGCATCGCCCCCCAGGACACAGCTGAGAGGGGGCACCCAGGGGGGGTCACCCTGATGGATTTGGGTACCTGTGGGCAGTGGTGTGAAGTGCTGCCAGGGCTGCAGATCTCCAGCACAGAGCCCCCCCTCTGCCCAGGGCTGCTGGTACAGTTCAGGGGTTCTGACACCCGGAGGCTCTGAGCACACAGCACCCCCAGCACCCCCCTTCCTGGATACCCATGGGGGGACCTGGCATGGAATGCCCACTGCCTGTGGATTTCTGACCTGGCACCGGGGCACCATAAAGCTCTTCTGACATTTGGATTATAAGAGGCATCACCATGGCACTGGAGAAAGTCTACTTTATCCTAGAAGGTATGGATCCAGGGGGCACCCCCATCCAACATTCACCCGCATTTACACACCACACTGCCATGCATTCACATGATAATTATTACTAGGTGTCATTATGGGATGTAAGCTGCTTAGGACTAGTCCCTGAGATGGTAAGTCATCCCTGGCATTGCACTGTGATGCCAGTCTTGGTCCTGGCACTGGGATTGCTGTACCCTGGTCAGGCACACAGTGTCTGACATCGATGCACCCAGGTTGGTGCTGTATAATGCCATGTACAGGTATTACTCCCTACAACACCAGTCGGTACAACATTGGTATTTGGTCTTTGACTGCCCTCTAGTGGACAAAAAAATCCAGCTCCATAAGGTGTAGATCGATAAAATAAGGGATCAGTAAAATTAGGAACATATCAATAGCTATCTACAGGAACCTCTGACACCTTAGATTACACCATGTGTAAAGGCAGCGCTCACAGTGCAGTAACCTACAGCAACCAGGGCTCAGTTAATGGTATTAGTTTATTCAATTGGGTTAGCACCATGCCCACAGTGCAATAATCTACAGAAATTCAGCTCAGTATTACTAGAAACATTCCTATATATCCAGCTACAGGAACCCCTGGTACCTTAGCTGCTGTTTCTTAACCCATGGCATGCCTAATATTGGGTGCTCCATAACTAATACATGTATTAAACCATGTGCAAAGTCAATGCTCACAGTGCAATAGCCTACAGCAACCAGGGCTTAGTACATCTGGAAATGTAGCTATCTATTTCTAAACCCCATGGCATGCACAATAGTGGGTGCCCCATAAGTCATACATGTATTACACATTGGGCTAGTAATGTACTATGTGCAAAGGCAATGCTCACAGTGCAATAACCTACAGAAACCAGAGCTTAGTAACACTGGAAACATACCCGTATAGCCAGCTACAGGAAACCCCGGACACCTTAGCTGCTGTTTCTAAACCCATGGCATGCATAATATTGGGTGCTCCATAACTAATACATGTATTACACATTTATTGAACTGGGCTAGCACCATGGGCAGAGTCAATGCTCACAGTGCAATAACCTATAGCAACCAGGGCTTAGTAACACTGGAAACATCCCTATAGCCATCTGCAGGAACCCCTGGTACTTTAGCTACTATTTCTAGTCCGTGGTTTCATGGCACACACAGGGCTCTAAGCCAACATTGGGTGCTCCATAATTAATACATGTATTTCACATTTATTAAAATGGGTTAGCACTATGTGCAAAGTCAATGCTCACAGTGCAATAACCCGCAGCAACCAGGGCTTCGTACATCTGGAAATGTAGCTATCTGCAGGACTCCCTGGAACCTTAGCTTCTGTTTCTAAACCCCATGGCATGCAATATTGGGTGCCCCATAAGTCATACATGTGTTACACATTGGGCTAGCACCATGTGCAAAGGCAATGCTCACAGTGCAATGACCTACAGCAACCAGGGCTAAGTAACTGGAAACATATCTTAATAGCAAGCTACAGGAACCCCCAGGACCATAGCTCCTGTTTCTGTACCTCTGACATGCACAATATTGGCTGCTCCCTACATAATACATGAATTGCACATTTATTGATCTGGGCTAGCACCATGTGCAAAGGTAATACCCACATTGCAATACAACAACTAGGGCTTGGTAACACGAAAAACATACCTATATAGCCAGCTACAGAAATTACAAGCACTTCAGTTGCTGTTTCTAACTCCATGGCTTGTACAATATTGGGTGCTCCATAACTAATACATGCATTACCCATTTATTAACTTGGGCTAGCACCATGTGCAAAGTCAGTGTTCACAGTGCAATAACCTGCAGTAACCAGGGATTAGTAACACTAGATACATACCTGTATAGCCAGCTACAGGAACCCCCGGCACCCTAGCTGCTGTTTCTAAACACATGACATGCATAATGTTGGGTGCCCCATAAGTAATACATGCATTACACATTTATTAACTTGGGCTAGCACCATGTGAAAAGTCAATGTGCACAGTAACCTACAGCAACCAGGGCTTAGTAAATCTGTAAACATCCATATATATATATATATATATATATATATATATATATATATAGCCATCTGCAGGAACCCCTGGCGCTTTAGTTTCTCTTTCTAGTCCCTGGTCTCATGGGGCACATACAGTGTGCTAACACAATATTGGGTGCTCCATAACTAATATATGTATTACACATTTTTTGATATGGGCTAGCACCATGTGCAAAGTTAGTGTTCACAGCGCAATAACCTGCAGTGACCAGGGATTAGTACCGCTGCAAACATACCTATATAGCCAGCTACAGGAACCCCCGGCACCCTAGCTGCTGTTTCTAAACTCATGCCATGCATAATATTGGGGGCTCCATAACTAATACATGTATTACACATGTGCAAAAGCAATACTAACAGTGCAGTAACCTACAGCAAGCAGAGCTTCAAAAATCTGGAAACATCCCTATATATCCATCTACAGGAACTCCTGGCACTCCAGCCTCTATTTCTAAACCCATGGCATGCATAATATTGGGCGCTCCATAACTAATACATGTATTACACACTGGGCTATAGCACCACGTGCAAAGTCAGTGTTCTCAGTGCAGTAACCTACAGCAACCAGGGCTCAGTAAAGCTGGAAACATACCTTTAGCCATCTGCAGGAACTCCTGGCACTTTAGCTGCTGTTTCTCGTCCCTGGTCCCATGGCACACACAGTGTACTAACCCGATATTGGGTGCTCCATAATTAATACATGTATTACACATTTTAGTAAATTGGGCTAGCACCATGTGCAAAGTCATTGTGTTTGGTGTAGTAACCTACAGCAACCTGGGTTCAGTAGAACTAGAAACAGATCTAGAGCCATCTACGAGACCCCCTGGCTCTCTATCTGCTGTTTCTATTCCCATGGCACACTCGGTGTCCCAGACCAATATTGGGTACTCAATAACTAACACCTAAATTACTGATTTATTAAATTGGGCTAGCATCATGTGCAAAACCGGTGTGCTCAGTGCAAACACCTACAGCAACCAGGGCTCAGGAAAACTAGAAACAGATCTATATCCATCTACAGGACCCCCCTGGCATTTTAGCTGTTGTTTATAAACCCATGGCATGCACAGTGTCCCAGACCAATATTGGGTACCCCATAACCAATATCTGTATTACATTTAATATATTGGACCAGCACCATGCGTAAAGTGAGTGTTCACAGTGCAGTAACCTGCAGCAACCAGGGCTCAGTTATTGCCATTAGTTTATTAAATGGGGCTAGCGTCATGTGCAAAGCCAATTTGCACAACATAATCCCCTACAGCCATCAGGGCTCATACAAGACTGGAATCATATTTATAGCCATCTACAGAGCCCTCTGGCACTTTATTTGTTTCTAAACCCATGGCACCCACAGTGCCCAATGTTGGGTACCCCAGAACTAATATCACATCAATATTACACATATTGGGCTAGCACTATATGCAAGGACAATGTGCTCAGTAACACTGGAAGCAGATGTAGACCTGGCACTTTAGCTGCTGTTTGTAAACCCATGGCATGCACAGTGCCCCAGACCAATATTGGGTACCCAATAACCAACACCTAAATTACACATGTGTTAAACTGGGCTAGCACCGAATGCAAAGCCAGTGTACTGCAGTAACCTACAGCAACCAGGGCTCAGGAAAACTGGAGTCATCTTCAGCAGTGGCCCTCAACCTTAGTCCTCAAATACCCCCAACGGGCCATGTTTTGGGAACTTCCTTTAGCTAAAATAGCTCTTATCAATACCATGTCATTGATATTGATTTAAAGCAGCTGTGCAAAGTCAAGGAAGACCTGAAAACATGGCCCGTTGGGGGTACTTGAGGACTGAGGATGAGAGCCACCGATCTACAGGAACCCCTGGCACTTTGGCGGTTGTTTCTAATACACATGGTACACATAGTGCTCCTGACCAATATCAGTTACCCCATAACACGTATTCAATTGGACTAGCACCATATGCAAAGCCTGTGTGCTCAGTGCAAAAGCCTACAGCAACCAGAGCTCAAGGGCCATCTACAGAAAAAACTTGCCACTTTTAGCTGCTGTTTGTAAACCCATGGCATGCGCTGTGCCCCCAGACCAATATTGGGTACCCAATAACTAACATATAAGTTATAGATTTATTAAATTGGGATAGCACATTATGCAAAGCCAGTGTGACCTACAGCAGCCAGGGCTCAGGGACACTGAAAACAGATCTATAGCTATGAACAGGACCCCCTGGCACTCTATATGCTGTTTCCAATCCCATGGCATGCACAGTGTTCCAGCCCAATATTGGGTACCCCAGGGCTTGGTTTATTTACCTGGTTAGAGATCTTGAGCCATCTACAGGTCCCCCTGGCACTTTAGTTGCTGTGTCTAATCACATGGCACACACAATGTCCCAGACTATTATTGGGTTCCCCATAAATAATACCAATTTATTAAACTGGGCTGGCACCATGTGCAAAGTTAATGTGTTCAGTTCAATACCCTACAGCAGTGGTCTCCAAACTGTGGCCCAGGGGCCGGATACAGCCCTTTGCTAGCCTTTATCTGGCCCTTGTGGCACTATTCCCCCAACTGACACCAATGATGGGGCACTATTCCCCCAACTGACGCTATCAATGGGGCACTATTCCTCATATTAAAACCAAGATTGGGGCACTATTCCTCCAATTAAAACCAAGGCTAGGGCACTATTCCTCCCATTAAACCAATGATAAACCAATGATGGGGCACTATTCCCCCAACTGACGCTATCAATGGGGCACTATTCCTCCTATTAAAACCAAGATTGGGGCACTATTCCTCCCATTAAACCAATGATGGGGCACTATTCCCCCAACTGACGCTATCAATGGGGCACTATTCCTCCTAATAAAACAGATGATGGGGCACTATTCCTCCCATTAAACCAAGGATGTGCCACTATTCCTATAACTGACACCATCAATGGGGCACTATTCCTCCCAATAAAATAGTCATTAAACCAATGATGGGGCACTATTCCTCCAACTGACACCATCAATGGGGCACTATTCCTCCCATTAAAACCAATGATGGGGCACTATTCCTCCCACTAAACCAATGCTGGGGTACTATTCCTCCCATTAAAACCAATGATGGGGCACTATTCCTCCCATTAAAACCAATGATGGGGCACTAATCCTCCCATTAAACCCAATGATGGAGCACTGATGTTGGGGCATTTTCTACGCCCACTGGCCACTGTCCACCCCCCTAAAGCTTGAAGGATAATAAACTGGCCCTTTGCTTAGAAAGTTTGGAGACCCCTGACCTACAGAAACCAGGGCTCAGTTAGTGTCATAAAAAGAGCTGTGTGATTGGCTGCAGAGGTCTGCTGCACTTTGCACAATCAATATGTTCTACACTCCCCCATTGAATAAGAAAGCTTCATTTCTACTAAATGTAAAATTCTTCCTGCTCAAAAAATAGAAAAAAATACCATATTATAAATGATAGATGAAGGACAGAATCTGGACGTATATGATACAGTTAAGCTGACCATACACTATACAATCTCTGTACAATCTCCATATATGGTGGCCATACACGCTTCAGTAAATGATTGATTTCCAATCTAGCTCCTCCAATAGGAATAACTGATCAATAGTCGGCAACCCGTTCGCTTGATATGTTACACTCTGAGAAGTGGATTCTGATCAACAAGATATGATCATAACATACGATTGTAAATGATCGATCGCATCTCTGATTCCAGCTACTAATGTTCATGTAAAGGAACATCTGGGTAGCAGTGATCATATCATGATTTCATTTTATGTTAGCTGTAAGCAAAAAACACATACGGGAAAGATAAAAACACTTAACTTTAAGAGAGCAAATTTTCCAAGGACGAGGGCTGCTCCTCAGGTCTTAGACTGGGAGGGAATATTGGCATCAATGGGCACAGAACAGATATGGAATATCTTCAAAAAGACTGTTTGTGAACTCACTGCAAAGTATATTCCCATGGGCAATGAGTTTAAAAGGCTAAAAATAAAACCTCTGTGGCTCACGGCCAAAGTTAAAAAACAATAAGAAAAGAGCCTTTAAAAAATATAAAAATGAAGGAACACTATCATCGTTTAAATGTTACAAAGAATATAACAGAATATGTAAAAAAGGATATCAAGGACGCAAAAATTCAAAACGAACGACAGGTTGCAAAAGAGAGTAGTACAAACCCCTAAAAATTCTTCAAATATAGTAATAGTAAAAAGGTCAGGTCTGAGCATGTTGGCCCTTTACAAAATAATCTAGAGTGGGTGACTGGGGACAAAGAGAAGGCAAATTTATTAAATACTTTCTTCAGATCTGTGTATACAAAGGAGCATGGAGGAGCTCATGTCCATAATGGGGGTGGTAGTGACACAGCCCCAAATGATCCACAATGGTTCAAAAGTGATATGGTCCTTAAATATTTTGACAGAATAAAGGTGGACAAAGCACCTGGACCAGATGGCATCCACCCACGGATCCTAAAAGAATTGAGCTCTGTCATTTCAAAGCCATTGTATCTAATTTTTAGGGACTCATTAATGGCGGTGGACGTGGTATACTTGGACAGAGGGTTGGTGGTGGACGTGGTATACTTGGATAGAGGGGTGGCTCTGGACGTGGTATACTTGGAAAGAGGGGTGGCGGTGGACGTGGTATACTTGGACAGAGGGTTGGCGGTAGACGTGGTAAACTTGGACAGAGGGGTGGCTGTGGATGTGGTATACTTGGACAGAGGGGTGGCAGTGGACGTGGTATACTTGGACAGAGGGGTGGCGGTGGACGTGGTATATTTGGACAGAGGGGTGGCGGTGGACGTGGTATACTTGGACAGAGGGTTGGTGGTGGACGTGGTATACTTGGATAGAGGGGTAGCTCTGGACGTGGTATACTTGGACAGGGGGGTGGCTCTGGACGTGGTATACTTGGACAGAGGGGTGGACGTGGACGTGGTATACTTGGATAGAAGGGTGGCTCTGGACATGGTATACTTGGACAGAGGGGTGGCAGTGGACGTGGTATACTTGGACAGAGGGTTGGCGGTGGACGTGGTATACTTGGACAGAGGGTTGGCGGTGGATGTGGTATACTTGGACAGAGGGGTGGCTGTGGATGTGGTCTACTTGGACAGAGGGGTGGCGGTGGACGTGGTATATTTGGATTTTGCAAAAGCGTTCAACACAGTTCCCCACACACGGCTCATGTGTAAGGTAAAGTCTACAGGCTTGGAAAGATCAGTTTGTAAATGGATAGAAAACTGGCTAAAAGACAGAATTCAGAGAGTAGTGGTTAATGACTTGTACTCTGAATAGTCTAAGGTTATCAGTTGTGTACCCCAAAGTTCAGTGTTGCAGGCCGCCATCAGGGGGGTACAGCAGCTACAACTGTAAGGGGCCCGCCCGGGCCAGAAGAAGGCAGGACAGGTGAAGGGGATCAGTTCTGTTCAGTATAGAAACAATCTCACAGTTTCTGCAGTTCTCCTGTCATTGATTTTAGACATCGAGCTCTTTACTGCCACCTCTGGCTACTTTGTGCACTTGCACCCCTCGTGTGACAGTGATCTGCCTGTACTGAGCTTCTCAGCAACATGTCAGCTTTGTGAAAACAAGCTGGGACCGGGTAGGAAGTTACAAGTATGGGCTGTGAAGGAAAGGGAGGGGGCTGTTTGTGTACAGGGAGGGGCCAGAGGCTTGTGTGTATACAGATTTGTGTATGTGGGGCTGCCATATATACAGGTGTGTGTGTGTGTGTGTGGGAGGGGGGTGGCTGACATATATACAGGTGTGTGGGGGGGCGGGGGGAGCTGACATATATACAGGTGTGTGTGGGGGGCTGACATATATACAGGTGTGTGTGGGGGTGCTGACATATATACAAGTGTGTTTGGGGGGCTGACATATATATACAGGTGTGTGGGGGGGGGCAGGGGGAGCTGACATATATACAGGTGTGTGTGGGGGGCTGACATATATACAGGTGTGTGTGGGGGTGCTGACATATATACAAGTGTGTTTGGGGGGCTGACATATATATACAGGTGTGTGGGGGGGGGCAGGGGGAGCTGACATATATACAGGTGTGTTTGGGGGGCTGACATATATACAGGTGTGTGTGTGGGGGGCAGGGGGAGCTGACATATATACAGGTGTGGGGTGGTGCAGACATATATACAGGTGTGTGTGGGGGGGCGCTGACATATATACAGGTGTGTGGGGGGGTACTGATATATATACAGGTGTGTGGGGGGTGGGGGGAGCTGACATATAGACAGGTGTGTGTGGGGGGGCGCTGACATATATACAGGTGTGTGGGGGGGGCGTTGATATATATGCAGGTGTGTGGTGGGGGCGGCAGGAGCTGACATATATACAGGTGTTTGTGGGGAGGGGGGCGCTGACATATATACAAGTGTGTGGGGGGGTGTTGATATATATACAGGCGTGTGGGGGGGCGCTGATATATATGTATACAGATGTGTGGGGGGGGTGGGGGGAGCTGACATATATACAGGTGTGTGTGGGGGGCTGACATATATACAGGTGTGTGTGGGGGGCTGACATATATACAGGTGTGTGTGGGGGGCTAACATATATACAGGTGTGTGGCGGGGCGGGGGGAGCTGACATATATACAGGTGTGTGTGTGGGGGGGGCGCTGACATATATACAGGTGTGTGTGTGGGGGTGGGCGCTGACATATATATATATATATATATATATATATATATACAGGTGTGTGGGGGGGGGGCTGATATATATACAGATGTGTGGGGGGGTGGGGAGAGCTGACATATAGACAGGTGTGTGTGGGGGGGGGCACTGACATATATACAGGTGTGTGGGGGGCGCTGATATATATGTACAGGTGTGTGGCGGGGGAGCTGACATATATACAGGTGTGTGTTGGGGGGGGGCGCTGACATATATACAAGTGTGTGGGGGGTGTTGATATATATATACAGGCGTGTGGGGGCGCTGATATATATGTATACAGGTGTGTGGGGGGGCTGGGGGAGCTGACATATATACAGGTGTGTGGGGGGGCGCTGATATATATGCAGGTGTGTGGTGGGGGCGGCAGGAGCTGACATATATACAGGTGTTTGTGGGGAGGGGGGCGCTGATATATATACGTGTGTGGGGGGGTGTTGATATATATACAGGTGTGTGGGGGGGCACTGATATATATGTATACAGATGTGTGGGGGGGCAGGGGGAGCTGACATATATACAGGTGTGTGGGGGGGGCTGACATATATACAGGTGTGTGGGGGGCTAACATATATACAGGTGTGTGGCGGGGCGGGGGGAGCTGACATATATACAGGTGTGTGTGTGGGGGGGGCGCTGACATATATACAGGTGTGTGTTTGTAGGACGGGGCGCTGACATATATATATATATATATATATATATACAGGTGTGTGGGGGGGGAACTGATATATATACAGGTGTGGGGGGGCGCTGATATATATACAGATGTGTGGGGGGGTGGGGAGAGCTGACATATAGACAGGTGTGTGTGTGGGGGGGCACTGACATATATACAGGTGTGTGGGGGGGCGCTGATATATATATACAGGTGTGTGGCGGGGGAGCTGACATATATACAGGTGTGTGTTGGGGGGGGCGCTGACATATATACAAGTGTGTGGGTGGTGTTGATATATATACAGGCGTGTGGGGGCGCTGATATATATGTATACAGGTGTGTGGGGGGGCTGGGGGACCTGATATATACAGGTGTGTGTGGGGGGCTGACATATATACAGGTGTGTGGGGGGCCTGATATATACAGGTGTGTGGGGGGCTGACATATATACAGGTGTGTGGGGGGCTGACATATATACAGGTGTGTGTGGGGGGCTGACATATATACAGGTGTGTGTGGGGGGCTGACATATATACAGGTGTGTGGGGGAGCTGACATATATACAGGTGTGTGGGGGAGCTGACATATATACAGGTGTGTGGGGGGCTGACATATATACAGGTGTGTGTGGGGGGGGGGCTGACATATATACAGGTGTGTGTGGGGGGGGCTGACATATATACAGGTGTGTGTGGGGGGCTGACATATATACAGGTGTGTGTGGGGGGCTGACATATATACAGGTGTGTGTGTGGGGGGCTGACATATATACAGGTGTTTGGGGGGCTGACATATATACAGGTGTGTGTGTGGGGGCTGACATATATACAGGTGTGTGTGGGGGGCTGACATATATACAGGTGTGTGTGGGGGGCTGACATATATACAGGTGTGTGTGGGGGGCTGACATATATACAGGTGTGTGTGGGGGGCTGACATATATACAGGTGTGTGTGTGGGGGGCTGACATATATACAGGTGTTTGGGGGGCTGACATATATACAGGTGTGTGTGTGGGGGGTGGGGCTGACATATATACAGGTTAGAGCTGCACGATTAATCGTTAAGAATCGAAATCGCAATCTTTTTCTCTTCCCGATCTTCAAAACAGCATGTCATGATCTTTCTAACAAGTGCAGAGAGTTCTCACAGCTGTAAAAAAAAATCCAGGCAGCCTGCCAAGTTTTATTTGCGAATAAGTAGAAATAAAGTATCCTTTCGTTCATATATCAAAGGAAAGAACTCCAGAGTGTAGATGAGGGAAGCTTAACCATTTAAAGACCAAACCATTTCTGACATTTGTTGCTTCTTTTCTGCTGGAAAATTACTTGGAACACCCAAACATGATATATTTTTTCAGCAGAGACCCTAGAGAATAAAATGGTGGTTGTTGCAATATTTTATGTCACACCATATTTACGCAGCGGTTTTTCAAGCGCAATTTTTTTTTTAAAAATACACTTTAATTATTTAAAAAATAAACTAAACAGTAAAGTTAGCCCAATTATTTTGTATAATGTGAAAGATGTTACACAGCGAGAATCGTGATCTTTATTCTAAGCAAAAAAATTGTGATTCTCCTTTTAGCCAGAATCATGCAGCTTTAATACAGGTGTGTGTGTGTGTGTGGGGGGGGGGGGCATTGACATATATACAGGTGTGTGTGTGGATGGGGTGAAATATTTACAGGTGTGTGAGGGGGGCTGACATGTGTACAGGTGTTTGTGAGGGGGGCTGCCATATATACAGGTAGGTGTGTGTGTGAGGGGGGTGCCATATATACAGGTGTGTGTGGGGGGGGGGTGACATATATATATATAGGTTGGGGGGGCTGACAAATTTACAGGTGTGGGGGGGCTGACAAATATGCAGGTGTGTGTGGTGGGGGGGCTGACATATATACAGGTGTGAGGGGGGCTGACAAATATACAGGTTGTTGGGGGGCGGACAAATATACAGGTGTGTGTGGGGGGCTGACATATATACAGGTGTGTGTGAGGGGGGCTGCCATATATAAAGGTGTGTGTGGAGGGGGGGCTGACATATATACAGGTTTGGGTGAGGCTGACATATATACAGGATTGAGGGGGGCTTAGTGGGTACAGGGGAGGTGGCCAGTGTGCGGATTCGGTAGGATGGCCCATAGGCAAGCCCTGGGGAATGTTGATGGTCAGGTTCGGGGGGGGGGGGAGGCGGGGGGTCCAGGTCTAAACCTGTGTAAGGGGCCCAAAAATTTCTGATGGCTGCCCTGAGTGTTGGGACCCTTACTTTTTAATACCTTTATAAATGATATTGGTTCTGGGATTAAAAGTACCATTTCAGTCTTTGCAGATGACACCAAGCTATGCAGTGGAATAACGTCCTTACAGGATGTCTCCAATTTACAAGCCGACCTCAATGCTCTGTCTAATTGGGCGACTATGTGGCAAATGAGGTTTAATGTTGATAAATGTAAAGTTCTGCACTTGGGGGCTAAGAATATGCATCATAGATACTAAGGGGAGTACAACTGGGGGGATCCGTAGTAGAGAAGGATCTGGGGGTTTTGGTAGATCATAAGCTCAATAATAACATGCAATGCCAAGCTGCGGTTTCCAAAGCGAGCAAAGTCCTTTCTTGTATTAGGAGAGGTATGGACTCCAGAGAGAGAGATATCATTTTGCCCCCCTGTACAAATCATTAGTAAGACCTCATCTGGAATATGCGGTTCAGTTTTGGGCACCAGTTCTCTAAAAAGATATCAGGGAACTGGAGAAAGTGCAGAGAAGGGAAACCAAACTGATAAGAGGCATGGAGGAGCTCAGCTATGAGGAAAGATTAGAGGAACTGAATTTATTCTCTCCTGAGAAGAGGAGAATAAGGGGGGATATGATCAACATGTACAAATATATAAGGGGTCCATATAGTGAACTTGGTGTTGAGTTATTCACTTTACAGTCAACACAGAGGACAAGGGGGCACTCTTTACATCTAGAGTTAAAGAAATTTCATCTCCAAATACGAAAAAGGTTTCTTTACAGTAAGAGCTGTGAAAATGTGGAATAGACTCCCTCCAGAGGTGGTTCTGGCCAGCTCAGTAGATTGCTTTAAGAAAGGCCTGGATACTTTCCTAAATGTACATAATATAACTGGGTACCGACATTTATAGGTAAAGTTATATGAACAAAGTATCTCAATGCTGCCGATTATTAGAAAACGATCCAAAATATTCTGACCTGGCAAATCTGATCGAGATTGAGTCCAAATTGATCAGAAGTAAAGCTATGGCTATTCGAATGATTGCAAATTCAATCATTTTGATCCAATCACACATGGATCGGATAGTAAAATCAATAGGACACACCTAAACAATCTATTCAATGTGTATCCAAGCAGACAGGTCTTTGTACTAGATAGGTGATGGTAGATATAAAGAAGATTGTACAATCAGATTGGATCGTGCATGGTCACCAGACCCCTTTCACACTGTGGTGCTTTGCAGGCACTATAGCGTTAAAAATAGCGCCTGCAAAGCACCCTCAAACAGCCACTCCATTCACTCCAGTGTGAAAGTCCGAGGGCTTTCACACTGGAGCGGTGCGCTGGCAGGGCATCAGAAAAAGTCCTGCCTGCAGCTTCTTTGGAGCGCATTAGGAGCGGTGAACCCACCGCTCCTAACGCGCCCATGCCCATTGAAAACAATGGGGCAGCGCTGCTATACCGCTGGCAAAGCGCCGATGAAGCAGCGTTTTGCGGGCGGATTTAACCCCTTTTCGGCCACTAGCGGGGGTTAAAACTGCCCCTCTAGTGGTCGAATAGCGCTGCTAAAACGATGGTAAAGCGGCGCTAAAAATAGCGCCGCTTTACCGCTGTGCCCGGGGCGGCTCAGTGTGAAAGGGGTCTTAGTCGTGACAAGCCAAGGACAGAAATATTGAGGGACAGGTTCTCATCACCGGGTACCTTTCCTGCAAGGCAGTTTACAGGCACACTGGATTAGGGCAGAGTTCACAATGGGGGAGTAAAATATAGAAAGTCTTTAGGAAAATATATAAGGGGGGGGGGGGAGACAAGACAAGGTGCTGTGCAGGGTAGGACCTGAGTAAGGGACTGTAGTCCCTATTGATGAAAGGATCCTCTGTGCACACAGGGCTGACCTTAAGACACAACAGCTGACAATCTTTCACCCCCCCCTGCAGAAGATTCCTCCATACATAGACAATTACCGTTCTCTGTCCTTCTATACATAGAACATCTCAATTTTTTTCCCAAAGACCTACTTGAAAGAGTTAGGAGCGCAAAACGCTTTTGTGGATATATTATTTCTAAAATGTAATAATAATAACAACAACAATAATAAATGCATATTATTAAATAAAATAATAATAATTCAGGTATTCATTAAATAATAATAATAAACAATGTAATTTCTTTAGGTCAGACATGGCGGTTGGCTGCGTTGGCCCCTTTTAGTCATTTTTGTGATTGATAGCTGGTTGAAAGTGGATGAAATTGATACAAAAAGTTCCTTATGTACCATAATAAGGCTGATCCAATGTTCCCAAATAGCAGAGACTGAATTGTTTCACAAACATTTGAAATAGAGGAATTGATACACAGTATTTAGTATGTAGCAATTATTTGTTTCTACTCAGGACAAGAGCCTTTTGTTAGTAATGTGTCTATTTACCTCTAATAATGTGGATTTCCATTTTAGAGCAGTATTGTTCCCTAAAGGAATAGCCAAACTGTGTGTAAAAAAAAAAAAAAAAAAATTAGAGACTGCTCCTAATCTCAGCTTGTTACCTGTATAGAAGAAACCTGGGAGTCAGAAAACATGCTGATTGATAGGGTATCAGATACTTATTTCACTCATTAAAATTCAAATCAATTTATAACTTTTTTGAAATAAGTTTTTTTATTTTTGTTGTTACAGTGGAACCTCGGATTGCGAGTAACGCGGTTAACGAGCGTTTCGCAATACGAGTACTGTATTTTTGAAAATCGTAACTCGGTTTGCGAGTGTTGTCTCGCAAAAGGAGCACGATTCAGGCCAAAACATGTGCAGTACCACATTTGGTCTGAGGTGGGGGGGGGCACCAGAGCCCAGCAGCGCTGATCGCAGCTGATCGGCGCCGTTCGGAAAATGCACGGAAAGGCCCGAGGACAGCTCAGGCTGACCTCGGAAAACCTCAGGAACGGAGTCTTTCCGAGGTTTGCCGAGGTGTCCTTGAGCCTTTCCGGCCGTTTCCAAAGCTCTCCAGCGCCTCCCCCCCACCTCTGGCCGCATGCGGTATTGCATGCCATTGAAGTCAATGCGGAACAAATTATTTTAGTTTCCATTGACTTCAATGGGGAAACTTGCTTTGATATGCGAGTACATTGGATTACGAGCATACTCCTGGAACAGATTATGCTCGTAATCCAAGGTTCCACTGTATTCTGTCTCTCACTGTTAATATAAACCTACCATTAAAATTATAGACTGATCATTTCTTTGTCAGTGGGCAAATGTACAAAATCAGCAGGGGGATCAAATACTTTTTTCCCCTCACTGTAAGGAGGGGGGTCTGCTAACCTGTGTTGCCAAACACAGGTTACCAACAGTTTGTAACCAACAGTTTGTAAAAAAGGGCACTTTTTTTTTTGCTGTTTGAAAATGTCTGTGAACAGCAGAAAAGTGTCCGGAAAAAAAATACACCTGTCCCCGCCCCCGGAAGTGCAGACAAAATTATATTTTGTGTACATAAAAGCATATGTAATGGAGATGGTTCATTTTAAATCAATGATCCTTTGTCCTGAGGTTTATGTGTGTCTGTGAGGCTGATAGTTGTGGTCCAGTAATCAGGAATATTTTGTGGGGACAAGGACTGTTTTATGTGTGAAGTAACGACTAGGTAGAGATTCTGTTTAATGATCCCCCTTTAAGCCTCTCCCACTGTTAGGCAAAATCCCAGAACTTTTTCTGTTTTATCCTGGGGTGACCCAGACCTTTCACGATCCATGTCATACTCACATTTTGTCACTGTGCTTTGAGTTTAGGCTTGTAAAGTCAGGCAGATGGCTTGTTATGAGTATCATTAATGTTTTCTCATTGTTTTTACTGTTAAAATATTGATTGTCTTAGTTTATTATAGGAGTTTCTGTCATATTTCAGGATGTCAGTAAAAAGGTGCTCTGTCAGTAAATTTTTTATGTTTTCCAGTAAAAAAATCATGGCGGGGGTGGACGTTGGGGGTTGGCAACTCATATGGAATACTGGAGGCTTGATTGAGGTCTGCTATGACCCTACCTGCAGTGTTATCAGCTCTGCTGGACTACAGAACACCTCCCTATTAAGTTATGGAGATTAGCAGGGGGGGGGGTGTTCTCTTGTTCACCAGGGCAGAACTGAGCAGGGCTGACAACACCACTGCAGGAGATTTCAGTGCAGCAGGCAGCGTTGTCAGCTCACTACAGGAAGTCAGGAGCTCACTGGATTTTTGGGAGTCCAACAGGTATTTTTCTGTACTTGTAGTGATTTTAAAGAGACAGAACATTAGACAATGCATGTATATTGCAAAGATGTACTGCATATGTTTTTTTTAAATTCTATTTAGCCCAGACATACACGTGTAAGTGGTTGTAAACTCTTACATATACAAAGCGCAGTGACTATCCTCAGGTGATACACTGTTTATCTGCAGTCTTCTCCATGCCCATTCAAAGTCCAGAATTTATAAAACTTGTCTGGGTTGTCGGAAAAAAAAAGGGGGCTGAAATTACACTCTGCAGAACTCCACACACACACACACACACACCACACACAGGAATAGAGGTGAGGATGTCAATCACAGGCTGTGTGCTGGAACTCCCTCCCCTGTCACCTTTTTATCTCATTGTGTCAGGAAAACTCATCAGAAGTGACTCATGCTGATAGCAGAGGAAGGAGGCAGCAGACAGAAATTACACTTAGTGCTCTGGATTGAGGCAAGTACACACTATAGAGGGATATGCTTTGTTCATATTTCATGTCTGAGGTTTACAACCAGTTTAGTTCCTCTATACAGTTGTTTTGGCCCGTTTTCCATATTAGCATTCCGTGGTTGTGTGTAACAGATGTGCAGAGCGCTGTGTTTCCAGATGTTGTTCAGTTTTATTCATCAATTCACATTAGTGTCAGGACTGTTCGATTCCACCCAGACATCCCATTTACCAATCCTTTCCTGACACCCAGGGATCTTCCCCATACCCAGCGCATACGCGGTAAATAACCAGAAATATTCCATGCTGCCCTACTGCCTTAGTGGAAGATATATCAGTAAAGCAAGCAGGGGCTCAGAGAAACCTGGGCTGAAAAATGAATATGGCTTCATCTTAGGATCTAGCTTGGAACAGATCAGCAGTGTCAAGAGTGAGGTCCCTGAACGAGAACAGAAACAATGGAGGACAATGCCACAGATAAAAGGTGGACCTCTTTAGTAGTAGTCATCCAAAAGGGAAAGTCTGGAAAGTAGACAGAGGCCACTTACGCATTTCGCCTATGATTAAGCACTTGTTAGCATGAAATGCGTAAAAAGGTCTTTCCACCTGCTGAACTTTGCTTTATGGTTGATCACTAAAAAAAAACAAAAAACTTTTATCTGGAATGCCTACATGTATTGGTTCCATTGGGCGGCCTTTCCGTAACAAGCTTGATAAGCACTCGGAAAGAGAGAACCGGCCTGAAGCCGTGTCGTGCTTGTGCAAGCTAGGATAACAGCTATGCTAGGAGGAAGGCTGTAATGGCCGAAACGCGTTAGGATTTTTTACACTGTATTTATGTTACATAGTTACATAGTAGGTGAGGTCGAAAAAAGACGCAAGTCCATCAAGTCCAACCTATGTGTGTGATTATATGTCAGTATTATGATTATGTATTATGTAACCAATGAAGAGCAACAAGAGGAGTATACCGAGTGGCTGGCTATTTTTCTGTATTGGTTCCAAAGGGTAGGTTTTCTTGAACAAGCTGGACAAGCACTCGCATGTGTGTGTGCGGGCAAGAGTGAAAGACCAATCTTGGGCCGTATTTTGTTGTGCTTGCGCAAACTAGGATAATTGGTCATTCTTCCATGGCTTGGTCATATGACACTCTCGGCATTTTTACGCATTTCACTTATGATTAAGCACGTATATGATGTCTCTCCACCTGCTGGACTTCGCCTTATGGATAATAACTAAAAAAAGAAGTGGAACATTTATTTAAAATGCCACCATCCAAAGGTTCCATAGGGTAGGTTTTCAGTATCAAGCTGGACAAGCATCGGCGTGTGTGTGTACGGGCAAGAGTGGACTAATCTTGAGACGTATTCTGTTGTGTTTCTGTAAACTAGGATAATTGGTCATTCTTCCACGGCTTGGTCACATGACATGCTCGACATTTTTACGCATTTCATTTATGATTAAGCACTTGTTAGCATGAAACACGTATGATGTTTCTCCACCTGCTGGACTTTGCCTTGTGGATGACCGCAAAAAACGAAGTTTAACATTTACCAGGAATGCCACCATCCACTGGTTCCATAGGGTAGGTCTTCAGTATCAAGCTGGACAAGCACTTGGTGTGTGTGTGTGTGTGTACGGGCAGGAGTGGACCAATCTTGAGCCGTATTCTGTTGTGCTTGCCCAAACTAGGATAATTGTTCTTTCTTCCACGGTTTGGTCACATGACATGCTTGGCATTTTTACGCATTTCACTTAAGATTAAGCACTTGTTAGCATGAAATGCGCATGATGTCTCTCCACCTTCTGGACTTTGCCTTATGGATGACCACTGAAGAAAGAAGTTCAGAATTTATCTAAAATGCCACCATCCATTGGGTGGCCTTTCATGAACAAGACAAGGACAAGCACTCGGCAAGAGTGGACCAACCTGGAGCCGTGTTGTGTAGTGCTTGTGCAAGCTAAGGATAACAGTTCATTCGTCCATGGTTTGGCCACATGACCTACTGGGCATTGGTCACCACCACCTGAAGACTAAGTTAAGGTAGAGCTGCTAATACTCTTGACATGGCAGAGGCCACACATCGCTGCAAACCCAATGTGAGGGAGTATGTGACAGTCTCAGCCCGGGCTACAAGGCCATGCCCCCAAAGCATTTTGCTCCGCCCCGAAGCCTAATCATGGGGATCCCCATGATTAAGCTCCGGGGCAGAACAAAATGCGTTGGGGGTGTGGCCTGGTTGGAGCCCGGGCTGAGACTGTCACATACTCCCTCACATTGGGTGTGCAGCGATGTGTGGCTTGCGGGACATCCTTTCCTTCTGCTTTAGACTAAGGCCCCTTTCCAAGCATATTCGCCTGTTCAGCGGGGGATCTTTCCTCTGAGCAGGCCTGCTCTCCTCTCTGGGGCAGTCGGATGAAAAAAGACTGCATGGCTGTTTTCATCTGATTGTCATCCAATACGATCATTGGTGTCAGTGGCAGAAATAGTGCCCCATCATTGGTGTCAGTGGCAGAAATAGTACCCCATCATTGGTGTCAGTGGCAGAAATAATTCCCCATCATTGGTGTCAGTGGCAGAAATAGTACCCCATCATTGGTGTCAGTGGCAGAAATAGTACCCCATCATTTGGTGTCAGTGGAGGAATAGTGCCCCATCATTGGTATCAGCGGGGGGAATAGTGCACCATCATTGAATTCAGGGGGAGAAATAGTACACCATCATTGGTGTCAGTGGCAGAAATAATGCCCCATCATTGGTGTCAGTGGCAGAAATAGTACCCCATCATTGGTGTCAGTGGCAGAAATAGTACCCCATCATTTGGTGTCAGTGCAGGAATAGTGCCCCATCATTGGTGTCAGTGGGAGGAATAGTGCCCCATCATTGGTGTCAGTGGAAGAAATTGTGCCCCATCATTGGTGTCAGTGGAGGAATAGTGCCCCATCATTGGTGTCAGTGGAGGAATAGTGCCCCATCATTGGTGTCAGTGGAGGAATAGTGCACCATCATTGGTGTCGATGGGAAGAATACCTCATTAGTGTCAGTGGGAGGAATAATGGCCCATTGTTGGTGTCATTGGCAGTGTCAATGCCTTTTATCAGAGGGAAGAATAGTGCCCCAAGGGCCACATAAAGATAAGCAAAGGGCCACATCCAGCCCCAGGCCACAGATTGGAGACCACTGAGTTAGAATATCGGTGTTACATTGTGGGGAGGCAAGTAATCTATAAAGATGTAAATGTATTGCCATGGAGATACCAAAGAACTGTAAATATAATTACTTTATTCCGTAAAGGAGCTACTGGTTACATGAAATGTCTAGTCTGAATTATTTGAGAAGAGATTGTCCTTACAGCGTATTAAAGACCCGGAGAACAAAGAGTACAGAATGAGTTACCCCCTTGAGGTTATGAAGTAAGGAGTGTCAAAAAGGAGAAGCAGCCAACTCAGGAGAGGAATCGGTAATGGCCAGTGGCAGAGGTTCCGTAGGTAGCGGTAGTCTGACACTTGGAATACCCTCCCGAGTGGCTGAGTCCCTACTGTAGGGCAGAACCCTCCTAGAGACTGAGCCAGGAACCATATATATATGAACTAGCTGCGACGGTTCCACTCTTTGCCTTCGGGCTGAACATGGTTAAATGTACAGACCACAGTGTTGTGAGGAGCTGGTGGAGGACAAGCAGCACTCAGTGCTATTCCTTTCAAAATGTCTCTGTAGTCAATGCCGGGAAAGGTGTCACTGGCAGATGAGAAGACATCATGCTTCTGTGTGAGTGGGGCCTGGTGAAGCAGTTTGTTCTCTGGCCATGAGGGGCGCTAACCTACATGTTAAATAATATAAATGTATCAGCATTTAGTTTCCCCATGCGGTCTACATGTACACATAACAATCTTACTTTACAATCTCATGGAATTACCAGCATATGTCAGGGGTGGATCCGGGGGGGGGGGGGGGGGGCAGTTGCCCCCCCAAGAGTGCAGGTGAGTGGGCGGGTGGGCTGCTCCGCGGGTGGAAAGAGCGGGCGGCTCCGCGGGCGGGCCGGGCTGACGGTTGGCTCAATAGGTGAGCGGGCGGGAGGCTCAGTGGGTGAGCGGACGGCTGGCCAATCAGGGAGCTGGTGGGTGGGGAAGCAGAGAGATAACATCATCTCTCACCGCCCGGCGCCCGTCCCACATCCCTGCATTGCAGTTCCACCCTCACTGTGCAGGCAGCCACGGGAAGCAGAGAGATGACATCATCTGACTGGTAATCTGCTGCCTGACTCTGGGACACAGCAAGAGACCACCTTGGCAGGAAAGTGACACAGCAAGAGACAATCCGCAACATGTGGCAGGCGACGTGGCAAGTGTTAGTGGGAGGAATAGTGCCTAATCATTGGTGTCAGTGGGAGTAAATAATGCATCTTTGGTACTGGGGGGAGGGAATAGTGCCCCGTCCTTGGTGTCAGTGGGAAGAATAGTGCCCCATCATTGGTGTCAATGGCAGGAATAGTGCCCCATCATTGGTGTCAGTAGGAGGTATAGTGCTTTGTTGTTGGTACCAGTGGAAAGAATAGTGCCCCATCATTGGTGTCAGTGGGAGAAATAGTGCCCCATCATTGATGTTAGTTTGAGGAATAGTGTCCCATTGTTGGCGGCAATGGGAGAAATAGTGTCCCATCGTTGGTGTCAGTTTGAGGAATAGTGCCACATTGTTTGCGTCAATGGGAGAAATAGTGTCCCATTATTGGTGTCAGTTTGAGGAATAGTGTCCCATCGTTGGTGTCAGTTTGAGGAATAGTGTCCCATCATTGGTGTCAGTTTGAGAAATAGTGTCCCATCGTTGGTGTCAGTTTGAGGAATAGTGTCCCATCGTTGGTGTCAGTTTGAGGAATAGTGTCCCATCGTTGGTGTCAGTTTGAGAAATAGTGTCCCATCGTTGGTGTCAGTTTGAGGAATAGTGTCCCATTGTTGGTGTCAGTTTGAGGAATAGTGTCCCATCATTGGTGTCAGTTTGAGGAATAGTGTCCCATCGTTGGTGTCAGTTTGAGGAATAGTGTCCCATTGTTGGTGTCAGTTTGAGGAGTAGTGTCCCATCGTTGGTGTCAGTTTGAGGAATAGTGTCCCATCGTTGGTGTCAGTTTGAGGAATAGTGTCCCATTGTTGGTGTCAGTTTGAGGAATAGTGCCCCATTATAGGCGTCAATGGGAGAAATAGTATCCCATTATTGGTGTCAGTTTGAGGAATAGTGTCCCATCGTTGTTGTCAGTTTGAGGAATAGTGTCCCATCGTTGGTGTCAGTTTGAGGAATAGTGTCCCATCGTTGGTGTCAGTTTGAGGAATAGTGTCCCATTGTTGGTGTCAGTTTGAGGAATAGTGTCCCATCGTTGGTGTCAGTTTGAGGAATAGTGTCCCATCGTTGGTGTCAGTTTGAGGAATAGTGTCCCATCGTTGGTGTCAGTTTGAGGAATAGTGTCCCATTGTTGGTGTCAGTTTGAGGAATAGTATCCCATTGTTGGCATCAATGGGAGAAATTGTGTCCCATTGTTGGCGTCAGTTTGAGGAATAGTGCCCCATTGTTGGCGTCAGTGGAAGAATACTGTCTTGTTTCAGTGGGAGGAAAAGGGACCCCAAGGGACAGAAAAGGACAAGTAAAGGTCCAGGTCTGGCCCCCGTGTCCCCAGTTTGTAGACCACTGCACTAATGTATCATCAGTTATAGTAATTTTAAAAAGGTGTTTCCTGAACCTGGAAAGTTATTTTGCGGGGTTCCTCTATTTTCAAACATCACAAGTAGAAGCTTCATGGTGTTGGGTGCCCTTTGTACTGCTTTGTATTCTTGTGAACAATGTATCAGTATCATTTTTTTTTTCCACAAGAAAATGTATCAGTATCATTACATCCCTTGGCGTTGGCGCACATCTTCTTGTCTTGACTGCAAAATCTCCAAAAATATTGAACAGTAAAAAGGACCATTGTTGACGACGCATGGTGCAAACTCAATGTCCTTCATTTAGGGTTCCCATCTGCTCTAGCCGATGAGTACGGGTTCGTTTTTCAGACGGCTTTGCTTGTAGAGAAAGAGAGGAGGTCTCAAATGAATTAAAAAGAAAGGGTTAACAGCGACGGCAGCCAGATAATCTCCTGGTCTTGGCTGATGTAGGATTCTCCATCCCTTCCCAGCACACATCATTAAGTTTCCTGCTCCGTCAGTTCAGCTCTGTTCATAGCAGTATAATGGCGCCTCTGTCGGAGCACCTAGACTCCGCCTTCTTTGGCCCAGAAAAGGGGCCCCGTCTGGGGTCACGGTATAAAAAGGGAATGAAATATTGGGATGCTGCCTCGTTGCCTCGTCTATAACAACAGATGTTGGCGAAGGATGCGCTCATCACCGGACTCGGAGGCTCAGCATCCCCTGGTACCCACAGCCCAGCTAAAGCTTCTTTTTTTTACTTGTATCTCTATTCTTTTATATCTTAATTTATTAGTTTTATTTATTTTGTTTAATCGCCAACATATTTGTAGCGCCCCCCCCTGCATACATTGCCTTGATTTGCAGTCACATCCGCACATTCTGCTGATTAACCTACCAATTTCCGCCAGTAACCGGCTCCGCGGGGCTTCCAATTTTAAAGCATAAAATTGTTCTTTTAATGCATATACATCGGCACCATAAAAAAAAAGGACATTACCGATCAGTATCAGTCCTTTCAGCAAAAATTAAAGCTGTATTAAACCCAAAACCAAAAATATCATATATTGCAGCTTATCCATCTTTAGAGTTGGTGGATGCATTACTTTTCTTTTTTTTTAAGCTTTTTTTCCCTTCTGTTTTCACCTGGTGATCTAGCCCGTAACACACCTCCTGTATTATTGTGCCTCCACTCTGCATGAAGGAGCACAGGGGGCACAGCAGACAGCAGCATTGTCAGTCTGAGCCTGGGGGGGGGGGGAGGGGAGTGTTAGATGTACTAGCAGATTTAGATACATTAACAAATTGAATCCAAACTCCAGCTATTATCTTAAATAAAATACTACATATCCAGTGCAATGTGCCTATATCATCAAACATACTGTGTACATGGCGTAAAATGGATTTTGGTCTACCTATTATTTTTTTCTGGTTGTTCTGTCCACCCACAGTTGGGACCTCCTCCACCACCCTTTTTTTTGTGAGGGTTAATACCCTGTTTCCCCTAAAATAAGACCTAGCGTGATTGTCGGCGATGGCTTCAATATAAGCCCTACCCCCCAAATAAGCCCTAGTTAAAGTCCTTGTAGGTCTTATTTTCAGGGTAGGGCTTATTTTCGGGGAAACAGGGTAGGGCTAATTTGGAGGGTAGGGCTTATATTGCAGCCATCACCGACAATAACGCTAGGTCTTATTTTAGGGGAAACAGGGTATGTCTGTCAGGTGTTGGGTTGTTTTTTTTGTTTGTTTTTTCTCCTTCCCCCTCCTCCTCTCTCTGTCTCTATCATCCAACCGCACACAATTTTATGATTTATTTGCTGAAATTTCTATCTGGAATGGAATGTATTCTATATATGTCATTCATTATTTTATAGATAAACAACAAACATATTGTCAAGAGTGGATCCTGAGGAAGAGACTTGTTTGTGAAACACGTTGATCCATTTTATGCCATTCATTAAATACAGTATACATGGAATAAAATGGATCTTGGTCTTCCTATTTTTTTTTTTCTGGTCATCCCATCACCCCACAGTTGTGACCTCCTCCCATACCCTTTTGTGAAGGGTTAGTATATTTTTCTCTGCCTCCATCATTCAACCACACACACATGTGAAAATTTTACCATATATTTGCTAAAATTTCTTTCTTGAATTGAATTCTATATATGCTATATATGTCATTATTGTCAAGAGGCGTGGATCTTGAGGAAGCGACTTGTTCGCGAAACCTGTCGATCCATTTTATGCTATACAATTATATATACTGTATGTTTGATCATATGGGCACATGGCACCGGGTTTGTAGTGTATTTTATTGTGTTTTAAACTTAGTTAATAAAGACTTATGTTTTATATTGAGTGTATTCTCTCCGGTGGAATATTTAAAGTCCCACATTTATTTCTGCCCCCTCTTAGCTCATTGGTAGAGGTGAAGAGGGAAGTTTTCAAGTTGCTTTTATAGTAGGGGGTGGTGCCCCATTGAGACAACTGGATATATACACTATGAGGGTCCCACCACTACTGTATTGAAAGACCAACACCCTCCACTGGAATATAATCTTCTCAAAGCTTTATTGACCCACAGACCCCCCGTTCAAGCACCTACGAGGTGGTACCAAAAAGTTTTAAAACTGGTAAATGTCAAGGGGTATGAATACTTATTCAAGGCACTGTACAACTTGCCAAAAGGTTTCAACAGTTTCGGGGGTTGAGCTCGTCTTCCAGTGATGTTCTCCCGCTCTTGAAGCACGCGTGTCACTCAGAACACCTTGAACGACTCGTTACACCGCTGCCGTAAAATTGCCAAATCATATCAAACGTCTCTGTGGCAAATTTGCCCAGTTTCACGCTGAATTTCACATTTACTTTGTGTTTTTTAACTTGCTGCCCATGATGAAATAGCAGACGGGGTAACTAGGGATGCACCCATACCATTTTTTTTTACGAGTACCGATACTTTTTTTTTTTGTACTCACCGATACCAATTACCGATACCTACCGCCAGGGGCGTTGCTAGGTCTACAAAAGATCTGGGGCTAGAGCCCATAGCAGCGTAGTAAAGAAAGTCGTACGCTTGGGTGGGCATACACATGTATATACAGTAATATACGTGTGTGTATATCCCCAGAGAGCCCCCCACTTACATCAGGGTCCCCAGAGAGCCCCCCCTTACATCAGGGTCCCCAGAGAGCCTTCTCCTTACATCGGGGTCCCCAGAGAGCCCCCCACTTACATCAGAGTCCCCAGAGAGCCTCCCCCTTGCATCGGGGTCCCCAGAGAGCCCCCCACTTACATCAGGGTCCCCAGAGAGCCTCCTCCTTACATCAGAGTCCCCAGAGAGCATCCCCCTTGCAACTCATTATTTTTGCCTTCAAAGAAAAGCCTATAAACACAACTGCCTAAAAATGACATTAACCACTTGAGGTCCGGGCCATAGCCGAATGACGGCCACAGCGCGGACCTCAATTTCCGGGAGGCCATCATGGGACGTCCTCCCCTGTGCGCGCGCGACGCGAGCACCCTGCAGTCACGGAGACTTGGATGATCACAGATCCGAGTAAGGGGCCGATCCCGGCCCCTTACCATGTGATCAGCTGTCAGCCAATGACAGCTGATCACATGATGTAAACAAAAGCTTGGTAATCGTTTTTTTTTTTTCTCCTCACGCTGATAGCGTGAGGAGAAAAAAAAGCCGATCACCGGCTTATGTTAAAGGGACATCAGTCCTGAAGAGGAAGGAGGCACATATGCCCCTCATCTGTACCTTCCATTGCCACCTGCCAGTGCCCACAGTGCCCAGCAGTGCCACCTATCAATGCCCACAAGTGACACCTATCAATGCACACAAGTGCCACCTATCAATGCCCACAAGTGACACCTATCAATGCACACAAGTGCCACCTATCAATGCACACAAGTGCCACCTATCAATGCTCACAAGTGACACCTATCAATGCACACAAGTGCCATCTATCAATGCCCACAAGTGACACCTATCAATGCACACAAGTGCCACCTATCAATGCCCACAAGTGCCACCTATCAATGCACACAAGTGCCACCTATCAATGCCCACAAGTGACACCTACCAATGCACACAAGTGCCACCTATCAATGCCCACAAGTGACACCTATCAATGCACACAAGTGCCACCTATCAATGCCCACAAGTGACACCTATCAATGCACACAAGTGCCACCTATCAATGCCCACAAGTGACACCTATCAATGCACACAAGTGCCACCTATCAATGCCCACAAGTGCCACCTATCAATGCACAAAAGTGCCACCTATCTATGTCCACAAGTGACACCTATCAATGCACACAAGTGCCACCTATCAATGCCCACAAGTGACACCTATCAATGCACACAAGTGCCACCTATCAATGCCCACAAGTGCCACCTATCAATGCCCACAAGTGCCACCTATCAATGCACACATGTGCCACCTATCAATGCACACAAGTGCCACCTATCAATGCCCACCAGTGGTGCCAATCAGTGACACCTAGCAGTGCTGCCATCAGTGTAAGCAATCAGTGCCCATCACTGCCACCCATCAGTGCCCATCACTGCCACCTATCGGTGCCCATCAGTGCTGGCTCATCAGCGTACATCAATGAAGGAGAAAAATTACCTGTTTGCAAAACTTTATAACAAAATATTAAAAAAATATAAAAATTTTTTTTTAAAATTCGTTTTTTTTCAATTTTTTTAACAAAAACTAAAAACCGCAGAGGTGATCAAATACCACCAAAAGAAAGCTCTATTTGTGGGAAAAGAATGATAAAAATTTCATTTGGGTACAGTGTAGCATGACCGCGTAATTGCCATTCAAAGTGCGTCAGCGCTGAAAGCTGAGAATTGGTCTGGACAGGAGGGGGGTTTAAGTGCCCAGTAAGCAAGTGGTTAAACGAACCTGTGTACATGTACACATAAGATATCATTGGATGAGTTCAGGGGCAGCTGAAATAAGCATCCAACTGCCTCTGAACGTCCCTTTACCAGCAGCATTGCACATGAGGCCTTAATAAGGGGTTAAAACAGAGGAACATTTGAATAAAAAACAAAAAAAAATGTATCATTTTTTTTGACTTGACAGGTTAAACTGAATTCATCTGCAGATCCAAGTTCAACCCCTTGATCTGTAGATGAAGGAGCAGAAAGATGCAAAAAGAAACAATGTTTCTTTTTATCTTTCTGTTTCACCAGCTGAGCAATGTTGTTGATAAACATTGCGCTTTTTTTTTTTTTTTGACAGCTCCAATTGCTGGGACTTCGTTTACACTTCAGCTGTCAACGGGGGAACCCCACTGACAGCTGAATGGGTCACTGGTTGTTAAGGAGGCGGCGGCCCCACTCCTAACAACCGATAGTTTCCGGGTTTTCTTTTTTTTTTTTTTTATTACATTTCAGCTGTCAGTGGGGCAATCCTGCTGACAGCTGAAAGAACTGAGCCTGAAAGTATGGAAAGGCATAGCTTCACCCTCTATAATGGGTATTTAAAGGCATAAGAGAGTAACCAAAGTTTGCATTAAAAAGATTCAGTAAATCTGTAAACCAATTTGGCCTTTAAAGTTCCATTATAGAGGGGGAAGCTCTGCCTTTCCATGTATCCTAGGGATGTGGCTATAATAAGCAGATATCTGAACCTCCATTTCTTTTTCAAGCCTGAAAGTATCGGTTTCAGGTATCGGAGAATTTGCACGAGTACCGATACACAGTTGCGGCCCGTGCATTAAGGGCGCACGGGCGCCACCCCCTCTCTCCAGCCACCCCTCTATCACCAATAGATAGATTATTCATGCATTGCATGAATCTATCTATGGCTGCCGCCCCCTATTCAGGCGCCCGGCCCCTTTTTAGGCGCAGGGTGCCTGAATTACAGCGGCGGGGGGTGTTTTTGAAGCTCCTGATTAGAGCCATAGGCTCTAATAGGCGTCAAAAAAGGTGACCTGCGAGCGCCATGCTGGGCGCTCGCAGGTCACTCAGCTGTGTTAGAAAAGCGAATGACTATTCGCTTTCCTAACACTAAACCGCCTCTCCGCCAATCAGGTGCTCGGGTCTGTTACCTGTTACCTGATTGGCTGAAACGACGGGCGCCGCTATTGGACGCCTATCAGGAGGAGAAGACGAGAGATGAGGACGGCAGGAGACGCATGGAGGACCCTGCTCGTCGCCATCACCAGCTGCCCCACCAAGACAGGGTAGGTGCCGGGGGTCACACTGGGGGCATTCTAGGGCACACTGGCAGCATTTAGTGGGCACACTGGCAGCATACGATGGGCACACTGGAAGCATTTGATGGGCACAATGGCAGCATATGATGGGCACAATGGCTCCATTTGATGGGCACACTGGCAGCATTTGATGGCACAGTGGCAGCGTTTAATGGGCACAGTGGCAGTGTTTGGCACAGTGGCTGCAATCGATGGCACAGTGGCAGCATTTGAGGGCACAGTGGCAGTGTTTGATGGGCACAGTGGCAGCGTTTGGCACCGTTGGCTGTGTTTGATGGGCACAGTGGCAGCATTTGATGGCACAGTGGCAGCGTTTGATGGCACAGTGGCAGCGTTTGAGGGCACAGTGGCAGCGTTTGAGGGCACAGTGGCAGTATTTGAGGGCATAGTGGTAGTGTTTGATGGCACAGGGGTAGCGTTTGGCACAGTGGCTACAACTGATGGCACAGTGGCAGCATTTGATGGCACAGTGGCAGCGTTTGAGGGCACAGTGGCAGTGTTTGATGGCACAGGGGTAGCGTTTGGCACAGTGGCTACAACTGATGGCACAGTGGCAGCATTTGATGGCACAGTGGCAGCGTTTGATGGCACAGTGGCAGCGTTTGATGGCACAGTGGCAGCGTTTGAGGGCACAGTGGCAGTATTTGAGGGCATAGTGGTAGTGTTTGATGGCACAGGGGTAGCGTTTGGCACAGTGGCTACAACTGATGGCACAGTGGCAGCATTTGATGGCACAGTGGCAGCGTTTGAGGGCACAGTGGCAGTGTTTGATGGCACAGGGGTAGCGTTTGGCACAGTGGCTACAACTGATGGCACAGTGGCAGCATTTGATGGCACAGTGGCAGCGTTTGATGGCACAGTGGCAGCGTTTGATGGCACAGTGGCAGCGTTTGATGGGCACAGTGGCAGCGTTTGATGGGCACAGTGGCAGCGTTTGATGGCACAGTTGCTGCAATTGATGATTTTTTTTTCGCAAAATTTTTTTGCGCCCCCCCCCAAAAAAAACCTGTATCGGTGCAACCCTACTGGTAACGCTCATGGTCAGAAGCATAGCACCAGTTGCACAGCTCCCGACATACACTTTTGGCACACTGACTTATGAAGGTCGGTGCTCCTTGTGGCTGTGCATGCAGCCTTGTGCTGCCATCTGTTGGCGTGTGACAAAACTAGTCTCAAAAATTTTTTGATACCACCTCGTATATCTGAAGGGTTTTACTCGTCAATTAAGCCCTTCGAGGTGAAGCACATCAAACACTTGAGTGGGGAGGTGTTGAGGAGCAATTGTGAAAATCATAATCCAAAGTGTGGTTTCTGTCTTGTAGACCCGATTGTGGTAGCAGTGAGACAACGTCAAGCCTGGGAAAGCTGGGGTGTACAGAGCATCCTAGGGCCTCAAGCCGGATCAATGCTGTGAAGCGATCGCCTCTTGCGATACAGTAAGCTTCTGTTTGAGGCCCCGACAGTGAAAACATGGAATAGGCACTATAATAAACACATTTTTTTTTGACACCTACACAAGGCGTTCGGCTCCAGTTTACTTAGCGGCTCTGACAATAAATCTAATCAGGAATTATAATTGAGTTTTGTTTTTTTCCAAAAAGAGAACCGCCGCTCCGGTCTGCCATCTTTCATTCCCATCGATTGAAAGTTTTGTCTCTAATTAAATGTTCTGAACCCAAAGAAGGGCCATTAATTCCCATTAAACCCGCAGTAATTGTTTCTATATTATTAAACTGCACAACTCATAACAGGCTACTGGAAGCTCAGCTCTTTAAAGACTTTGAAATAAAATGATGGAACGGCGGCGGGTCAGCTGCCTGGTGACAGTGTTGGGGAATAACTTTGTAAGGAATGGTAAGACAGATGGGGGCGTCTAGGGAGAGCGCGGCTATGATACCGCTTGGCACGTATCATAGCCGCATATGCTTGCAAAAGCATAAAGGAATACAATCCAATGCAGTATTACATGAGTTGTGACAGTAGAACGGACTGCGATTGAAGCATATGTAGCGCACCCCCAAAGGAGCCGCAGGTGAAATGGGATCCCCCACCCTACACAGCCAGGCACGCCGAATTTTCACAGTCACTTCAGAGTCAGGAAACAACAGTCCAGAACTTTGCTTTTTCTGTTTTTTTGAGGGGATATACCTTGGATAGGGATTGGGAAATTACGGGATGCCCCCTCGACTTCAAACAACTTGAGGGACAACTTCTCCTATATACAGTCTATATACACGCCTTGCATCCCTCCAGCACACTTGCTTAAAGAAAATCTTAGCTGGGACACTTTTAGTGAATCTGACCAGATCAAAGCAAAAGTCCTTTACAGGCAGGACCTCGTGCCCCTTGGTTGTGCTGCAAAGTCGAATGCCCAGCTTACGTTCCTCCTGTGGCTACTGATCCCAGCACCACTCTTCAGGCACTGTCAGCCCGCCTGGCTGCAGCTCCCCCTTTCACTAGCCCTCCTGGCTACTTCTCCACAGTCCTCCCAGACTGACACTCTCTCTCTCTCCACAGTCCTCCCAGACTGACACTCACCAGCCCACCCGGCTGACTTCTCAGGAGACCTCCTGGACCTGCTGACCCGCTCCTGCTGTGCTCTCCTTGCTCCTGTGCCTCCAGGAAGGATTCCTCCGTGTGTTGTAGAGGGTCCCTCCAGCACCCGAGGCCCCAGGGCCACCAACAGCCTCCTCAGGACTCTGTCTCCATCTTTCACCCGACTGCCCCTGCTGGCAGGACCCATGAGTATTTATGAGGTGGCCTGCCCCCTGCCAGCCCATTTTGCTGGGGCCCTCATCAATACTCCAAGCAGCTCCTCCTAGACTCCACCCTCTACTTCTGGAGGCTTCTCCAAGGTTCCAGAAAGCAGGGGGAGTCACCAGAGATGCTGCTTGCTGAGTCATTCAGCCTCCCTGAGTCAATTAACCCTGACCCAGATTCAACCCAGGCCTGGCTCTCAGTCAGGCTAACTTTTCCTACACTAACAACTAACTACAGTATGTACACCTAATCTAGCACACTAGAGGGTGCTATATATATATATATATATATATATATATATATATATATATATATATATATATATATATATATATATATATATATATATATATACATATATATATATATAGGTATTATAAAAAAAACATATGCAGTGCATCTCTGCAATACAATGCACATTTTCCCATGTTTCCTACAAGTACCAGATACAGTACTTTGGTTCATGTGGGTACTTCTGTTTGGCTAAGCCTCACAGAAACCTTCTCCCCCCCTCTCCTTCCTTCTTCTCTCTCCTCTTCGACTCCTTAGATCCCTCTTTAATGCATCTTTTTTCTTCTTTCTGTTTCTTTCTCCTCTCCCTCCTCCAGATTTTCAATAAATTAGATCTAATTCACCCTATTCTTCCTGCTTATACAGGGGTAATTATTGGATTTGTTCATGAGGAAATCCCATATGATTTTTGTCCACTGCTCAATACATCTTTTATGTATTATCACATATCACAGCGAAATACATGTTTATTTATCTCTGTATTTGTATTCTGGTAGTGGTGTTGGTATTAAAAAATGTAATAAAACTTCTGTGAAGCAGAGTCTTCCAGCTTATCAATACACATTTTGTATCCCATACTTTTATTGTGTGAGTATGAACTTTTCTTTTTTAAATGTTGGGGCATGGAAGTTCTTGGAAGAATATACCAGGCCCTGGTCTCAGTAAGGCTGAGAATCACTGATCTAGTAAAATTAATCATACAATGGGCAGGGTTACATAGTTTAAAAAAGAAAAAAATACCTTAAAAAGTTGCTCCAATTTGCTCAAGCCATGCTACAACCAATTCAATGGGGATCAGTAGGAAAAATGCCCCCTATATTGGTGGCCAGTGGTTTAAATGCCAACTCTACAAACCGCTAAAAAGATCATTGGCGTCATGCAGTTGGCTCTGCCCAGTTCTTTTGGCCCTGGAACTATGCCATCACCATCAAATGGGAGGCCAATCAGCCACAGCTCTAAGAACCCCTAGCCACCTCTGGAGGAACCCTGGGTTCAATGGGACACTGGGTGAGAATGGCTGTTCTAGAGGGTAAGTCCTTGCCGCTAATGCTTCATCTGGCAGAGGTCTTGTCTTGGCTGCTGGGCTTCTGCCTGGAAAGAATTGAATAAGGGCTGCCTGTGGCAGAAACCTAAAGAACTTAAAGCTGGCCTGAGATGGAGGACTGGAGATCCCATAAAAGATGGCCTGAGGCATAGGCCCGAGAAAACAGAAAGGTGGCTACCCAGAGGGAGCTTCTTCTGAGGAGCCTGCTGTGTTGCAAAGCAGTCATGAGAGCTTGGGAGAAGTTGCTGCTAGAGAACAGTATATGGGAATTTCGGGTGCTCAACCATTCAAGGAACCTGTTAAATAGAGTAGAGTCAAGGGCCAGAAAACCCTTTATTCAAAGGAGAAGGGACCGTTTGTCCCCTAATTGCACATGGTGATTTCTGCTATTATATAAGGTTCACTGCTGGTTAATTGGCTGCTTCTACTTTATCAGGGGCCAATCTATTATTGGGAGGATGCTACTGAGGTTATTAGATCCACCGTTATTTTTGCTTCTGGAAAATCTGAGGAAGTTATGTTGTTTTTTGGGTACCCTGTATCCCTAATCTTCTCTCTACTAGTTAACTGAGCAAAAAAACGTCTAAAGCTAAAGTGACTGATGCCTATGTGTCGGCACTGGAGGGTTTGGGTGTTGTTGGGTGCAGCTACTTGGCAGGTCACCATTAGGAAAGTCAGGAGAACCCGTAAAACTGCAGCAATACCTTTTGGGGTGAGTGCTACATACTGATATACTGTTTTACTGACCAAAGATTTGGAAGTCTATTCAGCCAGTCTTCGGGTCCAGGCACATCTATTCGACTGCATAGACCGTTCTGCAACCTCACTTTTTTTCTACCGACATTAAGACAGATTCTTCCACCCTTTGGGATCCCTGTGAGTTACCAGGTCCGTGTCCCCACTGTGATCATTATAAGGGGCTCCCACCCTGTAGGATTTCAGATTTATTTCATATAATGGAAGAGCTGAAACACAAAAAGGTGGGCGAGGACACCCAAAACTCCCAGGTGGACAGGAACAGGAATTGTATGGCTGCTATTGACCACCAATAAAAAAGGGTGGGAGGAATCAATTATTACTACTACTGACCACCAATGAAAGGAGTGGGATAATTATTACTACTACTGACCACCAATGAAAGAGGTGGGGGAATCAATTATGACTGCCGCTGACCACCAATGAAGGGGGTGGGGAAGCAATTATTGCTGCTATTGACAATCAATAAAAGGGGTGAGGGAATTAATTATCACTGCTACTGACCACCAATGTAAGGGGTGGGGGAATCAATTATTGCTACTATTGACCATCAATGAAAGGGGTAGGGGAAGCATTTGTTGTTATTGACCATCAATGAAAGGGGTAGGGGAAGCATTTGTTGTTACTGACCATCAATGAATGGGGTGGGGGAATCAATTAGCACTGCCACTGACCATCAATGAAAGGGGTGGGAGTATCAATTATCACTGCTACTGACGACCAGTGAAAGAGGTGTGGGGGATTGATTTCTATCAATGAAAGGGGTGGGGAAATCAATTATCGCTACTATTGACCATCAATGAAAGTGGTGGGGGAATCGATTAGCACTGCCACTGACCACCAATGAAAGGGGTGGGGGGATTAATTACCATCAATGAAAGGCGTGGGGGTATCAATTATCACTGCTACTGACCAACAATGAAAGGGTTGGAGGAATCAATTAGCACTACTATTGACCATCAATGAAAGTGGTGGGGGAACCAGTTAGCACTGCCACTGACCACCAATGAAAGAGGTGGGGGGGATTAATTACCATCAATGAAAGGGGTGGGGAAATCATTTATTGCTGCTATTGGCCATCAATGAAAGGGGTGGGGGAATCAATTTTCACTGCCACTGACCTCCAATGAAAGGAGTTGGGGGATTCATTACCATCAATGAAAGGGATGGGGGATTCATCATTACCATCAATGAAAGGGGTGGTGGGATTACTAACCATCAAAGAAAAGTTGGGGGTTGGGGGGATCCATTACCACAAATGAAAGGGGTGGGGAATTCATTACCATCAATGAAAGTGGTGGGGGGATTTATAACCATCAATGAAAGGGGTGGGGGAATACATTACCACCAATGAAAGGGGTGGGGGGATTAATAACCATCAATGAAAGGGGTGGGGGAATACATTACCACCAATGAAAGGGGTGGAGGTAAAAATTATCACTGCTACTGATCATCAAAGTGGGGGGGGGGGGGGTATCACTGCCACTGACCATCAACGAAAGGGGGGGAGGTAATTATTACTGCCACTATCCTTGCTCCTAAACTAAGTTTAGCAACACTTATTGGGGGGCGGACAGTATATACTATACACCACCAGGGGGTGATACTGGGCAAAGTGCTAAGAACCCTTCAGGCATTTATTCATTGGAAGACCAAGCGGCGTCACCATTCAGCAAACCTTTGATGGATGTTTCAGGATCTTCATTGCCCTTAACAAAGCTACTTGTAGTCTCCTTTTCGGGGAGTATATGTGAGGTTTTATATTAGAGTTGCATAGATATCACTTTTATCCATTCCACCACCTATAAGAGTGCCATGTTGGCACTCCTATCCCATTTGCAATTTAACATTTTGGCTGATGATGAAAAGAATAATGTGGAATGAAAAGATTGTGGAGGGTAATCCGGGGATAGCGATCGCACAGTGCTGTGTCTGGGGATGAGGTATACACAGGATTCTTCTCTCTATCCCTGTAATGTGAATGTACTGTGTGGCAGATTGATTTCATAATACACTCCATCATCCGGCGCTGGCTCACTGAATGATTCTCTCTTAAGGGTGACATTTCTCCGACACATTACCGCTACCTCAATAGTCGATCAAATTTGTTTTTTCGTGAAAAGCGCCTGACATTTACCTTGCTCCCGACGTTTAATGAAATAAATGAGGGCTAAATCCTGAGCGCTGAAGAGATAAAAATGGATTTCTCCCTGTCTGGTACATGGCCTGCCAATGAGCGTTAACCCTACGGTACACGGGCTCTCCAAAAACAAGAGCGAACGTTGGGACTCGCTGCTCCAGAGCATCCAGGCCATGGGCAGGAATGGGTGTGATTTCGGCAAAGCAATAACTGTTGATTTTGTCTATTGAGCTGCTTAGATGAAATGTGAATCAAAAAAAGTTTCTATATTTAGGATTCTTAGGGGGGTTGTTCTTCCCCACTTTCATGCATTATTTATTCCTTGTATCCTACCTCATGAGGTTATCATTATTATTATTATTATACAGGATTTATATAGCGCCAACAGTTTACGCAGCGCTTGACAACATGAGGGCAGACAGTACACTTAAAATACAAATCAATACAGGAGGGATCAGAGGGCCCTGCTCATTAGAGCTTACAATCTAGAAGGGAGGGTCAAGTGGAAACAAAAGGTAATAACTGTGGGGGAGGAGCTGATGGAGAAAATTAAGAAACAGTTGTTAGGTGTGGGTAGGGTAGGCTTCTCTGTAGAGAAGGGTTTTCAGGGATCGTCTAAAAGCTAACAAAGTAGGAGATAAGCGAACAGATTGGGGTAGGGCATTCCATAGGATTGGAGAGACTTTGAAAAAGTCCTGGAGACGAGCATGGGAGGAGGTGATGAGGAAGTTAGAGAGCAGAAGGTCTTGAGAGGAACGAAGAGAACGAGTAGGTTGGTATTTAGAGACTAGGCTAGTGATGTAGCTGGGGGCTAAATTGTGGATGGCTTTGTACGTAGTTGTTAGAATTTTGAAGTTAATTCTTTGGCCGACCGGAGGCCAGTGGAGGGATTGACAGAGAGGGGTAGCAGAGACAGAGCGATTGGTAAGGTGGATGAGTCTGTCAGCAGCATTCATGATGGATTGAAGGGGGAGTAGACTATGTAGAGGTAAGTCAATGAGGAGGGAGTTGCAGTAGTCAAGGCGAGAGATGACCAGGGAGTGAATTAAGAGCTTTGTTGTGTCATTGGTCAGAAAGGGGCGTATTTTGGAGATGTTGCGGAGGTTGAGGCGGCAGGATTTGGACAGTGATTGGACGTGGTGCTTGAAGAAAAGTTCAGAGTCCAGGACGACACCAAGAACCTTGGCATGTGGGGATGGGCTTATAGTTGTGCCATCGATTTTGACCGAGAGATCTGGGGAAGGGGCATATGGGGGAGGAAAAATTATAAGTGCATTATTTCTTCCTTGTATCCTACCTCATGAGGTTATCATTAATTGTAGGTCCATAAAGACATGGATGAGCGAGTTTGGGGTGGAGGGCCTGGGGTTGTTTTTCAGGGGTTGGGCTTGGCCCCTTAGTTCCAGTGAAGGGAACTCTTAAGGTGTCAGCATACCAAGACATTTTGGACAATTTCATGCTCCCAACTTTGTGGGAACAGTTTGGGGACGGCCCCTTCCTGTTCCAACATGACTGATCACCAGTGCACAAAGCAAGGTCCATGAAGACACGGATGAGCGAGTTTGGGGTGGAGGAACTTGACTGGCCTGCACAGAGTCCTAAACCTCAACCTAACAGAACACCTTTGGGATGAATTAGAGCGGAGACTGTGAGCCAGGCCTTCTCGTCCAAGATCAGTGCCTGACCTCACAAATGCACTTCTGGAAGAATGGTCAAACATTCCCATAGACACACTCCTAAACCTTGTGGACAGCCTTCCCAGAAGTGGTGAAGCTGTTATAGCTGCAAAGGGTGGGCCAACTCAATATTGAACCCTACGGACTAATGCCCCGTACACACGGTCAGATTTTCCGATGGAAAATGTCCGATCGGAGCGTGTTGTCGGAAATTCCGACCGTGTGTGGGCTCCATCGGACATTTTCCATCGGATTTTCCGACACACAAAGTCTGAGAGCAGGATATAAAATTTTCTGACAACAAAATCCGTTGTCGGAAATTCCGATCGTGTGTACACAAATCCGACGGACAAAGTGCCACGCATGCTCAGAATAAATAAAGAGATGAAAGCTATTGGCCACTGCCCCGTTTATAGTCCCGACGTACGTGTTTTACGTCACCGCGTTCAGAACGATCGGATTTTCCGACAACTTTGTGTGACCGCGTGTATGCAAGACAAGTTTGAGCCAACATCCGTCGGAAAAAAGTCCTAGGATTTTGTTGTCGGAATGCCCGAACAAAGTCCGACCGTGTGTACGGCGCATAAGACTGGGATGCCATTAAAGCTCATGCGCGTGTAAAGGCAGGCGTCCCAATAATTTTGGTAATATAGCGTATGTCAAAGCCTAAAGCTGCATTTGACACATAAGAGGGTTAATTTAGGTTAGTTTAGGTTATTCCTTTTGTTACAATTTTGTTTTATTAAAGATTTGAAATATAGATTATTTATTTTGACGTTCCTTTTGTTTGTGTTTATTGTTCCCTTTTATTCAATGTATTTGCTTGTTGCTTAGCTGATGCTTTTAATTTTTTTTTTTAACTTTTTTAATGAAAGGTATACTAACAGATATTGACAATATTAGACATCACTTTAAAGGATTGATCATAATGTTTATTCGACACATATTGTGAGAAAGAACAAAACAATGTACAACATAGGAAAGAATAATAAGTATTGATATCTAATTGTTAATCAGAAACCCGCTTACCCTGGATGGGATCAAACTGTAAGGAGGGGTTGACCAACAATTTAATAATATCAACAAGGATCAAGGAACTTAGTGATAAATAATGAGCCACGTCTTAATCTCATAGATAAGGAAGGTTTATATCAAACTCACCAGAACTATTAAAGGTTTACATTCTTTTAGGTATTTAGAAGCTCTAGGATGAGATAGCCAGGCTCGCCATTTGTTTTTATAGGTAGTAGTGGAGTAGTTTTTATATGTTGCATTCATTCGAATTGAGCTTGATCGTTTAATCTAGAGATTACTTTTGAAAGATTGGGTGCTTCAGTGGATTTCCATAAACTGGTTATAGTAAGCCTTGCCACTGTTGATATAGGAGCAGCGATCGTTCTGTATATTAAGGGGTAAATATCAAGATTTCTACCTTTATTTGTGGGAAAAAAATGATAAAAATTTCATTTGGGTACAGTGTTGTATTACCGCGCAATTGTCATTCAAAGTGCGTCAGCGCTGAAAGCTGAAAATTGGTCTGGACAGGAGGGGGGTTTAAGTGCCCGGTAAGCAAGTGGTTAAAATTTTCAGAGTGTTATCCCAGTGTTCTGTACAAGAGGAGGCTCTGCTAGATACCCGTATGGCTTTCTGCCATTGATTCCAAGAACATTTTTGATTTAAATCCTCTTCCCATCTTATCAAATGAGATTTTTTTATTATTATTTGAGTGAGATGATACCGTAGTAGTTCATATACAGGCAGTCCCCGAGTTACGAACAGGCTAGGGACTGTAGGTTTGTTCTTAAGTCGAATATGTTCGTAAGTCGGAACAGCATGGGCAGAACGGCAGATATGTCGTTTTCCTATGTTCCGTCGAATGTGCCCGCCATCGAAAAGGTTCCGTCGAATGTGCCCGCCATCGAAAAGGTTCCGTCGAATGTGCCCGCCGTTGAAAAGGTTCCGTCGAATGTGCCCGCTGTCTAAAAGGTTCCGTCGAATGTGCCCGCTGTCTAAAAGGTTCCGTCGAATGTGCCCGCTGTCGAAAAGGTTCCGTCGAATGTGCCCGCTGTCTAAAAGGTGCCGTCGAATGTGCCCGCTGTCTAAAAGGTTCCGTCGAATGTGCCCGCTGTCGAAAAGGTTCCGTCGAATGTGCCCGCTGTCTAAAAGGTTCCGTCGAATGTGCCCGCTGTCTAAAAGGTTCCGTCGAATGTGCCCGCTGTCGAAAAGGTTCCGTCGAATGTGCCCACCATCGAAAAGGTTCCGTCGAATGTGCCCGCCGTTGAAAAGGTTCCGTCGAATGTGCCCGCTGTCTAAAAGGTTCCGTCGAATATGCCCGCCGTCCCGTTCGTAAGTAGGAGTCATTCGCAAGTCGGATGTTCGTAACTCGGGGACTTCCTGTATAAAGGAATTCCCTTTCCTCTTATGATTAGTCAAAAATTTCCAGAGGGATTTCTATGGATTTATTGGGGTCCAAGTTCCTCAGACAGGGATCCAGTAAAACCTTGGATTGCGAGCATAATTCCTTCCGGAAATATGCTTGTAATCCAAAGCACTTGTATATCAAAGCGAATTTCCCCATAAGAAATAATGGAAACTCAGGTGATTCGTTCCACAACCATTTATTCATAAGTCCTTCAGTTTATAGTGCTCATAAAAAGATTATAGCAATGTGATAAAACCATAAAATGTCCATCCACAAATGGAAGCCTCCACAAGGGGATTAGAAGCAAAATCCAGCAGGAGCTCCAGAGTAAAAGAGAAGAGAGGCGCCTCTAAGTGTAGCAATATGGTTATATTTAATGAAGGTTCAACATTTAGCAAATCACATGGTCGATGATTAGAACAGGCACATCTAAGTATGGAGGCATCTGGGGTAAAGCTGTCCACATAGACCATCCTCCGCACCGCCAGCTCTCACCGCTGTCAGTCTTCAATCGTGACCGGGAAGACCACCCTGCCTAATGCCGCGTACACACGGCCGGACTTCCCCACAGAAAAAGTCCGATGGGAGCTCTCGGTCGGACATTCCGACCGTGTGTATGCCCCATCGGACTTTTTCTGTCGGCATTTCCGACAGACTCAGATATAGAACATGTTCTAAATCTTTCCGTCGGAGATGCCAACGGAGTTTAGCCCGTCGGCAAGTCCGGCCGTGTGTACGCGGCATTAGAGAGATCTAAAGGGGAGGCTTGAAGCGCTCGTGGAGCGCAGCGTGGAAGGGACGACTTCGATGGTGGTGAGGAGGACGGTCTATGCGGACATCTTTAACCATCAACCATGTGAGTTGCTAAATGTTGTACCTTCATTAAATGTAACCATATTGCTACACTTAGAGGTGCCTCTCTTCTCTTTTATACTCAGTGATGTGACGCTACTTGTATATCAAGACCATCGCTTGTATATCAAGTCAAAATTTATTAAAAAAATGTTACTTGTCTTGCAAAAACGCTCTCAAACCAAGTTACTCTCAAACCAAGGTTTTACTAAATTTATTCAAGGTTTATGTTTTTCTATTGCAAGGATAGGCCTTCGTATAGATGATGGCCCTGCTGGATCCGGCTACCTGTTGAGTAACAAGCTTTACAGTAGTCTACTACTCTTGTTGGGATAGGTACCTTAGTTCCGCCTTTCTTGTGTTTGGTTTTAGGTAGAATGTGTTTCCATGCTGTTATCGTGGACCTAATGCTAAATAGTTTAGGTATACTAATTTTGGGAAGTACAGAACTAGCAATAGTTAAGGCACTGAGATCGTAGCCCACAGTGGCTTCTTTTTTCAATGCTTACTCAAAGTTTGTCTTCGGGAGAGGTAAACCAGAATCTCACCTGATCCAGTAATGAGGTATAATAATAATAATAATAATACTCTATAATGACTGGTAGGCCCATGCCACCTACGGATTTGGTGGTGGTTAGAAATGAGAACACCACTCTAGGTTTTTTTCCATTCCAAATGAAGTTTTTCAGTTTTTTCAGATCTTTTTTTGAAGAGATCCGGGATAGGCGGGGATCGGAAGTAATATGGAATTTTGGGGAGGGTTTGCATCTTAAATGCAGCAATTTTCCCAACCCAGGAGAGTTGTGTTTTCTGCATAATTTGCAGGTCTTTGCTGACTTGGTCTATAAGATTGGGAAAGTTTACAGGCAGTCCACAAGTAACGAACGGTTTAAGAATTGCCTGTTTATTCTTAAGTCGGATTTGTTCATAAGTCGGAAGCGCATGGACGTCGTTTTCCGATGTTCTGTCAAGTAGTCGCGCATGCGCAGACGTCGTTTTCTGCTGTTTTCCGATGTGCCCGCCGTTGAAAAGTGGCCGAGCATGCGCAGAACGTCACGCCGCCTCCCGTTCGTAAGTAGGAGTCGTTTTGCAAGTCGGAGGTTCGTAACTCGGGGGACCTCCTGTACTTCATATCATTTGGAAGGTGGGTGGGTAAGTTTTATTCCTAGGTATGAAATAGCTTCTTATCCCAATTGTAGCCAAATTGTTAGATATTTCTATAGGGAGATTCTATAGGGAGATGTGGCATGCCCGATGAAGGGGTCCTGCGTGGCTGTAACGATGTGATCGCTGATTAACCACTTCCGGACCGCCGCACGCCGATATACATCCTAAGTTTGAAGGAGGATATCGGAGTTATGGCAGCAGCCAGCTCCCATAACCCCGGTATCCTCTTGTTGGGCCGGAGGTCCTCTTCAAGATAAAAGTGGTCTCTGCAGCGAATTCGCCGCGAGATCACTTTTATCGGCGGCGGGAGAGGGGCCCCCCCTTCCCGCCACGCTCCGGTGCCCTCCGCCACTTACCGGATCCGGAGGCGATCGGATCTTCTCCCTTGCTGGGTATGGAGACGAGTGGGGGGGCCATCTTCCATTGCAGGGAGGAAGCGACGTCAAAACGTCACTTCTGCCCATAGCTCTTAAAGGGCCATTTTTTTAAATTCTTTTTTTAAATGACAATTTTTTTTTTTTTTGCATTTTAGTGTAAATATGAGATGTGAGGTCTTTTTGACCCCCAGATCTCATATTTAAGAGGTCCTGTCATGCTTTTTTTCTTTTACAAGGGATTTTTACATTCCTTGTAATCGGAATAAAAGTGACACAATTTTTTTCTTAAAAAGTGTATAAATAAAAAATAAAAGGTAAAATAAATAAGAAAAAAAAAAAATAACGCGCCCCGTCCCAACGAGCTCGCACGCAGAAGGAACGCATACGTGAGCAGCGCCCGCATATGAAAACGGTGTGTAAACCACACATGTGAGGTATTGCCGCGATCCTTAGAGCGAGAGCAATAATTCCCTAGCCCTAGACCTCCTCTGTAACTCAAAACATGTAACCTGTAGAATTTTTTTAAACGTCGCCTATGGAGATTTTTAGGGGTAAAATTTTGTCACCATGCCACGAGCATCTCAATTTTGAAGCGTGACATGTTGGGTATCAATTTACTCGGTGTAACATTATCTTTCACAATATAAAAAAAAAATTGGGCTAACTTTACCGTTGTCTTATTTTTTAATTCAAAAAAGTGTATTTTTTCCAAAAAAAAGTGCGCTTGTAAGACCGCTGCGCAAATACGGTGTGAAAGAAAGTATTGCAACGACCGCCATTTTATTCTCTAGGGTATTAGAAAAAAAATGTCTAATGTTTGGGGGTTCTAAGTAATTTTCTAGCAAAAAAACCTGTTTTGAACTTGTGAACAATGAATCTCAAAAAGAGGCTCGGTCCTTAAGTGGTTAAAGCTCTGGACCCACTCTGGAGATCTTTGATGTGCTGGTGACATTTGTTTTTTTTTTTTTATTATACATACAAAATGAAGGGGCGCAAATCGCACTGCAAAGAATCGCATGCCCCGTGAGCACCTCCAGCGGCCGTGGTTTGCTATCGTTGGCGGGCGAGGACACTGCAGATATGGATTTGACTAGATATTTACTTTCTGAGTTGTTATAACATTTACATGGCCCCCTCAATGCGGCAAAGTCGGCCTGTACCTTTAGCAGAGAAACAGCCCCAAAGCATCGTGTTTCCACCTCCGTGCTTGTCTGTAGGGATGGTGATCTTAGGGTCATAGTCAGCATTTTTCTTCCTCCAAACACAGCGAGTCGAGTTAATGCCAAAGAGCTCACTTTTGGTCTCATCTGACCCCAGCACTTTCTCCCAATCCTTCTCTGCAGTGGCGGTGCGTCCATAAGGGCGCACGGGCGCCGCCCCCTCTCTCCTGCTTGGCTTGGCGCTCGCAGTTCACTCAGCTGTGTTAGGAAAACGAATGAATATTTGCTTTCCTAACACTGAGCCGCCTCTCCGCCAACTAGGTGCTCGGGTCTGTTACCCGTCACCTGATTGGCTGAAACGCGCTGTGATTGGCCTATCAGGCGTCCAATCATAGCAGAGGATGGGAAGAGAGGACAGGAAAAGACATTGAGGAGACCGCTCGCCGCCGTGACCCGCTGCCCCACCGAGAGACAGGGTAAGTGCCGGGCAGACGGCGGGGGGGCACACTGGCAGCATTTGATGGGCACAGTGGGAGCATTTGATATGGCATAGTGGCTGCGTTTGATGGCATAGTGGCTGCGTTTGATGTCACAGTGGAGGCGTTTGATGTCACAGTGGCGGCAATTGATGGGCACAGTGGCTGCGTTTGATGTCACAGTGGCGGCAATTGATGGGCACAGTGGCTGCGTTTGATGGGCACAGGGCGGCGTTTGATGTCACAGTGGCGGCAATTAATGGGCATAGTGGCTGCGTTTGATGGCACAGTGGCTGCGTTTAATGGGCACAGTGGCTGCGTTTGATGGCACAGTGGCGGCAATTGATGGGCACAGTGGCTGCGTTTGATGGCACAGTGGCGGCAATTGATGGGCACAGTGGCTGCGTTTGATGGCACAGTGGCGGCAATTGATGGGCACAGTGGCGGGGTTTGATAGCACAGTGGCTGTGTTTGATGGGCACAGTGGCTGCGTTTGATGGCACAGTGGCGGCAATTGATGGGCACAGTGGCTGTGTTTGATGGCACAGTTAGGCTGCAATTTATGGGGGTTTTTTCAGAATTTTTCAGTTTGTTTGCGCCCCCCCCCCCAAAAAAAATTTTGAGCACCAGCCGCCACTGCTTCTCTGAATCATTTAGATGTTCATTGGTAAACTTCAGACAGCTCTGTGCATGTCACTTCTTGAGAAGAGGGACTCAGTGTGTTTGGAAAGAAAAATGCTGACTATGCGTTTTACAGCGTTCCAGTACAGTACAGTGCCGGAAAAATTGCAGCACGTTCTACTTTTTTTTTTTTTTTTTTCCGGAACTGGAACTGCAAGCACTGGTGTGAACTATGCCATTGAAATCCATATAACCTACTTTCCATGCCTTTTTGATGCAGAAAAAAAAAAAACAGACTGGACTGCATATGGTGTGAACTGGCCCTGAAAAAAAAAGAAAAAAAAAACAGGGGAAAAAAAAAAAAGAAAGAAAAAAAATCACCTGGAATGCATCCGGAAACGCATCAAAAACGCACCGGACTGCATGTGGTGTGAACTGGCCCTGAAAAAAAAAAAAACACGAAAAAAATAAAAGAAAGAAAAAAAATCACCTGGAATGCATCCAGAAACGCATCAAAAACGCACCGGACTGCATATGGTGTGAACTGGCCCTGAAAAAAAAGAAAAAAAAAACAGGAAAAAAAAAAAAAGAAAGAAAAAAATCACCTGGAATGCATCCGGAAAGCATCAAAAACGCACCGGACTGCATGTGGTGTGAACTGGCCCGGAAAAAAAAAAACCCACAAAAAAAAGAAAGAAAAAAAAAAAAAAGCGCATGCAGAATGGATCTAGAGTGCGTTTTTGTGCCCTCCGTGACCCTAAAGACGCTGATCTGCTGCATCTGCCAGTGTGACAGGTGCAGCAGCCGGGAGCTCAGTAATGTCAGTCCTAGTTCTTCCCCCTCCCCCCACCACTTCTCTATGAGAAAAGCTGAAAAAGCTAAAAGCCGTAAATGCTATAAAAGAGCTAAAAAAGCCCAAATCTGCTATTTTTCTCCATACTGTCAGTAATTTAATATCTGGAGTTACTCAGAGCGAGATTGCGGTGAAGATGACTGGCGCGGCGCACAGCGTCAGCCTCTTTCCTCGGGATCAGACAATGTTCTCGGAGTCTGGAGGACTCAGTGGGATGTTGGGTACGGAGGGGTTGTGGAGTGTTTGTATGATCGCAGATAGCGGAGTTGGCGGAGGCTTGGCACGCCGCGTGTCGGATGAGAAATGAGACACAGAAAATTCCAGAGCACTCCCAACAGGACGCCGCTAACAATGAGAATTATGATTGGGAGTCGGGAACTAAGAGCCGCGGGGCGCCGGCGCCGGGGAAGAACGAGCTTCTTCTTCTCTTATCGCCTTCAAAAACCACCTTTACCGCTCCCCGGCAGCCCGCGGACCGATCGATTTCATCCAAAAGAGAAACAAACTATTCTTTTGAATGCAGCTTCCACAGCAACGCCCCAAAAGTCAAGAAAAATCACCAATTCCTCCCGTGTGTCCGATATCTCTGGAGATGTCTGACTTTTGGTGTTAAAACTGAACTCCGGGGATTAATAGATTATTGCAGGTCGGAGATCAATAATACATCATTAACCACCTGCCTACCGCACTTTTACCCCCTTCCTGCCCAGGTCAATTTTCAGCTTTCAGCACTGTCACACTTTGAATGACAATTACGCGGTCATACAACACTGCACACATGTGATATTTTTATAATTTTTTTTCTCACAAATAGAGCTTTCTTTTGATGGTATTTAATCACCACTGAGTTTTTATTTTTTGCTAAATAAATGAATAAAGATTGAACATTTTGAAAAAAAAAAACTTTTTCATAGTATGTTAAAATATTTTTGCAAACAGGTAATTTTTCCCCTTCACTGATGGGCACTGATAGCCTGCTCTGATGGGCACTGATAGCCTGCTCTGATGGGCACTGATAGCCTGCTCTGATGGGCACTGATAGCCTGCTCTGATGGGCGGCACTGATGGGGACTGATGAGCACTGATAGGTGGTAATTTTTCCACTTCACTGATGTGCACTAATAGGCTGCACTGATGAAGTGGCACTGATGGGCACTGATGAGGCTGCACTGATGGGCACTGATGGGCACTGATGAGGCGGCACTGATAGGCTGCACTGATGAGGCGGCACTGATGGGGACTGATGAGCACTGATAGGGACACTGATGAGGCTGCACTGATGTGGACTGATGGGCACTGATAAGCACTGATAGCCTGATCTGATGAGGTGGCACTGATGGGCACTGATGAGGCGGCACTGATGGGCACTGATAGGCTGTACTGAGGAGGCAGCACTGATGGTGACTAATGGGCACTGATAGGTGGCACTGATGAGGCGGCACTGATGGGCACTGATGAGGCTGCTCTGATGAGGCAGCACTGATAGGCCGCACTGATGAGGAGGCATTGATAGGCGGCACTGATGAGGAGGCATTGATAGGTCGCACTGATGAGGCGGCACTGATGGGCACTGATGAGGCCGCACTGATGAGGAGGCACTTATAGGTCACTCTGATGAGGCAGCACTGATAGGCCGCACTGATGAGGCGGCACTGATGGGCACTGATGAGGCTGCTCTGATGAGGCGGCACTGATAGGCCGCACTGATGAGGAGGCATTGATAGGCGGCACTGATGAGGAGGCACTGATAGGTCGCACTGATGAGGCGGCACTGATGGGCACTGATGAGGCCGCACTGATGAGGAGGCACTTATAGGTCACTCTGATGAGGCGGCACTGATAGGCCGCACTGATGAGGAGGCACTGATAGGTCGCACTGATGAGGAGGCACTGATAGGCCGCACTGATGGGCACTGATAGGTGGCACTAATATGCGCCACTAATGAGCACTGGTAGGTAGCACTGATAGGTGACACTGATGGGCACAGAAGAACTGGGTTGCTGCTGGAAATGACTGGCATTATAATAATAATTCATTAATAATCCTCCCACTACTACATCACTACAATTGGAGGCACTGATGGGCACTGATTGGCAGCACTGGTGGGCACTGATTGGCAGTACTGGAGGGCACTTATTGGCAGCACTGGAGGGCACTTATTGGCAGCAGTGGAGTTCACTGATTGGCAGCACTAGAGGGCACTGATTGGCAGCACTGGTGGGCACTGATTGGTAGCACTGATGGGTATTGATTTGGAGCACTAGAGGGCACTGATTGGCAGCACTGGTGGGCACTGATTGGTAGCACTGATGGGCACTGATTGGCAGCACTAGAGGGCACTGATTGGCAGCACTGGTGGATACTGATTGGCAGCACTGGAGGGCACTGATTGGCAGCACTGGTGGATACTGATTGGCAGCACTGGAGGGCACTGATTGGCAGCACTGGAGGGCACTCATTGGCAGCACTAGAAGGCACTGATTGTCAGCACTAGAGGGCACTGATTGGCAGCACTGGAGGGCACTGATTGGCAGCACTGGTGGATACTGATTGGCAGCACTGGAGGGCACTGTGAGGACTGCACAGATAATCAGGACACTGATAATGTAGTGTACATGTTCCTTTTAGAGAAGCCGGTTCTCTTCTCCTCTCCTCTTGCTGTCAGCATGAGGAAAGGAGTGCCAACAACCGACTTCTGTTTACCTCGGTGATTAGCTGTGATTGGACACAGCTGATCACGTGGTAAAAAGCCGCTTTACCTCAATCTGCGATCAGCAGTGTGCGGAGGACGTGATCACAGGAGGACGTCATAGGACAACCTCCCAGAACTAGCCGGCCGCTCTATATCCGTCATTCCACTATGATGTGATCTGCAAGTGGTTAAAGTAGAATTATAAGCAAAACTTTTATTTTTTCATTTTGGATAGAGTAAGGAAGGAGCCTTGTCAGATTTTTTTTCCCCAACATATATGTATCATCGGGGAGATTTCCCTTCACTTCCTATCCCATAGCTAAACAGGAAGTGAGAGGAAATCCCTGCAAATTAAGAGAATTCCTTGAGGACCCCCCCCCAGGTCACCAGAACAAGTGGAACCCATTGGAAGATTTCCCCTCTGTTACTTTTCTTGGGGGCAAACCAAAATTTGGGATCTTCTTTTATTTTCACTTTCATTGATAAAGGTAAACAGGACAAATAGAGGGGGGATCTCATTAACGGGGACACATACAGCAATAAAAACTGACAGGGGTTCTAATCCATCCCCCCTCTATCCAAAACTAAGAAAAAAGTTACCTTGAGTTATACTTTAATCACTTTTTATTTTTTGCTGGGAAAACCACTTAGAACCCCCAAACATTATATCTTTTCTGAAAGCAGAGGCCCTGGAGAATAAAATGGCAGCTGTTGCAATTTTCTATTCTCTCTATTTTGATAAGAGATAAAAGATGATGTCAAGCCGAGTAAATAGATACCAAATATGTAAAAATGTAATGTTTTGTATGCCGTGTGATGCATGTGTGGTGCAATCACTGTGTACATATACTGTATGTGTGGGATCTATGTGCACGTTGGCATGTGTGCATGAACTCAGGCGATGGGGGTGCTTTAATTTTTAATTTTACATTCATTTTATTTAAATTTATTTTTTTTACACTTTTTTTTTTTTATTGTATATAATATACATGTGTGTGTGTATATACGGAGCATATATATATATATATATATATATATATGCATACAGTATCTATCTATATATATCTATATATAGATATATATATATCTATATATATAACATAATATATTATATATATTATCATTACATCAGGGTCCCCAGAGAGCCTCCCCTTATATCAGGGTCCCCAGAGAGCCTCCCCCTTACATCAGTGTCCCCAGAGAGCCCCCCTTACATCGGGGTCCTTAGTGAGCCCCTACTTACATCAGGGTCCCCAGAGAGTCTCCCCCTTACATCAGTGTCCCCAGAGAGCCCCCCTTACATCGGGGTCCTTAGTGAGCCCCTACTTACATCAGGGTTCCCAGAGAGCCCCCCCTTACATCAGGATCCCCAGAGAGCCCGTTCCTTACATCAGTGTCCCCAGAGAGCCCCCCTTACATCCGGGTCCTTAGTGAGCCCCTACTTACATCAGGGTCCCCAGAGATCCCCCCTTGCGTTAGGGTCCCCAGAGAGCCTCCCCCACTTACATCAGGGTCCCCAGAGAGCCCCCCCTTACATTAGGGTCCCCAGAGAGCCCTTCCTTACCTCAGTGTCCCCACAGAGCCGCTCCTTTCATCAGTGTCCCCAGAGAGCCCCCCCCTTACATCAGGGTCCTTAGCGAGCCTACTTACATCAAGGTTCTCAGAGAGCCCCTCCTTACATCAGGGTTCTCAGAGAGCCCTTCCTTACCTCAGAGTCCCCAGAGAGGGAGCGGGCAGTGAGAGATTATTTAATCTCTCTGCTGCCCACGGCTGCACAGTGAGAGGGGAACAGTGATGATGCAGGGCGGGTGGTGAGAGATGATGTCACCTCTCTGCTCTCTCGCCCGCCCGGCTCTCCTGTGCTGCCCACCGCACTCACAGCCCAGCTGCAGAGAGGACACGGCCACCTCTAAGAGACTCGGGGCTATGGGCCCAGATTCAGGGCTATAGCCCCAAAAGTAAGGTGACCAGATTTTTAAAATGAAATCCGGGGACATATTTTTTTTTTTTACTAGTAATGGCAGCAATCCACGACTCTTTGCCCACCGCCGCCCGCCTCACAGCCTGTCAAGTCTGAAGCCCCATACACACTATCAGATTTTCTGCTGATTTTTTTCCTTCAGATTTACCAAAACCATATAATATGAGGTCAAACGTTAGGAGTTTCAATTTGTATGCAATCAGGCAGGCCCTTGCACTACATGGTTTTGGTAAATCTGAGGACAAAAATCAGCAGAAAATCTGATAGTGTGTATGGGGTTTTACTCTTCGGGCCCCGGCTACTACTGAGCAGAGGAAGATCACTCCACCAGGGAAGGCAAGGAGATAAGCGGCTGGCGGGACTTGAGCCAAGGCAGAAGAACATGCGAGTGGAGCTGAATGGGCATGTGCCCGAAACTGAAGAAATAGTCCCTCTGCTCTGACCAGCACATGATCATCAGAAAGGGGCACAGATAATGGAAAAAAATAAACCCCCATAAGCTAGTAGGAGCGGCAGAGGGGGGGGTGGGGGTGCAATTCAGATTTTTTTATTCTGCATGGGCTGTCTTTAAAATTGCCCCAGCCCCTGTTCAAATCCAAAACTGGGGACAAAACTGGGGACAGACTTGGTCCGGGGACAGTGTCCTCAATCCGGGGACTGTCCCCAGAAACCGGGGATGTCTGGTCACCCTACCCAAAAGCCACCCCCTAGCGACACCACTGGTTACAATGGATGAACAACATCCCTTGTGATAGCTTAAACAGTGACAAGTACTCCTTATGGAGAGATCTGAGGTCTTTTAGACCCCTCATCCCTCCTCTGGCCTCCAAGGCAGCCGATCAAACCAGGATCGTCTTGACACTGAAAATGAGATCCTTGTCACTTCTGGCTTCATTTGTCACAGAGGAGAGGGAGGAACGAATGCAGTGAGGGGGGGGGGGGGCGCACAGCATAGCAAGCACTTCACCAAATACACTATATTACCAAAAGTATTGGGACGCCTGCCTTTACACGCACATGAAGTTTAATGACATCCCAGTCTTAGTCTATAGGGTTCAATATTGAGTTGGCCCATCCTTTGCAGCTGTAACAGCTTCAACTCTTCTGGGAAGGCTGTCCACAAGGTTTAGGAGAGTGTCTATGGGAATGTTTGACCATTCTTCCAGAAGAGCATTTGTGAGGTCAGGCACTGATGTTGGACGAGAAGGCCTGACTTACAGTCTCCACTCGAATTCATCCCAAAGGTGTTCTATCGGGGTGAGGTCAGGACTCTGTGCAGGCCAGTCAAGTTCTTCCACCCCAAACTCGCTCACCCGTGTCTTTATATAAAAACTTATATTAAAACTTATAGTAAAAATAAAAACCACCAAAAGAAAGCTCTGTTTGTGTGAAAAAAAAGGACGTCAATTTTGTTTGCACAACTGCGCAATTGTCAATTAAAGCGACACAGTGCCGTATCGCAAAATATGGCCTGATCAGGAAGGGGGGCTGAAGTGGTTAAAAAAGTGAAGCTTCACTATTTTTACTAAGCTCTGGGAAAAAAAGGAGTGCAACTGCACTTTCAAAGCGCACAGCCTATTATGCCTTTAGTAAAATGACACCAATGTTTTTATTGTAGTCCTGTCCTGGTGTTCGAAAGCACCCACCATTTCTAGTGAGGGTGCCACAGGGACAGGAAGTGGGAAAAATTTCCCCCAATAGGGGTCACAGAGGGTAGTTAAAAACAGAAAAATAATTGTTAACTCTTCTGCCACGTACACACGAGCGGAATTTCCGTCGGAAAAATCTTGGATGGTTTTTCCCATGGAATTCCGCTCAAGCTTGCCTTGCATACACACGGTCACACAAAAGTTCGCTGAACTTTCGACCATCAAGAACGCGGTGACGTACAACACTACGGCGAGCCGAGAAAATGAAGTTCAATGCTTCCGAGCATGCGTCGAATTGTTTCCGAGCATGCGTAGGAATTTTGCGCGTCGGAATTGCTACAGACGATCGGAAATTTCCGATCGGAACTTTTTCCGACCGAAAAAAATTGAGAACCTGCTCTCAATCTTTTGCTGGCTGGAATTCCGCCCGCAAAAAGTCCGATGGAGCATACACACGGTCGCATTTTCCCGACCAAAAGCTCTCATCGGTCTTTTGCTGGCCGAATTTCCGATCGCGTGTACGCGGCATTCCCCGTTCTTGTCAAATCTAGAAAACATTGGCTGAAATTGGACTTGAAAGAGATATAAATAGAGTCGGACCTCCCCCGCTAGCGTCGTAGCTGACATCAGCACCTATAAATCGACCCTCAGCGCGCAATAACCGGGCCGCGTGACTGCTAGAATCACTCAGTTTCGCCAACGATCTCATGAGATGCCGGGTAACAGATTAGACCGTTACCGTGAAATAGTTTCAGTCAGCAATTCCATGATCTATACCTCCCCTGAGCGTGACGCCTCCACGCGTGATTTATACCGGACCCCTGAGAGATCACCTTCAAATCCATAAAACACCGCTGTTTGATTACAATCCGATAAACCACCGGACGCGAGCTTTACTGATCAATGCACTTAATCTAATTAATGGGAACCCGAAATTGTTGCTGTTTATCATAAACACTTTGAAGAAGTCCATTCTGCAGACTTCTATCCTTCACTAAGAAATCCACCAACAACCATGCCTAGTCAATAGAGGAGGACCTTAGAGCTGAACTCCGGTCAAAAAACGGCCATTGGCCAATAAGCTCAAGTCTTGGGGGGCTACAACCTGGAAGAACACTTACCTTTTTCCTAGAACCTTTACGATTCTTGCCAACTGCAGGACACACGAAGCTCCTCAAAGGCCCCGTCCACGTTCTCGGAGAAGAGGAGAACGCTGTGATGTGAAAATGGATAGCCGGCAACTCGTTCATCCGAATATGATCGTTTATTGATGCAGGCTAAGACATTTGATTGTACAGGGGGGGGGAATATAATTATTTTATCCCCTGCAGATTTTGTAAGTTTGCTGACTTATAAATAAATGAAGGGTCTATCATTTTTTTTTATCGTAGGTGTATTTTAAAGAGGAAGTAAACCGTGTCAAATGGTCTTTTTTAATTTAACCACTTAAGGAACGAGCCTCTTTCTGAAATTTGTTGTTTAGGTTTTTTTTTGCTGTAAAATTATTTAGAACCCCCAAACATTATACATTTTTATTTCTAACACCCTAGAGAATAAAATGGCGGTCGTTGCAATACTTTCTGTCACACCGCATTTGCGCAGCGGTCTTACGAGCGCACTTTTTTTTTGGAAAAAATACGCTTTTTTTGAATTAAAAAATAAGACAACAGTAAAGTTAGCCCAGTTTTTTTATATTGTGAAAGATAATGTTACGCCGAGTAAATTGATACCCAACATGTCACGCTTGAAAATTGCGCCCGCTCGTGGAATGGCGACAAACGTTTACCCTTAAAACGACGATTAGGCTACGGTTGAACAAATCTACAGGTTGCATGTTTTGAGTTACAGAGGAGGTCTAGGGCTAGGGAATTATTGCTCTCGCGCTGCCGATCGCGGCGATACCTCACATGTGTGGTTTGAACACCGTTCTCATATGCGGGCACTACTCACGTATGTGTTCGCTTCTGCACGCGAGCTCGGCAGGACGGGGCGCGTTTAAAATTTTTTATTGTTTTACCTTTTATTTTTACACTGTTTTTTTTTTTAAATGTGGCACCTTTATTCCTATTACAAGGAACGTAAACATCCCTTGTAATAGAAAAAAGCATGACAGGTCCTCTTAAATATAATATCTGGGGTCAAAAAGACCTCACATCTCATATTTACACTAAAATGCAATAAAAAAAAAATGTTGTCATTTAAAAAAATGAAAAAAAAAAGGTGACTGTGGTCCCAACTGCCTTGAGATCATTCACAAGCTCCTCCCGTGTAGTTCTGGGCTGATCCCTCACTTTTCTCATCATCATCCTCACCCCATGAGGTGAAATCTTGCATGGAGCTCCTGACCGATTGATGTTCTTTTGTATTTCTTCAATTTGTGAATAATCGCTCCAACAGTTGTCTCATCCTCACCAAGCGTCTTGCTAATGGTCTTGTAGCCCATTTCAGACTTGTGCAGGTCTACAATCTTGTCCCTGACGTGCTTTGACAGCTCTTTGATCTTACCCATAATGGTGAGTTGAGAGGTATCTTGATATAGCGCGGTCTTACCCCGAAGGGTTCCGACGCGCTTGGCGGAGTCCCTGGAGAAACCCAGGGACTAGGTTTGAGGTTTGAATGGAAGAAAGAGATTCTGTGGACAGGTGTCTTTTATACACATAATGAGTTGTCGTTAGGAGAACCTTCTTACATTGACAGGACTGATCATGAGCACCTACTGTAGCCAGAATTATTGTTGGTTGGTGGGGGATCAAATACTTATTTTACTCACTGAACTGCAACTCAGTTTATAACATTTGTATCTTATGTTTTTTGTTTTATAGCTATGACTAAGGCTGCGTGCCGAAATGCGCAAGCCTCTGTATATTCTGTACTCTTATAAAGAGTGATCAAGTATTGCGCAAAAAAACTCGGTAACCCTCCACTGCTCTCAGGTATAAAATAAACATTGACCGCAGCTGCCAACTTAAAAAAAGAAAAACAATAACAAAGTATTCCAAAGTATGCAGTGAAAATCTTCCTTTGTTTTAAACACTCTCCTCCACCACACCGATTGTGCTTGTGCATCACTCTAATGGAGCCGCACTCACCAGATATGCATGCCTTGCATTCTCATGTGCGGCGTGTAAGCTTTATAAAAGATTCCTCCAAGGGATTATACAAGCTGAATTGAGGATGGGGCATGGATGGCATCATGTTCCACATATGGTGGACATGCCCGAAAGTTCTGGATTCTGGATACGCACATTCAACTTTATATACTCATTGACCCAAGTGAACCTCATTAAATCACCTCTACAGGCACTGTTGGGACGCCCAGTGGAGGGGACATCAAAACATATGAGGAGACTCATTATTACAAACCATGAATCAGACTGAGACAGAAGTACAGTTAAATCACACTTGTTTAATAATAATAATAATAAAAAGGTAAACAGAGTAAATGTAGTCAAAACATAGCCAAAGTTCAGGAACCGGAACGGATAGTCAGCCAAAACGTCACGGAGCCAGAGATGAGCGTAGTAGAACAGCAAGCAGGATCTGGAGCCAGAAGGAATGTCAGCCAAGCAAGTCTTTAACAGGAACACAGGAGAGCGTCCCTGTGGAAGTGACCAAGGCGAAGGCAGAGATCATCTGGGCTGGACGGCTTAAGTAGGCAGGACTGACGAGCGGGATATCATCAACAGGTGAGTAACTGTGGAGAGAAAGGAGCTGGCAATTAGCGGACACCTCAGCGGCCAGCTTTGAGAAGGTAGGACTGAGCCCAGCCCTGACACTCATAGCCTTCATATTTGTAGCAGCAAGAATATCCATAGCCAAATCTTGGAAGTCCCCTACAATCACTTTCCACCTGCTAATATCTAAACTATCATGGATAATGGTAAATGAACGCCTCTCTGCAATTTTGAACGATAAAATAGCTTTGTTTGACAAAATATGGGACACCTGAATTAACTACCTTTCAGCTCCATTATGAGATGGGATTGACTCTGTAGCAGAGGGGGAAAGGGATTTACCCCTCATTGTTTTCCATGTTACGCATTGAAATATATCTGTGCAGTACCGAAAGCGCGAAGAGGTATTCCAGAATTAAAACCGGGTGGCACAGTGGTGTAGTGGGTAGCACTCTTGCCTAGCAGTAAAAAGGGTTGCTGGTTCAAATCCAAAGCACAACACTACCTGCCTGGAGTTTGCATATCCTCCCTGTGCCTGCGTGGGTTTCCTCCGGGTACTCCGGTTTCCTCCCACACTCCAAAGACATGCTGGTAGGTTAATTGGCTTCTGTCCAAAATTGGCCCTAGTATATGAATGTGATTTGGGGACCTTGGATTGTGGGCTCCTTGAGGGTAGGGGCTGATGTCAGTGGGCAATGTATGTGTGGAGCACTGCGTAAATTGATGGTGCTATATGGGTACCATAAATAATAATATAATAGATGAGCATCTTAATGAGACACAATGTATAGGGAGAATTGTAGACACGCACCCACACTCACTCAGGTTGAACTGGATGGACTGGTGTCTTTATTCAACCTTACTAACTATGTAACTACATTATATATGCATTTCCCTCCCAAGCTTTGCATATCTCTAGTGAGATGAGTGGGGAAGGCACGGAACATTATGAAACCTCATCGCTGATGCTATTTCTACATTTCATAAGTTATACAGTGTTTCTTTATGGTTTAAATTTTTTTTTCTTTTTTCTGTCTATGTTTGATTTTCTCACATAAACCTAATATGTGGATGATGATACATCAAATTTAATATCAAAATATGCTCTTCTGTGCTGTAACTGAATCATCTCCGGTTTGATAATGAGCAATTACTTACTGTTACAACGGCAAATGCTGATTTTGTACTTGTTAAAATTTTTCTGAATAAAAATATTGAAAAGAAAAAGTCAAGCAAGTCAAGCTTGGTCCCATCCTCTTCCACTTCCTGAGCTTCCCGATTGGGCTTTTAATATGATGATCAAGGTTTCTGACCAATAGGAAGGCTCAAGGCCAATCTTGATTTTCAGAGTATCAACCAAATCAAGTTTGATCCCACCCTCTTCCATTTCCTGAGACTCCAGCTTGGACTTTTTATTGTGATAGACAACCTTGCTGACCAAAAGAGAGAGCCCAGGAGCTATACTTGACTTTAACATTACCAAGCAAGCAAGCTTGATCCCACCCTCTCCCTCTTCCTGAGCCTCCTGGTTGGGCTTTTAATATGATGGGCAACCATAAAGACCAATATGGAAGCACATGGAGCCAAGTTTGACTTTCACAGTGCCAACAGAAGGGTATGGAGCTAAGCTTGACTTTAACATTACCAAGCAAGTCAAGCTTGATTCCACCCTGTCCCACTTCCAGAGCCTCCTGGTTGAGCTTTTAATATGATGTGCAACCTTAATGACCAATATGGAATCACACAAGGGAGCCAAGGTTGACTTTGCAAGTCAAGCTTGATTCCACCCTCCCTCACTCGCTGAGCCTTCTAGTTGGGCTTTCAATGTGATAGGCAACCATGGTGACCCATAGGAAGGCACACAGGTACAGAGCCAAGCTTGACTTTTACAGTACCAAGCAAGTGAACCTTTATTCCACCCTCTTCCACTGCCTGTGCCTTCTAGTTGGGCTTTCAATGTGATAGGCAACCTTGGTGACCCATAGGAAGGCACACAGGTACAGAGCCAAGCTTGACTTTTACAGTACCAAGCAAGTGAACCTTTATTCCACCCTCTTCCACTGCCTGTGCCTTCTAGTTGGGCTTTTTATGTGATGGGCAACCTTGCTGACCAATAGGAAGGCACAAGGCTATTGAGTCAAGTTTGACTTCCACATAACTTTGTTCTACCAAACGTTTTGATGCATGGTTATGCACTCAGCCTCCACTCTTCTATTGCAGGGTTTCTCAACAAGTTTTCAATGGCTTTCTCCAGAGGTTGCTAGGGGTTCCTTGAGCAATGAGCAATTTCTGTCTTTCAGATAAGTTTCCGTTTACATAAATGATCAAGTTTAGCTGTAAGGGGGTAATTCTTCCCAATGACCACAAGTGTAAGGAGCATTCTTTTCACTGACCATAACACTAATGTATCATGAGTTGTAGATATAGTAATATTGTGCAGGGGTTCCCTGAGACCAGAAAGTTTTTCAAGGGTCCTTCTGTGTTGAAAAGGTTGAGAAAGGCTGTTCTATTATTTTATCGCCTGACCAGTTTGAATTGTCCATGTATACAACAGGCTTAATGACTGCTGAGCTATTTCATCACATGAGCGATTTTGTAGCAGTGATTTGTAGCGGCTAAATAGCATCCTTGTTATGGGAAAAATAAAAGACAGTCAATAAAGGGCATAAAACATTATACCATTGCTGTAGATTGTGACATGGCAGGAATTGATTCCTGAAAACTTGTAAAGTTGCTGAAAGATCACTTTAATATCTGCATTTCTTTTTTTTTCTCTTCATAGTTCTCCTGATTACTATACTGGTCGTAGAAGGGATTGCTGTGGCGCAGAGGACACAAGGTATGTACATAGCCAGTTCACATCCATTATCATTATATTGTAAAGCGCTGCGTAAACTGTTGGCGCTATATAAATCCTGAATAATAATAATAATAACATCGCCTGCTGTGACTTAGGTTCGATTGTATGATTTGTCAGTTTCGAGGCAACGTTCTACGGCTCTCAATAAATATAATACCAGATCTAATTACATTTTTCATAATAGCGACCCTTCAGTGTTGCCCTGGCAGCAATTATTCAATGATGCTGCCTGGCAGAACAAGTCTTGACAATGCAAGTAGCACACAGTGGAGAGGCCATGTTATGTCCTTTTACCATTATGGATACCAGGCAGCAGAACATATTCTGCAAGACTCGCGTTCAACATACACTCACCGGCTACTTTATTAGGTATACCTTGCTAGTACCAGTTTGAACCCCCTTTTGCCTTCAGAACTGCCTTACTTCTTTATGGCATTGATTCAACAAGGTGCTGGAAACATTCCGCAGACATATTGACATGATCTCTATTGGTATGAGATCTGGTGAGTGTGGAGCTCTTTTGGATGAGATCTGGTGAGTGTGGAGCTCTATTGGATGAGATCTGGTGAGTGTGGAGGCCATTGGAGTACAGGGACCTCATTGTCCAGTGGTGAGATGATTGGAGCTTTGTGACATGGTGCATTATCCTGCTGGAAGGAGCCATCAGAAGATGGGGACACTGTAGTCATAAATTGAAGGACATGGTTAGCAACAATACTCAGGTAGGCCGTTGTGTTTAAACGATGCTCAGTTGGTACTAAGGGGCCCAAAGTGTGCCAAGAAAATATCCCCCCCACCATTACACCACCAGCCTGAACCATTGATACAAGGCAGGATGGATCCATGCTTTCATGTTATTTACCCCAAATTCTGACCCCACCATCTGAATGTCGCAGCTGAAATGGAGACTCATCAGACCAGGCAACTGTTTTCCAATCTTCTATTGTCCAATTTTGCTGCTTCAAGGTTTGATGTGTTGTGCATTTAGAGATGTATTCTGCATACCTTGGTTGTAACGAGTGGTTATTTGAGTTACTGTTGCCTTTCTGTCATCTAGAACCAGTCTGCCCATTCTCCTCTGAGATAATTAAGCCATTTTCCTCCACACAACTGCCGCTCATTGGATATTTTCTCTTTTTCGGACCATTCTCTGTAGGTCAGCAGTTTTTGAAATATTCAGACCAGCCCATCTGGCACAAACAACCATGCCACGTTCAAAGTCGCCTAAATCCCCTTTCTTCCCCATTCTGATGCTCAGTTTGAACTTCAGCAAGTCGTCTTCACCACGTCTAGATGCCTAAATGCATCGAGTTGCTGCCATGTGATTGGCTGATTAACAATTTGTGTTACCAAGCAATTGAACAGGTGTACCTAATAAAATGTCCGGTGAGCATATATTTGCTGGTATTTAAGACCTGAGTGAAATTGGATTAACTCTACAGCATCGCATTTAGCTAGGGGAGTGTTGCCCAAAGCCTGGGTGCTGGTGGCACACATCTGCAGAGAGTATACGTCAAAGCACCTTTGTGAGGGCATAGGCTGACCTACAGGCACTGGTGGCAGAAGGCTGATTTAAAGGATCCCTCCACCCAAAAAATAAAATACATTTTTTTAAAGTAGAGCTGAGTGGGCTTCCTACTTGTCTTGGATGGTCCAACAACAAGATTTCCCTGCATGAATTTGCATTCTACTTTAAGGATGAGCCTGGATTTGGCCCGTATCCCTGTTTTACCCCCAATGCCAGCCCAAACAGCTGCAGCCAGAGTATTTCCTGCCCTGCAGCTGGAAGTACACAAAGGGATGAGGGTGCTCATGGCATCATTGACCTAATATGGCCACATGACCATACTATGTCAATAATATTTGTAGCGCTCACCCCCCAAAAAGGGCCTGCTGATTTGCCACAGGTCCCTCTCCCACTACTGCAGCAGCAGCCAGGCACACAGCAACATTCACTCTTCTGCCTCAATTGTCTAGAGGGTTGCCTTTTTCTATATTTATTGCAGGACAACTAGGATAGGTCACAGGGAGCTGTGGGATACTCCAGAATGCTGAGCAGTAATAGGAGGACACTATTCACCCTGCAGATATTTCTTAGAAATGTCCCTTCAGCAATAACTCAGGAAATGGACAGCACTGGGTAACCATATGTAATGTTCCAGGCGAGGCAAGCCTTAGAATTAGTGCACAAGAGATAGCAGCAGCAACAGTCACCAGGATCCCACACACGTTTGTACTCCAATATTAATCAGACATTTTCCCAGTGAACTCTCCAGACCAGATCCTCAATGAAATCTCTTGATCAGCTCCAAAGACATCTAGCAAACAGCTCCCCCCCCAGCTCTGCCACAGTTGAGCACAGGCAGAGTTGCAGCCTGGCTGCGCAGAAAGTCAGCCCTTCAGGCTGGGAACTTCTCCACCTGGACAAGACAAGGCTGACCAGAACTCAAATTATTTATGTGCTCCACAGCCACCTACTGGGTACACTTCCCTAGGGATTGGCCGAGGCCCCATATATATTCATGCTACTTATTTGACCTGCTCCACTCCTATGTTCTGGAGCTTTCTAGAAGGCAGGGTGAAGCAATCAAGCCTGATTGGCCCAAAACAACCAGTCACTGTTTCACTAATTACAGAAGAGACAACAACTTCATCTAACTAGGAGGATGCTACACATTCATAGGACTAATCAGTCCACTATAGACTTTTGTGAAGATCGATTGGACACAGGGGCGGACTGACCATTCGGGCACTCGGGCACTGCCCAAGGGCCCTATGCCACTAAGGGGCCCCATCAGGGTTGCCAGCCTCAATAAAACCAGGGACAGTATGTAAAAATCGGTGTTTTTTAAAAAAATCCCAAGATTATAGCTGCCCCGCCTCTCCAGTACCTTTTCAGTGTGTGTATGTGTATTCTGTGTGTGTATATTGTGTGTGTGTGTGTATACTGTATGTGTGTGTGTGTATGTATACTGTGTGGCTCCATAATCTATTGCCTGGGGGCCCCATAATCTCCTATTGCCTGGGGGCCCCATAATATCCTATTGCCTGGGGGCCCCATAATCTCCTATTTCCCGGGGGCCCCATAATCTTCTCCTGTTGCCCGGGGGCCCCATAATCTCCTTGATTCTTGGAGCACTTTATCCTTTAAGGTGGTTGGTAAAAAGAAAGAGGAGCCCATATAAAGGGACGTTATAAATCCTTTTAGGTAATATATTTGTATTTATTTCAGATGGACCGGTTATGGGAGCGAAACACATCCCTGTAACCCAGTGCGGAAGCTGGGTCAGAACTAGTAATGGAGGACACTTTGCATCCCCAAATTTTCCCAACACTTATCCTCCGAACAAAGAATGTGTCTATATATTAGAAGGTGGGTGCAATGTTTCTCTCTCTCTTTTAGAATGTTATATCCCTGTGTGCAATCATGTGCATTTTTTAGAGCTGTATTGTGTAATTTTTTTAATGGACCCTCAAAGCCGGTCCACCTGCCAAAAACTGTACCTGCCTCACCAAGGGCGGTTGCATTCCTTTGGTTTATGTATGCTTGTTGGGGTGCCATTTATTACATTGTGAATGCAGCCTTATGAGGAGATGATTTAGGAATTAATTGTTAATTGTGTAGTGCTCACCCCTTAATGGGCCACTGGATTTAGCCAAGTTCTTTCCTATAAAGTTCAGAGGCAACCAGACACAAAGCAACAGTTCCCTCAACCCGGCTCAATAATCAGTCTAGGACAGTGATGGCGAACCTTGGCACTCCAGATGTTTTGAAACTACATTTCCCATGATACTCATGCACTCTGCAGTGTAGTTGAACATCATGAGAAATGAAGTTCCAAAACATCTGAGGTGCCAAGGTTCGCCATCACTGGTCTAGGGGATGTCTTTTCTTGTTTTGAGGTCAATTGCTGTAAACTTGAACTGAAGGAGAACAACGAGGGCTGGGATACTCCAAAACGCTGGACTGCAAATGCAAGGACACTCCTTTCTAGAGCAGCAGCACAGTCACTACCTTCACAACTGAAGACCAAGAACAAAGGGGTTTTAGCACAATTCAAAACATGTGTATAGAAAAAGAAACAGGATTTTAAGGGTGGCAACACACTTGTTATAAAAATATTCAAAATTTTATTATAAAAACGTATTTTAAAATGACTAATTCATATAAAACCAGCACAGAGGATCCATGTGGCTATAATGCATATGCAGCAGCTTCAGATCTCAACATGTTTCGCCAAACATTGGCTTCTTCAGGAGGTTTTTTTGGAAATACTGCATGCAAAATCACTAAAATATAGAAAACGATACATAAGTCAAAGAAACATAGAGGTCCAATCTGGACATTTGAACAATGCATCAAAAATACATTATTACTATGTTAAATTAGACAAAACACATATACAGAAATGCCTATGGAATTACCTGGCAGGTTCTCTCAAAGAGGTTTTAGCACAATTTAAAGTAGAACAGAGCAGCCTAAAACCCTCACAGCTGAGAACCATGAACAATCTTGAACAAGTTCAGGGCTAACAATCTCTGTCCATAGCTGGGGACCATGGGGATTGCACCTCAGTAGTCAAGCTCTACTTACGGACTTGTTAAGAGAGATCCAGAATTTGAGGGTTCTGTCCATAGTACCAAGTTGTCCAGCAGCCAGTCCTGGATGGCTCCAGACGCAAGCAGCCCTCTGAGCAGTCCTCAGGTAGGTAGGACCAGACACTATCTCCTCTGCCCAGGCTTCAGCCTAATTACCCTCTTCCTTGACCACCTACTGGGCACCCCCCCTAGGGATTGGCCAGCAGGTAGTAAATATTCAAGCTGAGGATTTGAATCCCCCTGCCCCAAGCTCTGGAAGTTTCTTAACAGAACTAGGGGGAAGCAATCAATCCCACATCCTGTGGAGCCACAGCAGACCAAAACAGACAATCCCACATCCCTGACTACAGAGTGAGCCAAAAAATAAACTTCCCTAGCACCTAACTAGAGGGTGCTACATCTGTATCGTGTCTGGAAAGGGCTTCACATAATTTAATAAGCAGACCTTAAATTTGGGTGCAAGGTCCCCTAGAGAAGCTCGGTGTTGTGTATGATGTGGCTTTGGTTAAAGATATTTTATGGTTCTCATTTAATTTTTTATAATTAGAATTACAAAGGGATAACACTACATTTTAACACGGTTGGGTTTCATCCTTCAGCTGCTCCTCGCCAAAGAATTGAACTGACCTTTGATGAGCCCTACCACATAGAGCCTTCCTTCGAATGTCGCTTTGATCACCTAGAAGTACGAGACGGTCCATTTGGCTTCTCTCCGCTCATCGATCGGTACTGCGGGATTCGGAGTCCAACGGCAATCAGATCGACGGGGCGCTTTATGTGGATTAAGTTCACCTCCGATGAAGAGCTGGAAGGCCTGGGATTCCGAGCGAAATATTCCTTCATTCCAGGTATGGAGACCAGGGAACCAAGGGCTTGTGCTGCTACATGCTTCTAATACTCTCTATGATTATGAGCCAACATAAGAATTGTTCAGTATATAGAGCTTTGTAACAATGGTAGAGAGGCTGTATGTCATCTGATCTTAGAGCAAGTCAATGACTGGGACAGGCTGAATGCACAACTTGGATCCGCAAAGTGGATCTTTTTAGTAAATTTACTCAATAGCGTCTCTAGGGTTAGTGTGACCTAGTGCAATAAACCTTCCCCCCCATCCCCCCCTTGGGCTCTCTCCTATCTAGCTTGCCCAGTGCCCTGGAGGGCACTGGGCAGGCTAGTTTCGGGCTGCCACCACACGGTCACGGTGCGCACCCCAAACCGGCCCCTGTAAATGATGAGGTTGGTGCAGGTGCGCTGATCTGTGCGCTGTCATGGATGGAGGTGACACCATCACTTAGCCCCCTAGAGGGGGTCATTCTCAACCAGAGTTCCATGGAACCCTTGGGTTCCTCCAGGGATGGATAGGGGTTCCTTGGGCTGTGGCTAACTGACCTCTCATCTGACGGCGCCTGCTTAGTGCCAGGTCCAACGCCACTTGGCAGAGCTAGCAATATGGCTGCAAGGGTATCATTCTGGCCACATCTGTAAGGGGGGCATTCTTCCCAACGACCACCACTTATTTAAGGGGGCATTTTCCAAACAACCGCAAAAGGACTAATCTTATGAGGGTTTCTCTGAGACTTGTAAATGATTTCATTGGCTCCCCTGGGGTAAAATGGTTGAGAAAGGTTGACGCTAGGTCAAAGCTAAACTCTGAATAAAACAAAAAATAGCCTTGCAGTGGGGCTCCTCCTCAGACTGCAAGGGTTAAACGTTTGTTCTTGCTTAGCTAATCCTTGGATCCCCTGGCAGCTGGTGGTCCCTTGGCGTCCTCATGTACTGGGATATTGGTCCTGCATTGTACTTGATGACATCAGTGATCAGTGTGCCTTTGACTGCTGGAGCACCTTAGAGATGAGGCAGCTGTTCTTATAGTGTGGGAGGAGCCTGCTGGAGCCAGGGATCAGGTAAATCAAGTCCTTTATGCTGGTAACCTGGGCATAAATCAGCATGTAAAGCCCCATACACACTATTGGATTTTCTGCAGATTTTTGTCTTCAGGTTTTCCAAAACCATATAAAATGAGGTCAAACCTTAAGAGTTTCAATTTGTATGCAATCAGGAAGGCCCTCGGGCTACAAGGTTGTCGCAAATCTGAAGACAAAAATCTGAAGAAAATCTAATAGTGTGTATGGGGTCTAAGGGTATTTTTTGTTTTCCCTGGAGTCCAGCTTTGACTTAATTAGAATTGATGGCGAAGATTACTATCCCGCCACAAGTAAAAAGAGGAATTCAGAGGAATGCTGACAAAAATAGAGAACTGATTTCATGAATTGGCTTTTGTCCCTTGCATTTTGCTGATGTGTTCCAACAGAGACAGCAATAAAACCCGACAGAGGGTCTAACCACGCCTCCCCAACTCTACTTGAAAAGGTGTTTAGGAAAATGTTTTTGTCTAATGCCGCGTACACACGAGCGGACTTTACGGCATACTTTTGCCCGGCGGACTTTTCGACGGACTTTACAACGGACTTTCTGGACTTTCCGAATGAACGGACTTGCCTACACACGATCAACCAAAGTCCGACGAATTCGTATGTGATGACGTATGACCGGACTAAAACAAGGAAGTTCATAGCCAGTAGCCAATAGCTGCCCTAGCCTTGTTTTTTGTCAGTCGGACTAGCATACAGACGAGCGGACTTTTCGACCGGACTCGAGTCCGCCGGATAGATTTGAAACATGTTTCAAATCTAAGTCCGTCAAACTTTTGATAAAACAAAGTCCGCTGGAGGCCACACACGATCGAATTGTCCGACGAAATCCGGTACGCCGGACCAAGTATGCCGTAAAGTCCGATCGTGTGTACGCGGCATAAGGTTTCAGATTTTACAATGCTCATTTCTTTGCGGTCCTCCCTTCAGAATCCTTATTCTTCGTCAATTTTAATTATCCTAATCACACAAAGACAAAAAGACATGTAGAAGAGCACCCTTATATTAGGACAACCTTTCTCAACCTTTTACCCCTAAGGAACCCACAAAATAATGCGCAGGTCTTGGGGGATCCCTTCTAAAACAAATTCATCAGGCATATGCGGGAAATATGGTCCTTACATTGGTGATCAGTGAGAAGAATGTTCCTTACATTGGTGATCAGTGAGAAGAATGTTCCTTACATTGGTGATCAGTGGGAAGAATGTTCCTTACATTGGTGGTCAGTGAGAAGAATGTTCCTTACATTGGTGATCAGTGAGAAGAATGTTCCTTACATTGGTGATCAGTGAGAAGAATGTTCCTTACATTGGTGATCAGTGAGAAGAATGTTCCTTACATTGGTGATCAGTGAGAAGAATGTTCCTTACATTGGTGATCAGTGGGAAGAATGTTCCTTACATTGGTGGTCAGTGAGAAGAATGTTCCTTACATTGGTGATCAGTGAGAAGAATGTTCCTTACATTGGTGATCAGTGAGAAGAATGCTCCTTACATTGGTGATCAGTGAGAAGAATGTCCCTTACATTGGTGATCAGTGGGAAGAATGTTCCTTACATTGGTGGTCAGTGAGAAGAATGTTCCTTACATTGGTGATCAGTGGGAAGAATGTTCCTTACATTGGTGATCAGTGAGAAGAATGTTCCTTACATTGGTGATCAGTGGGAAGAATGTTCCTTACATTGGTGATCAGTGAGAAGAATGCTCCTTACATTGGTGATCAGTGAGAAGAATGTTCCTTACATTGGTGATCAGTGAGAAGAATGTTCCTTACATTGGTGATCAGTGAGAAGAATGTCCCTTACATTGGTGATCAGTGGGAAGAATGTTCCTTACATTGGTGATCAGTGAGAAGAATGTTCCTTACATTGGTGATCAGTGAGAAGAATGCTCCTTACATTGGTGATCAGTGGGAAGAATGTTCCTTACATTGGTGATCAGTGGGAAGAATGTTCCTTACATTGGTAATCAGTGGGAAGAATGTTCCTTACATTGGTGGTCAGTGGAAACAATGCTCAGTATGTTGGTGGTCAGTGGTAAGAATACCCCCCTTACAGTGGTGGTCCAAATTCCACAGCTAAGAGCATCACTGATGTCATGCCACTGGCTCTGCTAAGTAATTGTTGGCCCCAGAACAAGGCAAGCACCACCAGATAGAAGGTGAATCAACCACAGCTCAATGAGCCTGTACCAACCTCTGAAGGAATGCTAGGATTCCATGAAACCCTAGTAGAAAATGTCTGTCCTAGAGAATTGCTTAATTGTAGCACCTTCCCCTTTGGTTTCTTATACAATACACAGTATTTTGTTTGGAGCTTCTGAAGAAATGTAGAAAACTAAGTTTTAAACTTGCTGATTCTCATTTTACTGCACACTGTGAGATTCTTGCTGTGTACATTGGATTCCAGTTATTTCAATTATGGAGGACCAACTACACATGTGGCATTACCTAGGGTGGTCTGCCTGAAAATGCAGTCTGCTGAGGAATGTCCGCTTCCCAACACATCCACCCATCAAGGAATTTTAATATTTGCTAATGTAGAACCTGGTGTTTAGACAGGGTTGCTAACAGGGTTTGCCAGGTAGTAATTGTCCCAGGGTTGCCAACCGCCACTAAATTTACTGACAGTTTGTAAAAATCAGTGATTTTTTGTACAACTGCCAGTAAATAGCAGGGGCTAATGATTTCATGCTGTGTTGACTTTTTTAAGTGTAAATCAAGCAAATTACTTTGTTATAGGTATTGCCAGTGTTTCCATATAATGTCTATACTGTTCAAATATTCACTGTGTTAGTTTTCAATAGGAGTTCTGTAATTTCTCAGGTTACCAGTAAAAAATGTGCTCCGCCAGTAAATTTTCCATGTTTTTATCAGTAAAAAAATGCTGTGGCAGGTTGGCAACCTTGATCCTGGTTGATTGATAGAAGATCCACTGATTCCTCCCTAAATTCTGGATTTGCTGCACCTTTTCTCTTCTGTCACTAGGTGGCACTGTGGCTGGTGACATTAGATTGACAGGGGCTTAGCAAGGTCAGATCATGAATGGATGGGGGGGTGTCTCAGCCAATTGGTGGGGGTTTCTTTAGTCCCTTGACCTGCTGGGAGAGCCTATTTATTTGGGTGGAGTCAGGTGATTAGGGTCCTGTGCCACCTGGATGGCTGTCTGGGTGGACGTGTGTTATGTCGCCCCGGGCTGCTAGGCCGGAAGCCTGAGGCCTATCCCGGGGACACCTGGCTGCTAGGCTGCCTGAGGCCTAATAGAAGTCTCGGAGTCTGCTAATTTTTTATTGCATCTACTCAAGGGTGTCCTGGCCCTAACCCTCTCTCCCACACTTCTGTTAGGAGACAATGAATCCCTTGTTTGCATTCAAAAAGTGACTTGTGCCCGTCATTCCTTCTTGAATCACACCCACCATGTCTGGTAACCCACTCTACAAGGAAGGGTGTCAGCTCTCCCTAACCCTTGAGGTCACCATTAGGCCTCTGGGACCCCGGGACCTGGCTACACTAAATTATTCCCAAGAGCCAGCCCACTGCTTGCATCAGTTGATAAAGACTCTTGGGGGGGGGGGGGGGGGTACCTTGGTCTTGATGTTTCAGGAGGCTATGTACAGCATCCTGCCAGCCCCTTCCACCAGCCATGACCTGCTTGCATTGCATAGAGCTATCCCCGAGTCTAAAAAGAGGTATGTAATAAAAGCATAAAGGTTTAAAGTAACAATGTTGTATTGGCATATTAAATATGGGAACGAGAGGTAAGGCACAGTATATTAGCTTTAAAGCAATAAATAAACAGAGCTTGCTAAAAATTTTATTTTCTTGCAGACCCGGACTTCAGCTATCTCGGAGGTATCCTAAGCCCAATACCAGGTCTGTATGAGTTTTTTTTCGGAAGCCTGATTTTCTGTTAATGAAAATCCTTTTGTTGTTCTGTTGACCGCCTTCCTTTTGCTTTCTTCAGACTGCCAGTTCGAGTTATCAGGACCAGATGGAATTATCCGATCTAGCCAGGTGGAACAGGGGGATAAACTAAAGGCCGGTCAGGCTGTGGACTGCATATGGACTATAAAGGCAACACCGAAAGCTAAGGTGAGACTGTCGGAAAGGCTTGAGGATTTTAAAGAGATGTACTTTTAAACATTTCTTCAATACATTTTGAGCAGTGTATGGTCTGATTGTATAATCTATGCCTAGTTTTCTTCTTTTTCTTCTTTTTTAATCCAGCAAAAAGATTTTTATTGAAAATGCAGCAGCATACATTGCCAACAACAATACATGTCAATGGAATTCACGGCGGAAATACACCCGCCACTGATGTAAATTCCATAAAAATATTAAACGCAATAATACAGTACATTAACAGATACAACGTGCAAAAAAATATATATACATATTTGTGCACCATTCACAGAGACAATGCTGTCACCTCTCGAGTATTCTGTCATTATACCCTGCAGAGATGAATCAAGCTAGTCAGTATTGAGCCTAAGCAGCCTATCTGTGATCAAATCTACCGGTGCATCCAACCACGGTGACCATAACCTCTAAAATTTATGTTCATTACCCCTATGTTGGAAGATAAGCTTTTCCATTCTTTACAGCTCACCTATATTTCTAACCCATTCCCTTTAGAGTAGGGGGGTCCTTCGACTTCCAATGTACCATTAATCGCTCTTGTGCCTGGAACAAGGCTCGAAGTATAGCCTCTCTGGTGTGCCTTTCCCAGTCGTACTCTTCCAGTATACCCAATAAACAGGTCTTTGGGTCTGGGAAAGAGACACCTGAAACACTGGATTGAACCTATTCACCACCCCCGCCCAGTAGGAATGCAGTTTCGGGCAGCGCCACAAAAGGTGAATTTGGTCACCATGGTCCAGCTTACACCTCATAGAGCCATATTTTCTGCATCACTCCATACGGGTTACATGAACCAAAGCTGGAAATTAGAACACTGTGCTTCCTGATGGTCCTTTATTGGTCATGGACCTTTACAATGTTGCCTTCCCCAAATTTATACTAATCCCTTTTCATTAAGGGCCACCCACGATATTGTATTGTCTTATGAATAAACAAATATCAGAAACACTACGTATTACGCGTTACGTAACTATGTCTTCCTCAGAGGACGCCCTCTGAGGAAGACGTGATTACGAAATCCGTTAGGGCATGTCTACGCAGCTCCCCTGTCTGCCAGTCCCAGTTTGTGTCATCCCGGGTCTCATCGTGCTCAGCAACACCAGGAAGCGGTGAGAATGACATGTAATGCACAGTGCAGACTCAACATTGATATCGCTGTTTTTAACTGACTTTCTTGTAAGCATAATTTCATTGGTTGTGGGTATGTTCCCAAATAAAATGATGTTATGCTATGTGAATTCCCTCTTTCTTTGCGTGTAACATTTGGTGAGCTACCTACAGAAATTACCGTGAAATATATAAAAGCAGGATCCTTTTCCATACCACAAGGAGAGACCAGGTTTAATCCATTGCTGTCTTATGAAGGACTTTATCATCAGAATAGCAGTTTACCCAGTTGTGCCTGGAGATAATAAGGCTGTTTTTTAACCTGTCTGTGGTAAGTGCAGGGCTTTTTTTTATCAGAGAATAGGTGCAGGTACTCAACCATGCCCGCCACAAACACATACCTGCCAAATGGCATCAAACAGTGCATACAACCCCCTCCTCCACTGCCCTCATCTTCTCCCCCCTCCTTAAAAGCTCCACCATCTGTCATATTTCTTACCTTTGTTGCAATATTAAGCTGAAGCACCTATCCGGCTGTAGTACCTCCCAGCATACTATACTATACTACAGTCACTTGCAAGGGAGATCATGCAGTAGGAGCATCAACAACTGGTCACCAGGGGAAAAAAATGGAGACCACAGAGGGTGCAGCCTACCACGCACCCTCTCCTGCCCATGACTGCACTGAACCCTGGGCACCTCTTCTGTATCTCCCTTGTCCCTGTCCGGCACTCAGTGGGATCTGTGCAGGAGATCTGACCTGTGGGAGCTACTGGGGGATAAGCTATCACTTGTAAACACAGAAGCTGGACTTCAGTGTTACCAAGTGATAGTGGTGAGCAGGGAGCAGAAGACCTGAGCCATAAGTGGTGGAACTGAGTGTCCCCTAGTTCCTGCTTAAAAAAATCCCTGGGTAAGTGCATTACCAACAGGGATCACTGTGAGCACGAGGCTTCTTTCCGGTGATGGTATATAGCAGGGATATGCAATTAGTGGACCTCCAGCTGTTGCAAAACTACAAGTCCCATCATGCCTCTGCCTCTGGGTGTCATGCTTGTGGCTGTCAGAGTCTTGCTATGCCTCATGGGACTTGTAGTTCTGCAACAGCTGGAGGTCCGCTAATTGCATATCCCTGGTATATAGGCTTTGAGGCTTCCCTACCATTCTGAGGGGTCACGGAGCACTACATCTACCCTACGGACTTTTGTTTGGGACTCTGTGACACATGAATTATTATCCATGTGTGGTTTATATTCAATTGCACTAATACTCTTAGTTATTTTTTTCTAGCGCTGTCAATGCTGTGATAATTTTATCGTTGCATCTTTATTAATTGTTTTATGAATGTTGTATCTTTTGTTTCTCTTTGGGTTTGTTCAGGATTTAATTTTGAAACTAGGATTTAAATACCATGAAATGTATGTTACACCTTTTAACAATCGCTACATCACAGCATGCATTCATACAAACCAGAGGTTACATTTTATTTATTCACTACCAGACTTTTTTTTTTTGTTAAAGTAAAACATCTTTTATTACACATGATAATACATACCTAAAACATACCCACATTTTTCCAAAGCCAAGGATCACTTGAAAAAAAAAGCCAGTAATGCAGATGAAATGTTGGAATTGTATCTCAGCCACAAGCATGTACCCCAATCTGGAACTTATAGAACTAAAAGTTATTTCCAAAGCGCAGTGTTTACAGCAAAGCAACAGCAGCTTAATTGCTTTGTCCAGCATTTGTTGCACAGTCTTTGTGACTTGACATCTAAATCCAACATTTTCAGGAAAGCTACTGCAGCTTAACTGCTTGATCCAGTGCTTATACAACTATCGTGACTTGACTTCTTGATCCAGCCCTTATTGTACAACTATTGTGAGTTGACTGCTATATCCAGCCCCTTATTGTACAACTATCGTGACTGGACTGCTTATCCCAGCCCATATTGTACAACTATTGTGACTTGACTGCTTGATCCAGCCCCATTGTACAACAATCATGACTTGACTGCTTGATCCAGCCCATATTATACAACAATCATGACATGACTGCTGGCCCCAGCCCTTAATGTACAACTATTTTGACTCTAATGCTTGATCCAGCACTTATTATACAACTATCTTGACTTGACAACTTGATCCAGCCCTAGTTATACAACTATTGGAACACGACTGCTTGATCCAGCACTTTTTATGCAACTTATGTGACTTGACTGCTTGATTCAGAGTTTATTATACAACTACTGTGATTGGCTATTTGATACAGCGCTTATCATACGGCAATTGTAGCTTGGCTGCTCTCTGTTACATTCTCATTACAAAACCAAGCTTACCTAGCGAAAAGAGAAACCCATGCAGGCACAGGGAGGGTTTGTAACTTTCACTTACCAACTTGACCTATTCAATCAAAAAAAATTTGTCTTGCATACTCCCAAGAGTGGGATCTCTCTGCCATAATGTCCACCTGGGAGTTTTTTGGATGTCCCTGTTCAATGTGTGTTCCTACTCTTCCTGTTAAATTATCCATAGTATAAAATAAATAGAAAATTCAGTAGAGATGGTGGGAACACTTCATAATAGGCACAGCAGGTGAGCAGACCCAGGAATTCAGTGACTTCTCACCAATAGAAAAAAAAAATGTCAGGTTGGTTCAACTCTCCAACGCCTACCAAATACTGAAATATTAGTTTTGTGGTGGACTGACCCTTTACTGATAATCTTTTCCTCCAGATTTATTTGCGATTTTTGGACTACCAAATGGAACATTCCAATGAGTGCAAGCGCAACTTTGTGGCGGTCTATGATGGAAGCAGCTCTATAGAGAACCTCAAAGCCAAATTCTGTAGCACTGTGGCCAATGACGTCATGCTGCAGACAGGAACGGGGGTGGTCCGAATGTGGGCAGATGAAGGTAGCCGACTCAGTAGATTCCGAATGCTGTTTACATCGTTTGTGGAACGTGAGTATGCTGGATATAATGTTACTCATACTGCATTGCCTTATGGTGGAATTGTGGCACCTCTGATTACATATGCTATAAGTTCAAAAGCATGTGGTCACTCAAATATTAGTTTAAAGAGGATCTCCAGTCTCCCCCCATAAAAATTAAAAGTCAGCAGCTACAAATACCGTATCTGCTGACCTTTAATATAAGGACACTTACCTGTCCAGGGATCCAGCGCCGTCGGCACCCGAGCCGATTCTTCAATCGGCTTTGGGTCAGAGCACCAGTATCTTAACCCGGAGCTCCACCCAAAAGTGTAAGTTTATGGCATCCTCCCCCCTGCTCTGCATTACTTGGCATGTCATTTTGGAAGGGGGGGTGCAGGTACCAACTCCCTCTTCCACTTGGAATGCCTAGGCAATCCAAGCAAAAGTCTCCTTCCCCCTTCCTCCCCGCAGTCTTCTGTGTCCATTTACAAAGAGCGTCTTGCACATGCGCAGTGGGCAGCTGGCTGTGAAGCCGAAAGCCACACAGCCAGCTAGCCACAGTTAGGATGCCAGCGCCGGGATCCCAGGAACTAGCCTGGGTGAGTACGTCGCTGGATTTACGGACTGAAACTCTTCTTTTACTAAGGGAAACCGGCAGCTGGCTTTCCACTGCGCATGTGCGACCCACGCTGCGCTTTGTGAATGGTCCCGCAGTCTTCTGGGACCTGTGATGTTTCCCCTTGGATCACCACCAGGGGGGGGATGCAAATAAGCAGAATTTCCCCTTTTTGGGTGAAGTTCCACTTTAAGTGTTTCAGTTGAAGGGTGCAGTTGATGTTACAGCATACATGGCATTTTGGAAAATTGTGCAAATCCAGTCTTGTGAGATCACTTTGGGGAAGGCTCTTTTTTGCTCCAGCATGACTGTTCTCCTGTGTACAAAGCCAGCTCCATAAAGACATAAGCTCCCTAAAGGTTTGGGGGAACCAGAGCTGCCTACACAGAGCCCTGACCTCAACTCAAATAAACACCTTTGGAATTAATTGGAACACCAATTGCAAGCCAGGTCTTCTCACCCTACATCAGTATCTGACCTTAGCGCCACAATCTTTTGGAAACCCTTCCCAGGAGAGTGAAGGCTGTTATAGCTGCAAAGGGCGGGGGGCAGCTCCATAATAATGCCCGTGGTTTTAGAATTAGATGTCCAGTCAGCTCATATAGGTGTGATGGTTGGGTGTACACCAGCATTTAGGTCATATAGTGTGCTTTATGGTTATAGGAAGAGGTGCAGCTCAGTATTGTTAAGATTTCAGGAAGCGTTAGTGTAAGGACTAGTGTTAGGAGTTATAGGGAGGGTTTCTGTTGGGATTATGGGGTTTACTAGTGTAAGGGTAACTATTAGGACTAAAGTATACAGGGGCCATGGGGAGGAACCAAAAAGCAAAGAAGTCAACACAGGCATCTGACACACCAGGAGCCTTTTGATTTTCATTTTTTTCAGTGACCTCTCCCTAAAGCCATAGGTGAGATTCTGTTGGATGTTGGCAGTATACCGGGTAGTGGACATTACCTTAAACTCCAGGCAGACAGCTCAAAACAGATTTGAAAAACAAAGATGTGAACCGTTTTGTTTGCCAAAAATGTGTCATTCTATGCAGCCACGCCAAAGGATTAGGGGTGCCGTTCCTGTCCAAATCTGGTGACTCCCACTGAGTGTATAGGCTAGGGGAGAACCCATCTAGGCTTAATGAATGCAATATGTAGGAGGAACACCCCAGGTGCCACACACCAACAAAACCAAAGAGTCCTTATAGTAAAAGCAGTCTCAGCCCAGGCTCCATCCAGAGCATGCACCGATGCATTTCACCCCAACCACAGGGATTAGTCATGGAGGGGCAAAACACATCGGGTTTGGCCTGGACAGAGCTTGTGCTGAGGCTTCTTTTACTATAGAGACGGTTGGGCTTTGTTGGTGTGCAGAACCTGGGGTGTTCCTCCTTCATATTGCATTGTATACAGCCAGTTTTGTAAATCAGATAGCACAGCCTGGTTCTGGACCTTCACTTAGAGAGATAAACAGAGCAGTGGAAGAATGCAGGAAAGGTGGGGGGAACTTTTAAGAGAACCCGCCACTTTGCTCTCAATGGTCATAATTACTTATTCTGTATAACAGTATGGAGATATTCAAGCACAGCAAATGTTTTGATGTTGGCATGCAGGTCAGTAATGTTTGGGAAGTGCTGTATTATATTGTAGTTTATGAATGTTTTTTTTTTTTTTTTCCTAGCTCCGTGTGGGGAAAACACCTTCTTCTGTCACAGTAACATGTGCATTAACAACTCCCTGGTCTGTAACGGCATACAGAACTGTGCCTACCCCTGGGATGAAAACCACTGCAGAGGTGAGAGCCATGGATTTTATGCTCGAATTTATAGTCAAGGATGTCCCTGTGGGGAAGTTTCCCTTCATTTCATGTCCAGGAGATACAATAAGTAGTGAGAGAAAATTTCTGCATGCTGATCAGAATTCCCCTCTTAGGTGACACCGAAACTGGTGTTCCCTCGGCGTCTTGGTGACAATGGTCATCAAGGACAAATAGAGAGGGTGATCTTCCCCAGAAGGAGAACCTGATAATAAAGTCCAAAATTCTCAGGGTGAAGGAAGTATTTTCTTAAACACAGTCATTTCAAAAAAGTCCCACCATTGTCACCATGCAGATGGCTACTGCTAGTACTTTAAAATAACATGTATACGAACATTACATTAATTTATTATAGGTATAAATGATAATGAAATCCAAAAATTCTCATGTTGAAAGAAGTGTTTTCCTAAAAACAGGAATTTCAGAAAGTCCCACCATTGTCACCATGCAGACGACTATCAATGTCCAGTCCATCATATCGTCACTCCTTTACATCAGTAATTGGCTGACCTAGGAACTACTAGAGAGGCTGCAGAGGCAATCACTCCAAAAGACACACCTTTTTCATGTACATCCCACTGTCAGTGATCATTACCCAGGAAAGTGACCACTCCAATCCTCCCACTGAGCACCACAATTTGTGAGAAGATGCTGCAGCACTTTATAAACAATAATATCCCAGTCGGGAAATTTCCCTTCATTTCTTGACTAAGAGATTCAACAGCAAGTAAGAGAACATTTCTGCAAACTGATTTGAATGTCCCTCTTAGACAGGTGTCACCAAAACAGGTGTTCCTCAGGTGTCTTAGCGACAATGGTCACCAGGACAAATAGAGAAGGTGATTCTCACTAGAGAGGTCACAGACAGTCATAAAAAGGTGCCACTCTCTATCCAAAAAAAAAAAAGAAGAGATTTTGCATTTAGATACACTTTAGTGACTTTAGAGAGACTTTAGAGAGACACCAACCAGCTGGATAAGCGAACAAGCAGGTCACCCTGGTGGATGACGTGGGCTCACCTGAAGTGCGGGGTCTAAGTACTAACCATCATTCACCAGAGCTCCTGATGGTAGAGATGGGTTTTGCTGCGTGTTAGTACCAGGTCGTGGTCCTCAGGATCACCCCCCCCCCCCCCAGGAGGGGAGCAAGGCGGGTCCAGTAGCAGATATAGCAGGTAGGTATCAGGCAGGAGTGTAGTCAGTAAGCAAACTAAAGATCGGTAACAAGTGTTTGCAGGGGGGGATCAAGCAGAAGCGTAGTGGAGGAACAAGCCAAAGGTCAGTAATGACTGGCAGCAAAGATGCTCCTGATGGTGGAGATGGGTTTTGCTGCATGTTAGTACCAGGCCGTGGTCCTCAGGAATGCCCCCCCCCAGGAGGCAAGCAAGCCAGGGTCCAGTAGCAGATATAGCAGGTACGTATCAGGCAGGAGTGTAGTCAGTAAGCAAACTAAAGATTGGTAACAAGTGTTTGCAGGGGGGGATCAAGCAGAAGCGCAGTGGAGGAACAAGCTAAAGGTCAGTAACGAGTGGCAGCAAAGATACGAAGGGCAGCAGGAGTGACAAGAGCAAGATATTGGCTGGGGAGAGCACAATAATCTGGCAAACAAGAAGTGCAGAGACATAGCTTAAATCTGGAAGTCCTTGCGAGGGGTAAAGAGTCCAAGGTTCCATGAGAAACAAGACATAAGGCAAGGTTGTCTAAGCAATCAGGCAAGGAGTTATCTTAGGTGGCTCAGCGAGAAGAGTTACTGCCAAACACAGTAGATATCCCAAGTTCAGGTTCAGGTCCAGGCCCTGCTACAGAGGAGGAACGAGTACTCTCCCTTCACTCTTTGCATAGACAGGATATTTAGGTTTGCACAGGACACTGGTTCACCAGCTGAAGGTCTTTTATCTGAAATGCATCAGCAACTTTATTTATATTTGGGTAAAAACAAATCGCAATAAACATATATTGATTGGTTTGCGCGAAAGTTATAGCAACTACAAAAAAGGGGATATTATTATTTTTTTTTTACAGCGGACTAGTTGCACACTTTTGACACTTTTTTGGGACCGTTGACTCTTATACAGCGATCAGTGCTATAAATAGCCACTGATTACTGTATAAATGACACTGGCAGGGAAGGGGTTAACACTAGGGGGCGATCAAGGGGTTAAGTGTGTTCCCTCAGCATGTTCTAAATGTAGGGAGGGGGGGGGCTACCAGGGACATGACAGAGATCACTGTTCCCGATCACTGGGAACAGTAGAACTCTGACAAGTCCCCTGTCAGAACAGGGGAACCGCCTTATTTACAAAGGCAGTTCCCCATTCTGCCTGTGTAATAGGCGATCGCGGGGCGCCGGCAGACTATCGCGTCTGCGCAAACCGACCCACAGCTACGGCGATTTGCGCAGGAGAGCCGACCTGCCGCAGTATAATGATGGTGGCTGGTCGGCTAGTGGTTAAAGAGGAACTGCAATCTGCTCACATAATTTGTAATAAAAACATCTTTGCCATTCTGAAGCTCCCCTCCAACCACTTTGCATATTATTTTATATATACTGTGATTCTGTACTTGCCAAATATGCTGCAGAAATCTCCCTCCACTGAGTCTGGCTGCAGCCATTTTAACTGTGGGCAGCTGAAGCTGCTGCCTGTTCACTTCCTGGATTTACACAGAGGCACACCTGCAGCTCTCATTGGCCCTCTTATGACTCATCCCCCCTCCCTTCCTGGCAAACTCTCAGGAGGGTGAGAGAGAGAGCTGTGTATGATGTCATAAGCCTAGGCTAATGATCAGACAAGAAACAGGAATGGGCTGTATAAGGCATTTACTGGCAGAAAAAAAATGTTTAACTATCCAAAGTTAAAACAACAAGGGCAGAAGATTTAATAGATGGGAAGTTCAAAAAACGACTGAAGATCTGCTTTAAGTAAGTTTATGATTTTTTGTTGGGCCGCAGGTTGGACATCCCTGTTTTAGATCCCTTAAGGAATTTACATAAACATACATACAGCACATTAATGGGTAGACTTTGTGCTTCCTTGTCTAAGTGCCTAATTATTTATATTTTTTGGTTGCAGAAAGAAAAGAAGCTGGACTGTTTGAGCAAATTACCAAGACCCATGGGACCATTATTGGGATAACCTCTGGAATTGTCTTGGTCCTTCTCATAATTTCCATTCTGGTCCAAGTCAAACAGCCCCGTAAAAAGATCATGGCCCGCAAGACCACGTTCAACAAAACCGGTTTCCAGGAGGTTTTTGACCCACCTCACTACGAGCTCTTCTCCCTCAGGGATAAAGAGATTTCCGCCGATTTAGCCGACTTATCCGAAGAACTGGAGAACTACCAAAAAACCAGGCGCTCCTCCGCCACGTCTCGGTGTATTCACGATCATCACTGTGGTTCCCAAACGGCCACTCTGAAACACAGCAGGACCAACCTGAGCTCCATGGAACTTCCGTTTCGCAACGATTTCGCCCAGCCGCAGCCCATGAAAACGTTTAACAGTACCTTCAAGAAGAGCACGTACGCGTTTAAACAGTCCCACGACTGCGCCGACAAGGGCATCGAAGACCGGGTCATGGAGGAGATCCCTTGCGAAATTTACTCGCGAGGTCGAGAAGATTGCGCTCAGGGTTCAATATCGATTGACTTTTAACCTCTTCACAGAATTAAAAAAAAAAAAAAAATGAAGGTTTCGTTAAATAAAAGTGATCTATTTTTGAGACAATCCTCAACAAAATTACAGATTTTTCTTTTCTAGAGACTTGGAAGTTGAGACTCAACTAGGTGTGAAGAATTGTAACATAAAGCTCTCTATTTTTCGAGCAGGGATCACGATACGTGAGCGTTTGCATGGCATCGATAATCTGTATTATTAGGATTCTATAAAAACTGTACTCACCGGTTACAGAAGAAGACACACGGATTGAAGTCGTCATTATGAATTCTTTGTACTTTTTTTTTTTGGCCTTTTATGTTTTTACACTCAATAGAAATTTGTTTACCTTCCAACAAAAAATGTTCTAGGATTACTCATGGTGCTACAGTAGAGGGAAAGAAGTTAAAACACTGTCTTATATTTAGTTACTCATTGCCAAGAAACTCACAATCTACCCATCTTGTTTATTGTACTCAAACAAATTGGCCCATTTGGAGGTTGATGAGTGACCGATAACCGTCAAAGGAAAATTGGTTAAGACACTGGATTAAAATCAAATCAATATTTTTGAGGAACTGTACTGAACATGTATAAAAATGTATAAGAAACTTAACGTCGAGCTGCCACTCCTATGAAAGTAGACGTTTGTGTTCTGTATTGATATTCACATACGTCCCAAACTCTTAAAATTAGAAATTGGTAAACATTGGGCCCCATACCGTTCAGTCCAATCCTTGCCCTTAAATGTATGATACAGGTTAGGTTCACGTACAATCCCCAAAATAATGGTTGGCTGACAAAAGTGCATCCGCTGTCCAAAAGTGACAGGTTAAAGGGAAAATTTGAATAAATCTATATATATATATATTTTTTTTTTCGAGGTGGGGGGGAATATAAAGTCTTGTGAATTTTTTTTTTTTTTTTTTAAAGAATCATTTACAATTACATCTATTTACAAAAAAAAAAACATATCATATGTGATTTGTACAAAAATAAAATAAAAAAAATAAAAACATTTATTTGACCACAACGCAAGTGCATTTTTTAAAATTCATTGAAAGACGAAAAATAAATAAATACAGTTTAAAAACTGTAAACTTATTTATATTTTAATTTGAAATGATATTATTTTTTTTAAAGACAAAATGCAAGTAAATAATATAGCTCAGACCACGTGTGTCAAACACAAGGCCGTATCCAGCCCACCAGGCCATTTCTTGTGGCCCATGCACTCGGGCCTTATTTTTTTTCCACCACCTCCAGCTCTCGCCATCTGCTCCCCGCTCACCACTGCCACTGTGTTTACAAGGGAAGCTTTCCTCTCGGCAGCTCTCACAGATCCCTGCCTGCTCTGCACTCATGGCGGGAACAAGGGAAATGCAGATGTAGGTGCGGTGTGGGAGGGGGCATCACGTTGTAAGCTGCACTGTGATCTAGATCTGTGCCCAGGTGCACAGATGGCAACCAATGATCTCCCTGCAAGTGGAGATGCCACCTAAACTGCCAAGAGATACGACAGCCAGGCCTGGTAGGTGAGATGCGAGGAAACTGTTTTTTGGGAGGGGATAAGGGCTGTGGAGGGATATGTCTGCAGAGGTAGGAGATGGGGAAATAAAGAGAGCTGAACCCAGCACACTCCTGAACTCTGCACTCTGGACATAGCACACTTTTGAACTCTGCACTGTGGACATAGAACATCCCTGAAGTCTGCACTCTGTACATAGCACATCCCTGCCTGAACTCTGCACTCTGCACATAGCACATCCCTGAACTCTGCACTCTGCACATAGCGTACTCCTGAACCCTGCACTCTGTACATAGCACAGTCCTGAACCCTGCACTCTGTACATAGCGCACTCCTGAACCCTGCACATTGTACATAGCGCACTCCTGAAGTCTGCATTCTGTACATAGCACACTCCTGAACTCTGCACTCGGTACATAGCACACTCCTGAACTCTGCACTCTGTACATAGCGCACTCCTGAACTCTGCACTCTGTACATAGCGCACTCCTGAACTCTGTACATAGCACACTCCTGGATTTTGCACTCTGTAAATAGCACACTCCTGAACTCTGCACTGTGTATATAGCGCACTCCTGAACTCTGCACTCTGGACATAGCACGCTCCTGAACTCTGCACTCTGTACATAGAACATCCCTGAACTCTGCACTCTGTACATAGAACATCCCTGAACTCTGGACTCTGTACATAGCACATCCCTGAACTCTGCACTCTGTACATAGAACATCCCTGAACTCTGGACTCTGTACATAGCACATCCCTGAACTCTGCACTCTGTGCATAGCACATGCCTGAACTCTGCACTCTGTACATAGCGCACTTCTGAACCCTGCACTCTGTACATAGCGCACTTCTGAACTCTGCACTCTGTACATAGCGCACTCCTGAACTCTGCACTTTGTACATAGCACACTCCTGAACCTTGCACTCTGTACATAGCACACTCCTGAACTCTGCACTCTTCAGGAGTGCGCTTTGTACAGAGTGCAGAGTTCAAGAGTGCGATATGTACAGAGTGCAGGGTTCAGGAGTGTGCTATGTACACTCTGCACTCTGTACAAAGCGCACGCCTGAATTCTGCACTCTGTACATAGCACATCCCTGAATTCAGCACTCTGTACAAAGCACACTCCTGAACTCTGCAACCAGGACATAGAACATCCTTGAACTCTGCAACCTGGACATAGAACATCCCTGAACTCTGCACTCTGGATGTAGCCCACTCCTGAATTCTGCACTCTGTACATAGAACATCCCTGAACTCTGCACTCTGTGCGTAGCGTACTCCTGAACTCTGCACTCTGGACATAGAACATCCCTGAACGCTGCACTCTGTACATAGAACATCCCTGAACTCTGCACTCTGTACATAGCACAATCCTGAACTCTGCACTCTCTACATAACACATCCCTGAACTCACTTAAATAGACTGCATGAATATTTTCACCACAGGGGGGCACTGTGGACACCAATATGATATACTGTGCCACGTCCTAACAAATTCAAGAAGTTTTGCAATGAGAAAATTGACTTTTTAAGCACATATGTTTTATATCAATAAAATTCAAACTCATGAATGGTATTTTGATGTTATATTTCTCATTTACAGGTATGTAGCCATCCATTTAAGCTCCTGAGGAAGCGCTTTCTGAGCGTGAAACTGGTTGAGCAGAAACTACCTACTCTGGGCTGCAGCAGTCCCCGACTGATTTTTACTGTACAGAGTACCTATTGGTGTCGCTCACAATTATACTCAGGGCAGTAAGCAAGTCCTATGGGTGAAATCAGTACACTTTTGTGAATCAACTAGTGGATATACAAATGTTGATATGACTTGATTTTAAATGTTGTTCAGCTTTTATATATCTGTCTAAATAAAGATGTACATATTTTATTGATATAATACATATGTGCCAGAAAAGACCATTTTCTCATTGCAAAACATCCCTGAACTCTGCATTCTGTACATAGCACATCTCTGAACTCCACACATAATGAACTCCTTGTCTTTGATGCCCCTTTAGGATCCTCCCACTGTTTGGCTACACCATGCGGTTAATGGGGGGCATGGTTGAGTCTCTGCACCTATTCTCTGAGGAAAAAACCCCCTGGATAAATGTATATACAGTACCTTGAAAAAGTATTTATACTCCTACTTTAGATTAACTGGTTGATGAGTTCAAAGACCTGAAGGTAGCAGTAATGTTTGATGTGGATTTTTTTCAGATAATTGTGCACATTTTTTTACGAGGAGGAAGCTAAGTATCATAGGTGTGCATAGCCTATTGTATTAGGTTGTGCACCCCAAAGCTAAAACACGTGTGTGTGTATATATATATATATATATATATATATATATATATATATATATATATATATATATCCACTTTAAGACCAGCCTCGTTTTGGATTTTAGGTGTTTACAAGTTTAAGGCTAGGTTCACACTGCTGCGAATTCTATTGCGAATTTGAGCCGTTGCGATCGCTCAAATTCGCAAGTCATTTAAATTACATAGATTAACATTAGTGCCGTTCACATCGACGCGTTGCGAATATAACCTGCGTGAAAAAAAGGTCCTGTGCGAGTTTACTGCGTTGCGTTGCGAATTTAGTCTCCATAGACATCAATGTAAATCGTTCTTGAATCGCATTGATGGTTCACATATGTGCGAATTCCACCACACTACTCTCCACAAAAACCAGGAAGTACACAGGAAGTTAAGACCCTTTTTTTTTTTACATTATGATTCCATTGGCTAGACTATCAATCGCAGCTATATCCAACTCCTGAAATTCGCGGTAAAATCGCGGTAAATTCGCGGTAAAATCGCGGTAAATTCGCGGTAAAATCGCGGTAAATTCGCACTGCAGCAGTGTGAACCTAGCCTTAAACAGGTTTTTTTGCTAGAAAATTACTTAGAACCCCCAAACATTATATATTGTTTTTTTTCTAACATCCTAGAGAATACAATAGCGGTCATTGCAATACTTTTTTTTGCACCATATTTGCGCAGCGGTCTTCTAAGCGCACTTTTTTTGGAAAAAATTCACTTTTTTGAAAAAAAAAATAAGACAACAGTAAAGTTAGCCCAATTTTTTTTTATATTGTGAAATATAATGTTACGCCAAGTAAATTGATACCCATCATGTCACGCTTCAAAATTGTGCCCGCTCATGGAATAGCGTCAAACTTTTACCCTTAAAAATCTCCATAGGCGACGTTTAAAAAATTCTACAGATTGCATGTTTTGCGTTACAGAGGAGGTCTAGGGCTAGAATTATTGCTCTCACTCTACCGGTCGCGGCGATACCTCACATGTGTGGTTTGACCACCGTTTTCATGTGCGGGCGCTACTCACGTATGCGTTCGCTTCTGCGCACGAGCTCGTCGGGACAGGGCGCTTTAAAATTTTTTATTTTTTATTTTTTATTTATTTTATTTTATTTTATTTATTTTTCACTGTTTTTAAAAAAAAAAAATTTGGATCACTTTTATATGTTTACATCCCTTGTAATAGAAAAAAGCATGACAGGTCCTCTTAAATATGAGATCTGGGGTCAAAAAGTCCTCAGATCTCATATTTAGACTAAGATGAAAAAAAAAAAAAAAAAGTCGTTTAAAAAAATGACACAAAAAAAATTGTGCCTTTAAGAGAAGTGGGCGGAGCCGTCGTAATGACGTCGCTCCGGCCGTCACATGGTATGGAGACGGGTGGGCGCCATCTTGGCCTCACTCGTCTCCATACCTAAGCAGGAAAAGGACCCGATCGCCTCTGCCGCTACCGACGGCTCTGGTAAGCGGCGGAGGGTGCGGGAGAGCGGCGGGAGGGGGGGTGGCACCTCTCCCGCCGCCGATAACGGTGATCTCGCGGCGAACCCGCCGCAGAGACCACCATTATCGTGTACGGAACCGCCCGCTGAAAAGATGGATACCTCGGTTGTGGCAGCAGCTGCTGCCGTTACCGAGATATCCATCTTCAAAAAAATGACGTATATATACAGTGGGCGGTCCGGAAGTGGATATACACCGTGCCTTGAAAAAGTATTCATACCCCTTGAAATTTTCCACATTTTGTCATGTTACAACCAAAAACTTAAATGTATTTTATTGGGATTTTATGTGATAGACCAACACAAAGTGGCACATAATTGTGAAATGGAAGGAAAATGATAAATGGTTTTCAACATTTCCTCCAAATAAATATGTGAAAAGTGTGGGGGGTACATTTGTATGGCGCCCCCCTGAGTCAACACTTTGTAGAACCGCCTTTTACTGCAATTACAGCTGCAAGTCTTTTTGGGGATGTCTCTACCAGCTTTGCACATCTAGAGAGGGACATTTTTGCCCATTCTTCTTTGTAAAATATCTCAAGCTCTCTCAGATTGGATGGAGAGTGTCTGTGAACAGCAATTTTCAAGTCTTGCCACAGATTCTCAGTTGGATTTAGGTCTGGACTTTGACTGGGCCATTCTAACACATGAATATGCTTTGATCTAAACCATTCCATTGTAGCTCTGGCTGTATGTTTCGGGTCGTTGTCCTGCTGGAAGGTGAACCTCTGCCCCAGTCTCAAGTCTTTTGCAGTCTCTAACAGGTTTTCTTCTAAGATTGTCCTGTATTTGGCTCCATCCATCTTCCCATCAACTCTGACCAGCTTCCCTGTCCCTGCTGAAGAAAAGCATCCCCACCACATGATGCTGCCACCACCATGTTTCACGGTGGGGATGGTGTGTTCAGGGTGATGTGTTCAGTGTTAGTTTTCCACCACACATGGTCTCATCCAAGAAGGGCCTTTGTACGGCTTTTTCTTTTCACCAATGTCTTTCTTCTTGTCACTCTTCCATAAAGGGCAGATTTGTGGAGAACACGACTAATAGTTGTCCTGTGGACAGATTCTCCAACCTAAGCTGTGGATCTCTGCAGCTCCTGTAGAGTTACCATGGACCTCTTGGCTCTTCTCTGATGAATGTTCTCCTTGCCCGGCCGGTCAGTTTAGGTGGACGGCCATGTCTTGGTAGGTTTGCGGTTGTGCCATACTCTTTCCATTTTCAGATGATGGATTGAACAGAGCTCCGTGAGAGGTTCAAAGCTTGGGATATTATTTTTTAACCTAACCCTGCTTGAAACTTCTCCACAACTTTATCACTGACCTGTCTGGTGTGTTCCTTGGCCTTCATGATGCTATTTGTTCACTAAGGTTCTCTAACAAACCTCTGAGGGCTTCACAGGATAGCTGCATTTATACTGAGATTAAATTACACACAGGTGGACTCTATTTACTAATTAGGTGACTTCTGAAGGCAATTGGTTCCACTAGATTTTAGTTAGGGGTATCAGAGTAAAGGGGGCCGAATACAAATGCACGCCACACTTTTCACATATTTATTTGTAAAAAAATTGGAAAACCATTTATCATTTTCCTTCCACTTCACAATTATGTGCCACTTTGTGTTGGTCTATCACATAAAATCCCAATGGAATAAATTTACGTTTTTGGTTGTAACATGACAAAAGGTGGAAATTTTTAAGGGGTATGAATACTTTTTTAAGGCACTGTAGTCTTACAGATACAATCGGCCCTTTGAGGGCAACCATGACGCTGTTGCGGCCCACGATGAAATTGAGTTTGATATCCCTGGCCTATAAAAATCTGGCATAGGAACAAGATACAGCCTTCCCCAACAAAAAAAAAGCTAAAAAAAGAGAAAAGTAACAGAATAATAGGCAAAAACAAAAAAAAAAATATAACAGTTTGATGGCTTACTGCAAAAAAATGGGCCACATTTTTCTAAAATTACAGCAGGAAAAAAAAAACAAAGCTGCAAACAATTTAATTCTAGAAAAGAATGAGTTTCCTCATTATCCCAGTTTTGTAAGTCATTTTTTAGTGCGTACGTTAGCACCGCTCCTATTAAAATCCTAAGTGGCAATTAAAAGCGTTCTTTTACTGGTTCCATCTGGCTCTGTTGGAAAAAAATAAATCTAAAATGTTTGCCTTTAATTACCTTTTTCATCAACCTTGCGCCTGTATTAAAAAAAAAAAGTTAAATTAAGATTCGCTTTCAGCTCATTTATAGCTAGGATTTTTCTTTTGAAGTTAACAATAAAACAAATCCAGAACATTATTGAGGGACCCGGTCTAAATATAACCAATAGATAAAAATAAAGTTATGCTCAACACTTGCTATTTGGAAAGAAAAAAAAAAAAAATGTATCCTTTGCAGCGAGTCCTTGGTTCTCTCAGCGAACCCATGGAATGTGAAAGAGTATCCTAAGGATTGAGATTCCCGTTCCCCGGGGCATCAATTATTTTCCCTTGAAAATCCCCACTCTGTCTTCTGAAATAAGCCTGACCTGTGTATGAAATCCGAAGGTGCTAAATTATACCGTGTTGCTTCCACACAAAGCAAAGGTGCCAAAGGCAGCGACTGTGATATAATAAATAGGTTTTTAGATGAAAAAAAAAAAAATTACCCTGTTATTAGAATCTGCAGCGGTGGGTCCTGACCTGATCTTCACTATCCGGCAATGTGAGGAAGTTCCTACTTCAGATTAACTGGTTGATGAGTTCAAAGACCTGAAGGTAGAAGTAATGTTTGATGTGGATTTTTTTTTCAGATAATTGTGCACATTTTTACATGAAGGGAAGGTAAGTATCATAGGTGTGTGCAGGCTATTGTATTAGGTTGTGCACCCCAAAGCTCAAACACGTGTGTGTGTATATATGTGTATGTATATATATATATATATATATATATATGGCCCAAAAGCCACCCCCTAGCAACGCCCCTGGAGGGGTGTACTCACTTTAGTGAGATACTGTGTGTATGTATATATATATATATATATATATATATATATATATATATATATATATACACACACAGTATCTCACTAAAGTGAGTACACCCCTCCAGGGGCGTTGCTAGGGGGTGGCTTTTGGGGCATTACCTCCGAATCTGAGGCCAATAGCCTCGAGTCTCTGCAGGGGTCCCCAAGGGGAGGGGAGGCTCTCTGGGGACCCTTATGTAAGGGGAGGCTCTCTGGGGACCCTTATGTAAGTGGGGAGGCTCTCTGGGGACCCTGACGTAAGGGAGAGGCTCTCTGTGGACCCTGATTTTAAGGCCTAGGCTCTCTAGGGACCCAGATTTAATTGGGAGGCTCTCTGGGGACCCCAATGTAAGGGGGCCTCTCTGGGAACCCTGATGTAAGTGGGGGGGGGGCCCTCTGGGTAACCTGATGGAAGGGGGAGGCTCTCTGAGGACTCTGATGTAAGTGGGGGGGGGCCCTCTGGGTACCCTAATGGAAGGGGGAGGCTCTCTGAGGACTCTGATGTAAGGAGGAGGCTCTCTGGGGACCCTGATTTAAGGTGATGTAAGGGGGGGGGCTCTCTGGGGACCCTGATGTAAGCGGGGGGCTCTCTGGGGATATATATACACCCACATGTATATTACTGTATATACAAGTGTATGCCCGCCCAAGCGTATGACTTTCTTTACTACGCTGCTATGGGCTCTAGCCCCAGATCTTTTGTAGACCTAGCAACGCCCCTGCACCCCTCACATTTTTGTAAATATTTTCTTCTATCTTTTTCATGTGACAACACTGAAGAAATGACACTTTGCTACAATGTAAAGTAGTGAGTGTACAGCTTGTATAACAGTGTAAATTTGCTGTCCCCTCAAAATAACTCAACACACAGCCATTAATGTCTAAACCGCTGGCAACAAAAGTGAGTACACCCCTAAGTGAAAATGTTAAATTGGGCCCAATTAGCCATTTTCCCTCCCCGGTGTCATGTGACTTCATTAGTGTTACAAGGTCTCAGGTGTGAAAAAAAGTGCATATGTGAACATATTCAAAACTAAAAAAAATATATGAAACATATAATATAAAAAAGTGTCCCAAATTACAAAAGTCCAAGGCAAAAAACAAAAAAAACTAAAAAAATGTAATAACTCCAAATGCATGTGTGCAACCAAACAAAATCCAAATTTCAAACTTCAACGAAAAAACGTGATCCAATAATTCACGTGTTCAAAAATCTTAGGTGCTCCTTCATCAATAAAGTCCTAAGAATGACTCACCAGAGACTGTGGCTGGTCAGGTTTATACCAGCAATAACACGGTGTCTGTATAATTAGGAAGATCCACTTTCCACTCTGCTGATTTACACTGTATCCACCCGTCAGTTCCTTTCCCACGTTTTTTTTTTAATATAATCTTTATTGATGTTCACAATTCTGACAAAATGGTCAAAAAGACAATAACGATCAGATAACAGCTAAGAAAGGGAAAAGGACAAAGCAGCCCACAGGGGTATTTGAACAGAGTACATATAATATAAGGCCCGGTTGGCCATCCAACATAGAGGGTGTTAGAGACGGAGGCGTCTACTTCGTGGTCATGAGAACATATAAGCCATATCACTATTAATTTGTCTCTAGCCCTGCTGCCAAACTTTAGCGGCATTAATGAACAGACACCACTGAATTGGGCAGAAAAAAAAAATAAAACCAGATGGTAAACAGATAAAGATACATAAAACATTAGAATTAAACAACAAAAAGAAAAGAAAAGAAAAGTAAACTCTAAGAAATTATGCTAGCCGTCATGTATCAAATCTCTCGGATGATCAAGTCAAGTCTATAGCATTTCTGACAGTCGGTTCACACAGGGGCAACACGACTTCAGCGCGACTATGTACCGCGACTTCAACGCGGCTTCAGCGCGACTTCAGCGCGACTTCAGCAAATTACAAGGCGACTTGAAGTCACCTCCATGACAGGCGACTTCGGCTGTGGCCAATCACCTCTCTGGGAGGGAGGGGGGGAGGGAGGGGTTTTCCCTGCAAAGTCGCTTGACTTTACAGAGAGATCCGACTTGGAGGCGACTTCCATTGATTTCTATGGTACAGGTCGCCTACCAAGTCGGATCAAAGTAGTACAGGGAGTACGCTCTGAAGTCGGAGCGACTTCAGTAGTGTCTATTAAGACGCTAGCGTTAACTCCCATTGAAACTATTTCTGGGGCGACTTGGGGCGACTTGAGGGCGTACAAGTCGGATCCCAAGTCGCCCCAGTGTGAACCGACCCTTACACTCCTCCTACCGGGACGATGTCCGTTGGTTGTGTGTTTGTATGGGCCTTGTATACATAATGAATCCAAGTGGCCTAAATTCCATCCCATTTATCATGTCTGTCCTTACATGTCGCCATCCATTCCTCTGCAGCCCTAATATCGTTCACAAGATGGATCCATTCCGCGTGGCTTGGAACTTGTCTGCTTTTCCAGTAGATGGGGATCAATCTCCTAGCCACATTTAGGAGATGAGGCAGTACCCACTTTCGGTAAAGGCTGAGAGGGATGGTGGGGACATGCAGGAGGAAGCCCATCGGAGAGTCAGGGAGGTCTATGTTCAATATGAGGTTTCTTTGGGGTCTAATGTCCTGCCAGTAAGGATGTAACTTAGGGCAATCCCACCAAATGTGCAGAAATGAACCCCTATATCCACAGTCCCTCCAACAAACATCTGAGGAGGTTGGGTATATTTTAGCAAGTTTGGTAGGGACCCTACACCATCTTGTCATTACATTGAACCCATTATCCTGTATTTTTGTGTCAACAGAACTAAAGTGAGTTAGGCGGTATAGATGGTCAAGTTGCAGCTCAGTAAACTCATGTTGCAGGTCTCTTTCCCATTCACGAATGTATATTGGTTTCCCCTTTGGCCCTTGCCCTAGCAGCATCTCAAACAGGTCAGATATAGAGTGCGGGATTGGATTGGCAGGCGTGCACAGCTTCTCAAAAGGGGTGGAGGAGGTTAGGGGAGTGTATGGCTTGAGGTAAACCACGCGCAAAATGTTGAAGCTGTCCATGTCTCCAATCCAAAACTGTACTTCTGTCTCAGTCTGATTCATGGTCTGACAGTTTATGAGAGTTTATGCGCGTTTATGAGCGTTTTCCAGCATTCAGCGTTTTTTTGTGGTCAGAAGAACGTGATTTTAGGGCATTCAGACAACAGCTCATAAACTCCCCTGCTGATAAACTTCGAAAAAAAGTCCATTGACCCAGACAGCAGGACTCGGTCCCGCTCCCTAGTCGCTGGCTTTGATTCTATATATAAAATTATTTGCAGCGCCTAAAAGTATATATGCGAAACCAATGAAGTATAATGTGAATAACTACAAAAAATATAACTAGAATTTTTTACTTCTACAAATTCATATGTGAAAAATCAATAAGTATAATGTGAATGACCACAAAAAGTATATATAAATATATTGAAAAGTGATGTGACTATCATAAGACTTCTAATGTTCTATAAGTCCATATAATGTCATATAGAAGTTGATACAACGTGAAAAAAGTCCATAAGGGAAGAGTGTAGAGAAATTAACTTCTAAACAAGGAAAGGCATTTCCACGTGACATCAGTGTTGAGTGAAAAAAACAGAAATGGAACCACCACCGGTTGTGTGAAGGCTTACTGGAGGAAAAGGACTCAAATGGGCTGATGCTCAATGCGTCAACAAGGCTTGTGGTGTAAAAACCAATGCATGGAACCTCTTCGCCTGTATTCGAGAGTGGAAGATGGTCCATCCGTCCAGGACACAGCACAGAACAGCAATCCTTAGAAATGGCACTAGGTCTCCTCATGCAATCAAACAGTATAACCAGAATATAAAAAAACTCCACATAGTGTGAACCTAAAAAAATGTAATAGGTTTAATAAAATTGGGAACACTCACATGTAGTAGGTGTATAAAGCGCTTTAAATGTACAGTATGGACAATGCAATGACATCCGCAGGGTCGTCCCGGCGCGTTTCGTCTAAAGAGACATCATCTGCTGATTAACAGCAGTGGGAGCCAGTGGCTCCTGGTGCCTCAGCAAAGCCAGCAAGACCCAGAAATAAAGGGAGAGAAGAGCTGCAGACGTGCATGGCGCTGGATTGAATGAGGGCTCAGGTAAGTAAAGGGGGGGGTGCAAGGAATGCATTAAGATAAAAAATATTTAAGCTTTACAACCACTTTAATCACAGCCAAATTGCTGTATACTGGGATGGGGGTGCAGGGCAGGACTGGGCGTGCTACACCCGTCCTCCACAAGATGACCTTTTTTTGGGCGTGTTACTAGCTAATGCAGACTGCTGATTAAAAAATTTTTAAACATCTAAAAACACAATAAGTTAACATACTACCTTTAATAAAAGTGATTACAAATTCAGCTGTTTGCTCCTTGCAAGATAATTTTTTTTTAGCAGCAGTAATTGATGGTAAACATTCTGCAAGTTGAAAGATTTAGATAATGATTATGTATTTTTCACGTCTCCATAACACCTCCGCAGACAAAATCTATTCACCGGAGCCTCCGTATCGCGGCACAAACAAGTTTTTGCAGGGATAAAGTAATTTTAAAGATAAAAAAAAGAAAAAAAAAACCCCGCTCGCAGCTGTGACAGGCAAAAGATTTAATCAAGTCTCTTAGATTTGGCTGGGAGAATTATCGGGGGATATTGAAATGAAGGCGAAGAAGCTGGGCCATTTATCAAGTCTATCAGCTCCAAAACACACCGAAAATTACCTAGCGAGATTTATCAATGGAGAAAAAAAAAAAATTACAGCGGTGCCTATCGAAAGGGAAAAACAAGTTTTTGTTTTTTTTCCCTGACAAATGGTTTTACGCTGTTTCGTTCTGAGTGCTGAATGGAGACTTTGATAGAAGTTCTTGTTTGAATATTCAATATGGTCATGTATCAGTGTCAGGGACAGAAAGCAAAATACAAGCAAGCTTCTATCATCTGTCTTGCTTGTGTTCCTTTGATAGATGATCGATCGGACGATGTAAAAATTAAAAAGAGCAGCCAAGTCTTTCATTATTTTCTTAGTTTTAAAGAGGCGGTCCATCCAAAATTGACCATTTTCTTTTTTTGGGGGGGGGGGGGGGACAGTTTAGGATAAAGTAACAATTGGTGGAGACAGAATGAGACTGTCTATTACAGATGGTGCATTCCACACCCAATGTCCATCTCCATAATGAAGATCTCAAGAGATCCAATCATAAAATGTTACAAATCGCCCGACAAATGTATGGGAAAATTGGTGCACAGGAAGGTCAATAACCGCCACCAAACACTCAACGTGAAAACTCACCAGATAGTAGAACTTCACTGCATAAAGAGGTCAATATTTGTTTGCATCCATAAAGGGAATATATGCAATCCTTCACCCACATTTGATCGAGAGGAAGGCAAAAAACCCCAGCAAACCATGATCCAATTTGCTACAGCAGCGGAAAAAATTCCTTCCTGATTCCCCGAGAGGCAATCAGATATTCCACGGATCAACTTTACCTATAAATGCTAGTATCCAGTTATATTATGTACATTAAGGAAAGAATCCCTTATTAAAGTAATCTACTGAGCTGGCCAGAACCACCTTTGAAGGAAGTCTATTCCACATTTTCACAGCTCTTACTGTGAAGAAACCTTTCCGTATTTGGAGATTAAATCTTTTTTCCTCCAGGCATAAAGAGTGCTCCATTGACCTCTGTGATGACCTTAAAGTGAATAACTCAACACCAAGATCACTATATGGACCCCTTGTGTATTTGTACATGTTGATCATATCCCCCCCCCCATCTCTGCTCGAGAAAGAATAAATTTGGTTCCTCTAATCTTTCCTCATAGCTGAGGAAGGATTGGTACTACACAAAACAGTGGAGAAACAAAAAGCCAAATCTGACACATTCCACGCAAAACTCAAAAAATGGACTTGACAAAATTATTGGCACTCTCAATTTAATATTTGGTAGCACACCTTTAGGAAGCAAAAAATGAAATCAACCGCTTCCTGTAACCATCGATGAGTTTCTTACATCTCTCTACTGGAATTTTGGACCACTCTTCTTTTGCCAACTGCTCCAGGCCTCTCAGATTGGAAGGGTTCCTTTTCCCAAAGGCCGTTTTGAGACCTCTCCACAGGTGCTCTGAGGGATTTACATCTGGACTCATTGTTGGCCAGTTCGTCACTCTCCAGCACTTTGTCTTAAACCATTTCTGGGTGCTTTTTGACGTGTGCTTTGGGTTATTGTCCTGCTGTAAGACCCATGATCTCTGACGAAGACCCAACTTACTGATACTGGGCCCTTCATTGCACCCCAGAATTCTTTGGTAGTCTTCAGATTTCATAATGCCATGCACATGGTCAGGATATCCAGTGCCTGAAGCAGCAAAGCAACCCTAAAACATCAGTGAACCTCCACCAAGTTTGGCTGTAGATCTCATTTCTTTTTGTGAAAACAGTAGAATGATGGGCTTTACCAAAAAGCTGTAATTTTGTTTCGTCTGTCCACAGCACATTCTTCCAAAAGGATTTTGGCTTCCTCAGGTAAGTTTTGCCTTTTTTATGTTTCTGTGTCAGCAGTGGGGTCCTCCTGGGTCTCCTACCATAGCATCCCTTTTCCTTCAGATGACAACGTATAGTGCGAGCTGACACAGTTGTAACCTGTGCCTGAAGGTCAGCCTGAATTTGTCTGGAAGTTGATTGAGGTTCTTTATCTACCATTCCAACAATCCTTCATTGCAATCTTTGACCAATTTTTTCTCTTTGGTCCACGTCCAGGGAGATTAGCTACAGTGCCACGGGCTGTAAACTTCTTGACAATGTTGTGCACAGTGAACAGAGGAACATTAGGATCTCTGGGGATGGACTTGTAACCTTGAGATTGTTCATGCTTTTCCTCAATTTTTGTCCTCAAATCCTCAGACAATACTTTGCTGCTCTTTCTCTTCTCCATGCTCCATGCTATGGGTCTCCTACAATAGCATCCCATTTCATTCAGATGACGACGTATAGTGCGAGCTGACACAGTTGTAACCTGTGCCTGAAGGTCAGCCTGAATTTGTCTGGAAGTTGACTGAGGTTCTTTATCCACCATTCCAACAATCCTTCATTGCAATCTTTGACCAATTTTTCTCTTTGGTCCACGTCCAGGGAGATTAGCTACAGTGTCACTGGCTGTAAACTTCTTGACAATGTTGCGCACAGTGGACACAGGAACATTAAGATCTCTGGGGATGGACTTGTAACCTTGGGATTGTCCATGCTTTTCCACAATTTTTTTCCTCAAATTCTCAGACAATTCTTTGCTGCTCTTTCTCTTCTCCATGCTCCATGCTATGGGTCTCCTACCATAGCATCCCTTTTCATTCAGATGACGACGTATAGTGCGAGCTGACACAGTTGTAACCTGCGCCTGAAAGTCAGCTTGAATTTGCCTGGAGGTTGATCGAGGTTCTTTATCCACCATTCCAACAATCCTTCATTGCAATCTTTGACCAATTTTTCTCTTTGGTCCACGTCCAGGGAGATTAGCTACAGTGCCACGGGATGTAAACTTCTTGACAATGTTGTGCACAGTGGACAGAGGAACATTAAGATCTCTGGGGATGGACTTGTAACCTTGAGATTGTCCATGCTTTTCCTCAATTTTTTTCCTCAAATCCTCAGACAATTCTTTGCTGCTCTTTCTCTTCTCCATGCTCCATGCTATGGGTCTCCTATCATAGCATCCCATTTCATTCAGATGACGACGTATAGGGCGAGCTGACACAGTTGTAACCTCTGCCTGAAGGCCAGCTTGAATTTGTCTGGAGGTTGATCAAGGTTCTTTATCCACCATTCAAACAATCCTTCATTGCAATCTTTGACCATTGTTTCTCTTTGGTCCACATCCAGGGAGATTAGCTACAGTGCCACGGGCTGTAAACTTCTTGACAATGTTGTGCACAGTGAACAGAGGAACATTATTATCTCTGGGGATGGACTTGTAACCTTGAGATTGTTCATGCTTTTCCTCAATTTTTGTCCTCAAATCCTCAGACAATACTTTGCTGCTCTTTCTCTTCTCCATGCTCCATGCTATGGGTCTCCTACCATAGCATCCCATTTCATTCAGATGATGACGTATAGTGCGAGCTGACACAGTTGTAACCTGTGCCTGAAGGTCAGCCCGAATTTGTCTGGAAGTTGACTGAGGTTCTTTATCCACCATTCCAACAATCCTTCATTGCAATCTTTGACCAATTTTTTCTCTTTGGTCCACGTCCAGGGAGATTAGCTACAGTGCCACGGGCTGTAAACTTCTTGACAATGTTGTGCACAGTGAACAGAGGAACATTATTATCTCTGGGGATGGACTTGTAACCTTGAGATTGTTCATGCTTTTCCTCAATTTTTGTCCTCAAATCCTCAGACAATACTTTGCTGCTCTTTCTCTTCTCCATGCTCCATGCTATGGGTCTCCTACCATAGCATCCCATTTCATTCAGATGATGACGTATAGTGCGAGCTGACACAGTTGTAACCTGTGCCTGAAGGTCAGCCTGAATTTGTCTGGAAGTTGACTGAGGTTCTTTATCCACCATTCCAACAATCCTTCATTGCAATCTTTGACCAATTTTTCTCTTTGGTCCACGTCCAGGGAGATTAGCTACAGTGCCACGGGCTGTAAACTTCTTGACAATGTTGTGCACAGTGGACAGAGGAACATTAAGATCTCTGGGGATGGACTTGTAACCTTGAGATTGTCCATGCTTTTCCTCAATTTGTTTCCTCAAATCCTCAGACAATTCTTTGCTGCTCTTTCTCTTCTCCATGCTCCATGCTATTGGTCTCCTATCATAGCATCCCTTTTCATTCAGATGACGACGTATAGTGCGAGCTGACACAGTTGTAACCTATGCCTGAAGGTCAGCTTGAATTTGTCTGGAGGTTGATCGAGGTTCTTTATCCACCATTCCAACAATCCTTCATTGCAGTATTTGACCAATGTTTCTCTTTGGTCCACGTCCAGGGAGATTAGCTACAGTGCCAGGGGCTGTAAACTTCTTGACAATGTTGTGCACAGTGGACACAGGAACATTAAGATCTCTGGGGATGGACTTGTAACCTTGAGATTGTCCATGCTTTTCCTCAATTTTTTTCCTCAAATTCTCAGACAATTCTGATTAGCTACAGTGCCAGGGGCTGTAAACTTCTTGACAATGTCTCCACAGAACGGTTGAGTAAATTTTTTACTATTTTAACTGGTTGCCCATATGATTTCTATATTGCCAGCACCTGTTAATTGATACAGGTGAGTTTAATTACAAATTACATAAGCATCAAATACTTGGAATGCAATTATTTCTTACAACTTTGAGAAGGTGCCAATAATTTTGTCCAGTCTATTTTTTGGAGTTTTGCGTGGAATGTGTCAGATTTGGCTTTTTGTTTTTCCATTTTATTTCCCCAACTGTATAACATTGCTAACTGGGGGGGAGGGGCTTTGGGTACAAGTAGCTGATCTTGCCTAGGGTGCAAAATAGTCTAGCACCAGCCCTGTGTGCACTCCGGACGCACACCCAGGTGTGAACCAAGTCCAAAGCCTCGTACACACGATCGGATTTTCCACAGACAAAACCTCTGACTTTTGTCCGAAGGCGTGTGCCTGGATTTTTGTCTTGCATACAAACGGCAATAAATTGTCGGCCAATAAACACGAACGTACTGATGTACTACGTGTTTTTTCAGCTCTTTAGCGCCACCCTTTGGGCTCCTTCTGGTAATTTTGGTTTAGTAGAAGTTTTGTGAGTGTTGATTTGCGCTTTTCATTTGGCGATTTTCATTCTGCGCTTTTCATTTCGCTCTTTTCATTTCATGCTTTTCATTTCGCGCTTTTCAGTTCGCGCTTTCCTTTTTGTGATTTTCATTTCGCGCTTTTCAGTTTGCGCTTTTCATTTCGCGCTTTTCAGTTCGTCTCTGAACGGCTGTTCACCAACCAGCCATGTTGAGGAATCGGAGGAGATAACGCGTTATTTATTATTGGCCTTGGAGTTATTGCTTTGACCCAAGTCCAGTCCAGGAACAGGAGGAGGAGGAGTTCTTGGACCAAAAATTGGTTGCTTTATTAATCGTGACCAATTCTGTCATATGCCTTTGCTGCGGGAGCTCCAGGAGAATAATCCGGATGATTTTCGGAATTATCTCCGGATGACGGACCTCTGCTTTCACCAACTCTTGGCATTGTTGACCCCCCTATATTAAGAAGCAGGACACATGCATGAGGCTTTTATTTTATTTTTTTGGTTTTATAATCATGATTTGATTTGGTATATTTTCTATATTTTTGGATGTATAGAATGCACTTTTTGGTTAGGTTGTATTGGCAGATAGCATGTCTAATTTTATTTGTTTTCTTTTTTTAATGCACAATAAAAAAATGTGTAGAATAATACTTGGCTGAGTAGTAAGTTACATTTAAAAAGATACAATGTAAAATTGACAAGGGACACCAACATAGTTGTATCTTTCATCTTGTTTACAAAAGTTTTATTTGGAAGTTAAAAACTACGGGATAATGGTGTTGTGGTAACTTGCCCAAATAAAAAAAAAAAAAAAACATAATAATATTATTCTTGATATCACTAGAAAAAAAAAGCCTTTAAATATTCGTCTGCAAAAACTCCATCAGTATCACCAGCAAAGCATCTTCATTATTATCCCATTAAAGAAGAAGAGAATTGTGCGCTGCATTTGGAGATTTCATAATTTGCCGCGTCACAAATGTTAATTCTCCATTACGAACGCTAGTTTACAAGACCGACCGCTTCCGGCTCTTCCTTGCTTCCGAGCATGCGTGTTTGTATTTTGGACTTTTGTCCGACGGACTTGTGTACACACGAGCGGAAAATCCGACAACACACATTTGTCCGCGGAAAATGTTAAAACCTGCCATCCAACATTTGTCCGCGGAAAATCCGACAACAATTGTCCGATGGAGCGTACACACGGTCGGATTTACCACCAACAGCCTGTCATCACACAATTCCCCGTCGGAAAATCCGATCGTGTGTACGAGGCTTAAGAATGGGGATTTCTATTGTAACAAATCCCTATCCCTGGGGTTTCTTTAAGCCAGCCACCCGGCGCTTCTGTGAGCAAGTCCTACGTCGGTCTCAAGGGTACTACCAGACCCTGTTAAGGATGAAATCATTTTCAGCTTCATTTTGCATCGGGGAGAGCGGGAGGAAGATGACACAAACACCCATTTGTCATTTTTGTGTGGCAAAATAAACGATTTATGAACAAAAAGTCTTTCACTGCTGTGGGAAATATTACTGATGAAAAAGAGAGGAATTTAAGCGCTTCCATAGATCAAGTCAAAGTGCTGTTTTGCAAAATGTCACCCATCAGATCATTTTCCAGAATTGATTAATCTCCTCCTCGGGCGGCTTGGTAGATTTCCCAGCAAAAAAATAAATAAAAATAAAGTTTTCTTTAAAAAAACAAATGATTTATGAAGCAATGAGACTCCCTTATTTCACAGTCCGCACTTAATAAGTATACAAATACACATCCTGCTCTCCATTATTCTTCACAAAAAGAAAGCAGCCAGAAGGTAGTAAACATTATATTACCAAAAGTATTGGGACACCTGCCTTTACACACACATGAACTTTAATGACATCCCAGTCTGATGGCCCGTACACACGGTCGGATTTTCCGATGGAAAATGTCCGATCGGAGCGTGTTGTCGGAAATTCCGACCGTGTGTGGGCTCCATCGGACATTTTCCATCGGATTTTGCGACACACAAAGTTGGAGAGCAGGAGATAAAATTTTCCGACAACAAAATCCGTTGTCGGAAATTCCGATCGTGTGTACACAAATCCGATGGACAAAGTGCCACGCATGCTCAGAATAAATAAAGAGATGAAAGCTATTGACCACTGCCCCGTTTATAGTCCCGATGTACGTGTTTTACGTCACTGCGTTTAGAACGATCGGATTTTCCGACAACTTTGTGTGACCGTGTATGCAAGACAAGTTTGAGCCAACATCCGTCGTAAAAAATCCTAGGATTTTGTTGTCGGAATGTCCGAACAAAGTCCGACCGTGTGTACGCCCTATTAGTCTGTAGGGTTCAATATTGAGTTGGCCCACCCTTTACAGCTATAACAGCTTCAACTCTTCTGGGAAGGCCGTTCACAAGGTTTAGGAGTGTGTCTATGGGAATGTTTGACCATTCTCCCAGACCATTCTTTGCATTTGTGAGGTCAGGCATTGATATTGGACGAGAAGGCCTGGCTCTCAGTCTCCACCCTCATTTAGGTGTTCTATTGGGTTGAGATCAGGACTCTGTGCAGGCCAGTCAAGTTTCTCCACCCGAAACTCGCTCATCCATGTCTTTATGGACCTTGCTTTGTGCACTGGTGCGCAGTCATGTTGGAAAAAGAAGGGGCCGTCCCCAAACTGTTCCCACAAAGTTGGGGGCATGAAATTGTCCAAAATGTCTTGGTATGATGAAGCCTTAAGGGTTCCCTTCGCTAGAACTAAGGGGCCAAGCCCAACCCCCAAAAAACAACCCCACATCATAATCCCCCCTTCACCAAATGATTTGGACCAGTGCACAAAGCAAGGTCCATAAAGACATGGATGAGTGAGTTTGGGGGTGGAGGAACTTGACTGGCCTGGACAGAGTCCTGGCCTCAACCCAATAGAACACCTTTGAGATGAATTAGAGTGGAGACTGTGAGCCAGGCCTTCTCGTCCAACATCAGTGCCTGACCTCACAAATGTACTTCTGGAAGAATGGTCAAACATTCCCATAGACACTCAAGTGCACCCTGTGAAAAATCCACCACCACATGAAACAAACACGCTTACCAGAAGGCAAGCTTAAGCAAGCTTGTAAGACAACCTGATGTCAGCAGTACCATCACAGCCCGACTTCACAGTATTGAACCATGCAGTAGATATGCAGGGCAGTCAGCAATTGGAACCCAAGGAAATGAAAAAACGGCTCTCCATAGTGTAAATCAGTATGGTCCAATTTATTAAAAAAGAAAATTGCACTTACATCCTAATGCAGGTAAAACGTTCGGTAAAAAACAGTAGCCAGCCAGCTTGCAAACACCCACTCTAGACGAGGTACACCGCAATGACGTCAGCGCGTCAACCACCTGACGTACGTTTCGTCTTAGAAAGACATCGTCTGGGGAACGGGCGACGCACTGACTCATCGCTCTAAATACACAAAATCACGCCTCGTTGTGAAACCTGAGCGGCGGAACCTGGTCTCCATATTGTAAGTAGCCAAACCAAGTGAAGTGAAGTCTGTTTAAAGCAACATGTCAAGTTAAAAAAAACAAAACATTTTTTTAAATTAACCACTTAAAGTGGTTGTAAATCCTTTACAACCACTTCTGCCTACAGGTAAGCCTTGTTATAGGCTACCGTGAATTTCTCCTAAACTTGCATAGTTTAGGAGATATTCACTGTATACCCATGTGCCGACGTCACCGGCACATGCGCACTGAAGAGACGGCTCGTACAAGCCGTTTCTTCAGCTAGTGTGCCGTTACTGGCGGCTCCCGCGCACATACGTGGGAGTGACATAATCGCGGCTCCGGGCCAATCACAGCGCCGGAACCCACGATACCCAGAAGTAACTCCGGGGGACATGTCGCCGGCCAAAGCGGTGTGCCGGGACCGCTGCGGGGGCTTCGATCTAAGGTAAGTATATCATAATGAGCTAGTATGCTATGCATACTCATTACGCCTTTGTCTTGCAGGGTTTTTTTTCTCCCCGTGGGTTTACAACCACTTTAAGGACCAGAAGGATTTGCCCCCTTTATGACCAGGTCATTTTTTGCGATATGGCACTGCGTCGTTTTAACTGACAACTGCACGGTCATTCGGCGCTGTACACAAATAAAATCTATGTCCTTTTTTCCCTACAATTAGAGCTTTCTTCTGGTGGTATTTGATCACCTCTGCGTTTTTTATTTTTTGCGCTGTAAACAAAAAAACACTGACAATTTTGAAAAAAAAATTTATTTTTTACTTTTTGCCTTAGTAAATATTCAAAATCAAAATGTAAAAAAAAAAAATTTCTTCATCAGTTTAGGCCAATATGTATTCTTCTACCTATTTTTGGTAAAAAAAAAAAATAGCAATAAGCGTATATTGATCAGTTTGCGCAAAAGTTATAGCATCTACAAAATAGGGGATAGATTTATGGCATTTTTATTATTCTTTTTTTTTTTTACTAGTAATGGCGGTGATCAGCAATTTTTAGCAGGCCTGCGACATTGCGGCGGACAGATCGGACACTTTTGACACTTTTTTGGGACCATTGACATTTATACAGCGATCAGAGCTAAAAATAGCCACTGATTACTGGATAAATGTCACTGGCAGGGAAGGGGTTAACACTAGGGGGCGATCAAGGGGTTAAATGTGTTTCCTGGGAGGTGTTTCTATCTGTGGGGGGAGAGAACTGACAGGGAGTAGAGAGAGATCGCTATTCCTAATCACTAGAAACAGACGATCTGTCTTTCCTCCCCAGACAGAACGGGGATCAGGCTGTTTACATTGACAGATCTGTGTATGTCAGGAGTGATCGTGGATGGCTGGCGGACATAGCGGCCGCTGGCCACGCGCATCGAGCATCGGCGCCTCGCCGCGGGCGCATGCACGCGCTCCCTAGTAGTCGTAAAGAGGCCGACATACCATGACAGCGATTCGCCCTAGAGAGCCAACCTGCCATAGTTGCACAACTGCGGCGGCTGGTCTTTAAGCGGTTAAATGTTCTGTTTTAACCCCTTATTAACCCTTAATTTACTCTAATCAGCCTTAATTAACTCCTTTATTCTTCTTCTCTATTTAATTATTATTTTCCTGCTGATTTTTTTTGTTCACTTCTATTATATAAACCATTAATAATTAAAACTTTTTTTTGTTTCCTTTGTTCGTTAATGTTTTTACACCTTTAACATATTTACGCGTTTCACATTGAAATAAGCACAAAATTGAAAGAAGAAAATTGTATTTAATTTGTAAATAACTTTTCAGTGCTTTGTACCATTGCTGACAGCTGACGTGTAAACAAAACAGTTGCGGTAGGTATCGTTAATTGGCATCAGCGAGTACTCAAAAAAAAGTATCAATATTCGTTAAAAAAATGGTATTGGTGCATCCCGAAGTACTAACCCTTACTTACATCTTGGACTATTAAAGGGATCCATGACATGCCGGTGACATAGACTTACTTCTATGGTAAGAACAGTTGACCAGATGGCTGTGGTTGCCTCACCCTCATGACGATGAAGTATGATGGAAAAATATTTCGGACATATGGGAAGATATCTCCGATGGGACACAGAAGACGTGGCCTGGGCTTCTTCACCGAGAGCTGGACCATATTCTCACCGTCCTCAACCCAAACAAAACAAGTGATAAGATCCCCGCATTCCAAGCTATTGATCGGGGTCTGACAGCGATATCAAGGGATCTGAGCATGGGACAAAGAGGTCAGTTGGGGTTAACAAGTAAGCGATAATGAGTTTTTCAGTATCTCAGGCTCCTTAATTTGTCTATGGGCTGAATCAGCAAGAAGATCCTGTACTGTATTGATCAGAGTATGGCTGTGCATATCAGGAGAACTGCCTGTCTCCAGCCACCCTTCCCAATGGCAGAATAAAAAGCTTCAGATATCTTTCATTAAAAAAAAAAAAAAATACACTTTAAGCCTCACAAACAAAATTTTAAAAAAATCAAACAGATTCAAATTCTACAAAAAACTTCACGATTCAAGCTCTCTTTCCTCAACTATAATTTTCTGGTTGATATGGGGCGGCTCTGTCACTTCATATTTTTAACATTTAACACTGAACTGTAGGTAGAAACAAATAAAAAATACCCCCCCCCCCAGCAAAGAACCTTGTCCTTGTCCCCAAGTTTATGAGGGCAAGTGCCTCATTCACACAACCCTGGCTGGTGGTTGTGGGGGTCTGTAGGTGGGGGACTTATCAGAAACTGGAAGCCCCCTTTAATACTCCCCCACCCCCAAGTGAAAGCGTAGAGGTACATATTACCTCTACTCATTCACACACACACAAACGTTGTAACCTAGAAATAAAGACACCCAAATGTATGACAAGTCCTTTAGTAGAAAAATTAAAATCCCCCAAAAAGTACCTGCTTCTCCTTCACTGTCCAGTCATAGCCTGGGTGTATTATAAGTGTATTAGGTAGTGCTGGACCTTGTTGAAGAAGGTTGTCTGTGACCACCCCACTCATTGAGGGACCCCTGGTGGGTGGTCCCTTCTAAAGCAAAGGAGATGTGTATGTGTTTGAGGAGCACCATTAAAGAAGATGTGTAGGCTTTAGGTCATTAACAATCCTTTTTTTTGGGTTCGTGTTAAAAAAAAAAAAAAAGAAAAATACAGCCAATGTGTGGCTAGCCAAGGTCTAGCCAAGTGCTAGACCTTGTTGGAGGAGTTTGTCTGTGGCCACTCCACTCGTGGAGAGACCCCTGGTGGGTTGTCCCTTCAAAAGCATAGAAGATGTGTAGGTGAGCGAGGAGCATCATTAAAGAAGATCTGTAGGTTTTTTTGGTTTTTAACAATCCTGGGTTCATGGTAAAAAAATACAGCCAATGTGTTTTGGGGGTTCTTCAGCTTCTTTGGGGTTAAGTTCCAGTGATTGCATTCTTTTACAAAGCCCCTTACACACCAAACCCCCCCCCCCAAATGACACTGGGAAGGGGTCGGTGTATTAAGTAGTGTTGGACCTTGTTGGAGAAGGTTGTCTATGACCTCTCAACTTGTGTAGGAAGTCTAGTGACTCCTGGCGGGCAGTTCCTTCGAAAGCACAGGAGATGTGTAGGTGGTAGAGGACAGTGCCAGAACAAGGTCATCTAGAGCCCAGGGGAACATGCCAAACTGCTCCCCCCCCCAAGATGTATGAGCATTATGTCTCAGCAAAAATCCCCCCCCAAAAAAATTTTTTTAAGCACTAATCTGCATGCTTACCCCCTAAGCATAAATCCCACAAGTACAAATGCGCCCCCTGCTGAAATTCCCCCTCCCTGCATAAATCTTTGTCCCCCATTGCAAAATGCCCCTCCCCCAAAAAAGTCACCCCCTCCTACGACAAATTCTCTACCCCTCAAATTTCCCCTCCGAGTACACATCCCCCCACTCCAAATCCCCCACTTACCCCCTGCTGCTGCCAAAATTGCCCCTCCAAACACAAATCCTCTTCCCCTCAATCTCCTCACAGCGCCCCCCCACCTCACATGATGCCGCAGTGCCCAGGGCAGCCTCCCCTCCTGCCCACCCCTGTTCCCAGCCCGGGTAGAGGAGCACCATTAAAGAAGATCTGCAGACTTTTTGAGCATTAACAATCCTGAGTTTTTTGGTTCATGGTAAAAAATGCAGCCGTGTTTTGGGGGTTCTTTCACTTTTACAGGGCTAAGTTCCAGCGAATACAACTAATGTTTTTGGGGGTTCTTCACTTCTTCAAGACTAAGTTCCAGCGAAAGCATTCAACGTGTTTTGGGGTTCTTCCACTTCTGTGGGGCTAAGTTCCAGCAAATGCATCCAACGTGTTTTGTGAGTTCTTACACTTCTTCGGGGCTAAGTTTCAGCTTATACACCCAACGTGTTTTGGGGGTTCTTCCACTTCTTCTGGGCTAAGGTCCAGCGAATGCATCCAACGTGTTTTGTGAGTTCTTACACTTCTTCGGGGCTAAGTTTTAGCGTATACACCCAACGTGTTTTGGGGGTTCTTCCACTTCTTCTGAGCTAAGGTCCAGCGAATACATCAAAAGTGTTTTGGGGGTCCTTCCACTTTTTCTGTGCCTAAGTTCCAGCGAATGCCCCAACACGTTTTGGGGGTCCTTCCACTTTTTCAGGGTTATTTTACATCGCTCCTCTCCCACCTACATACCCGTCAATCACAAACTGGAGACGGGGAGGAGATCTAGTTGTCATATTTAGCTGCAGTAGAGCAGGTCAAGTCTCCAGGCTGGTTCCCCTGCTTAGCTGAGCTGTGTAAATCGCAGGACTGGCTGAACAATATTACAACTCCTTTGGCAGGTATATACCTTCTATATATGTATCCTTTGTGTATTTAGTTGTTCGCCTGGAGTTCAGCTTTAAATAAATGATCTAGTGTGCATGCTGTATTCTCCCTCTGCACAGCAGAAGTTAGCAAGGTGCTCAGACAGCACGGGGCGGTGAATGACGTCTGGCAGCTGGGGACTGGCACAGTGGCACCACGCTGTTCCCCAGCTGCTAGTTGGACATTAATAATTAAATCTAGATTCTCTTCCTGCAGCTTCAACTCTAATTAGCACCAAGGTCAGTAGAAATGGCATTTTACCAGCTGGCTGTGGCCGGGAACCCAATGGGGTCTCAGCAGGAGGCTTGAGTCACCTGTGATGTCACAATACCCGCCGGTGCCCTGCAATGACACGAGGTCCTGGAACCCCATCAGAGTCCTGCCAGCCAGATAATGACAACATACATAATTGAAGATGATTCTTCCTTTCCAAGTACAGTCTTGGGTCAGGAAAATTTGTAACTGGAAACTTTCATCCCTGGATACTAAATCCCGAGGATCTGCCATATGAAATCCTTCTTTTTCATGTAATGATGAGATTAGAGTACATATTGGCCTAAATCTATGAAGAAACACTTCATAGATTATGAACACTTTTTTGATTTTATTGGATATGTTATATAGTAGAAAGTAAAAAAAATATTGTTTTTTTTTCCAAAAGTGTTGTTTGTTTTTTTGTTTATAGCGCAAAAAATAAAAAACTCAGTGATGATCAAATACCACCAAAGGAAAGCTCTATTTGTGGGAAAAAAATTTAATTTTAATTGGGTACAGCGTTGCATGACTGCTCTCCATGGACTCTCCCTCCTTATTGGCTGAGACAGCAGCGGGGGCCATTGGTAAGTATAACATGTTTGTTTTTGGGTTTTGTTTTTATTTCGTCTTCATTAATGGTTTAATATCTATGGGCAATCAAGGGGTTAACTGTGTGCCTAAAAATGTGTAATGTGTGCTGCTTTTACTTGCTAATCTGCCTGTTTTTTTCCTCTCTGCTTTTCAGATCGCTGTTCACTGAACACAGAACTCTGTGTGTGATTGGACACAGCCGATCAATAGGTTTCAGCCAAAATAATTGGCTGAAATCTGCTTCCAAACTTGTGCAGCAGGAGGCGCGCGCATGCAAACCCAAACCCAGAAGCAAGCCAGCAACATACATGTACAATGCCGTGCCTGCACCTGTCATCTGCTTGCAGAATATTTACTGTGATTTAGGTCAAAATCAAATTTCTTCATAGATTTAGGCCAATATGTATTCTGCTACACGTTTTTTTTGGAAAAAAAAAATCCCAATAAGTGTATATTGATTGGTTTGCGCAAAAGTTATGTCTACAAACTATGGTGTGTGTATATATATATATATATATGTATGTATATATATATATATATATAACATATACATACATATATATATATATATATATATATATAATATATATATATATATATATATACATATATATATACATACATATATATATATATATATATACACATATATATATATATATATATATATATATATATATATATATATATATATATATATATATATATATACAGTATCTCACAAAACTGAGTACACCCCTCACATTTTTGTAAATATTTTCTTCTATCTTTTGTGACAACACTGAAGAAATGACACTTTGCTACAATGTAAAGTAGTGAGTGTACAGCTTGTATAACAGTGTAAATTTGCTGTCCCCTCAAAATAACTCAACACACAGCCATTAATGTCTAAACCACTGGCAACAAAAGTGAGTACACCCCTAAGTGAAAATGTCCAAATTGGGCCCAAAGTGTCAATATTTTGTGTGGCCACCATTATTTTCCAGCACTGCCTTAACACTTTTAGGCATGGAGTTCACCAGAGGTTCACAGGTTGTCACTGGAGTCCTCTTCCCCTCCTCCATGACGACATCACGGAGCTGGTGGATGTTAGAGACCTTGCGCTCCTCCACCTTCCATTTGAGGATGTCCCACAGATGCTCAATAGGGTTTAGGTCTGGTTCTGTATGTCACAGTACATGTTGGCATTCATGGATCCTTCAATGATCTGTAGCTCCCCAGTGCCGGCAGCCCCAGACCATGACACTCCCACCACCATGCTTGTCTGTAGGCAAGACACACTTGTCTTTGTACTCCTCACCTGGTTGCCGCCACACACGCTTGACACCATCTGAACCAAATAAGTTTATCTTGGTCTCATCAGACCACAGGACATGGTTCCAGTAATCCTTGTCCTTAGTCTGTTTGTCTTCAGAAAACTTCAGTGTTGTCACATGAAAAGATAGAAGAAAATATTTACAAACATGTGAGGGGTGTACTGACTTTTGGGATATACAGTATATTATATTAATAGCATACAGTTTCATAAAGAAGTTGTTATTAATTGTTGCATTGCGCTGCCCTATATGATTAATAATAATTCTTATTTTGATGTGGGAACACATGACAGTGTTCAGCAGCAATTCGATTTTTTATTTTGATGTCCTTTTTGTTTGTTTTACAAATTGCTAGCTCAGAGAATTGTTCCTTTTACCTGTAGTAAATGTTCATTAAAAAAAAAAAAAAAGCGATATGATATAAATATTTAAAAATACTTTTGCTTTCATATGTATAAAATGAATAAGTTCAAAAAATAAACCCCAAATGCCAACAGTTTTCCTGTAAAATGTGATGTGTCTGTGTATCTTATTATTGTATCTGATGTATCTTATTATTGTATCTGATGTATCTTATTAAAGATGTTCGGTTGTAGAGTTGAAGGGGAACGGAGACTTGTTGGAAATTTTTGTTTTTTTATTGACTGTAGATGTTTATTCCCGATTTTTGTGTTGGTGAAGAATTGTCAGTCATCCTATACGGCGTAGCTGAGTGTTATTAGAATAATTATTCTCATACACGGCTTGCTGGAGAATAGAAGAGGTTGGGAAGATCACATTTTTCTTCCATAATGGAGATCAACCCACACAGAGTCATGTGATTCCAGCAATTAAAGTTCATTACCAATAACATAGTTAATCTTGTTTGTGTTCTGTTATTATCTGTGGGAGTTACATTGTTTTTGTATTGTTACATTCTATCAGAAGGCAAAGAAGGACAAGATACTCGACTGGGTGTAGGGAGGAGGGGGGGGGAGAGATATTTAACCGCTTCAGCCCCGGAAGATTTTACCCCCTTCCTGACCAGAGCACTTTTTGCGATTCGGCATTGCGTCGCTTTAACTGACAATTGCGCGGTCGTGCGACGTTACACCTGAACAAAATTGACGCCCTTTTTTCCCCACAAATAGAGCTTTCTTTTGGTGGTATTTGATCACCTCTGCGGTTTTTATTTTTTTGCGCTATAAACAAAAAAAGAGCGACCATTTTGAAAAAAAAAAGCAATATTTTTTACTTTTTGCTATAATAAATATCCCCAAAAAATATATATATAAAAAAAATTTCTTTCTCAGTTTAGGCCAATACGTATTCTTCTACATATTTATGGTAAAAAAAAAAAAATCGAACTAAGCGTATATTGATTGGTTTGTGTAAAAGTTATAGCGTCTACAAAATAGGGGATAGATTTATTTTAATTATTATTTTTTTTTTTTATTAGTAATGGGTGCGATCTGCGATTTTTATCGGGACTGCGACATTGTGGCGGACACATCGGACACTTTTGACGCTTTTTTGGGACCATTGACATTTATACAGCGATCAGAGCTAAAAATAGCCACTGATTACTGTGTAAATGTCACTGGCAGGGAAAGGGTTAAACACTAGGGGGGCGATCAATGGGGTTAAATGTGTTCCCTGGGAGATGATTCTAACTGTGGGGGGGAGGGGACTGACAGGGAGTAGAGAGAGATCGCTGTTCCTAATCACTAGGAACAGACGATCTGTCTTTCCTCCCCTGACAGAACGGGGATCTGTCTGTTTACATTGAAAAAAAGGCATCTACAGAATAGGGGATAGATTTATGGCATTTTTATTATTAATTTTTTTTTTTATTAGTAATGGCGGCGATCTGCGATTTTTATCACAACTGTGACATTTTGGCGGACACAACGGACACTTTTGACACTATTTTGGGACCATTGTCATTTATACAGCGATCAGTGCTATAAAAATGCACTGATTACTGTGTAAATGACACTGGCAAGGAAGGGGTTAAACACTAGGGGGGCGATCAAGGGGTTAAGTGTGTCCTAGGGAGTGATTCTAACTGTGGGGGGGGGGGGGATGGGCTACCACTGACATGACCGCGATCACTGCTCCCGATGACAGGGAGCAGTAGATCTCTGTCATGTCACTAGGCAGAACGGGGAAATGCCTTGTTTACATTCCGTTCTGCCGTTCCGTGACACGATCGCGGGACACCGGCGGACATTGAGTCCCTGGGACCTGCGGGCATGGAGCACGCGGCGCGCCCGCCCACAATGCTTCTTAAAGGGGACGTACCTGTATGCCCATTTGCCCAGCCATGCCATTGTGCCAACATATATCGTCGTGCACTTGTCAGCTAGCGGTTAAAGGAGGTACGTCAGGGATTTACTTTGCCTAAATATCTACAGCGATCAGCCATAACTTTATAACCACCCACCTAATATTGAGTAGGTCCCCCATTTTTTATGCCAAAACAGCCCTGACCTGTCCAGGCATGGACTCCACTAGACCTGTGAAGATATGCTCTGGTATCTGGCATCAAGCCGTCAATACCGGATCCTTTAAGTTCTGTAAATTGGGAGGTGGGGGCCTCCATGGATTGGACTTGTTTTTCCAGCACATCCCAGAGATGCTCCACTGGATTGAGATCTGGAGAATTTGGAGGCTAAGTCAACACCTCGAACTTGTAGTGTTCCTCAAACAGTTTTTTTTGCAGCGTGGCAGGGTGCATTGTCCTGCTGAAATAGGTCACTGCCATCGGGGAATACCATTTTCCATGAAGGGGAGGGGGGGGGTACTTAGTCATCAACAAGTACTGAAAATGTTGCGCTGTATGCAACTTGGGAAAAGTAATTACATTTTATAAGACTCAGACTAGCTGAAAGGAACCATCACGTATAATCACACAAGCTAACTAACTAATAATAACTATTAAATTATAAGCATTTGAATTTCTTTTTCAAATTTGGCTGTTAGTGAACGTAACAAATACGAATTTATCCAAAGTTACAAATTATTCAAAATAACGAATGCTGCATCGAAACAAATGGAACAGAATGAATTGTTATTAATAATAAAAAAGTTTTTATTATTATTATTATTGTTATTTATTATTTTTATTAATTCGTTGCGTTCCATTCGTTTAGATACGGCATTCGTTATTTCGGATAGTTCATAACTTTGGATAAATTCGTATTTGTTACGTTCACTAACAGCCAAATTTGAAAGGAAATTCCAATACCTATAATTTAATAGTTAGTAATAAGTTAAGTTATTACTAGTTAGTTATTATTTCAGATTTTCGAATTTTCGGGTTTTCGATTTTTCGTTCTTATTTTCGGATTATCGTTCTTTTGAATTTTTGTTCTTATTTTCGGATTTTGGAATTTTCGGATTTTCGAATTTCCGAGTTTCCAAACTTACGAAATTTCTGATTTTTGATTTTTTGAATTTCTGATTTTTCGAATTTTCGAGTTTCCGATTTTCTGAATTTACGAATTTTCGAATATTCGAATTTACGAATACAGTGGAACCTCGGTTTGCTAGTAACACGGTTAACGAGCGTTTCGCAAACCGAGCACTGTGTTTCTAAAATTCCTAACTCAGTTTGCGAGTGTTGTCTCGCAAAACGAGCAGGATTCAGGTCAAAAACGGTGTGCAGTACTGCTTTTGGCCTGAGGTGAGGGGGGCGCCGGAGCCAAGCAGAGCCGAAAGTCGCCGATCAGCGCCATTCGGAAATGCACGGAAAGGCCCGAGGACAGTTCGGCTGACCGTGGCAAACCTCGGAAAGGCTCATGAACGGAGTCTTTCCGAGGTTTGTCGAGGTCCGCCGAAGTGTCCCTCCAGCCTTTTCGGCCGTTTCCGAGGCTCTCCGGCGCCCCCCGCCTCTGGCCGCATGCGGTATTGCATCCCATTGAAGTCAATTCGGAACGAATTATTTTAGTTTCCATTGACTTCAATGGGAAAACTACGAGTACATTGGATTACGAGCATACTCCTGGAAAGGATTATGCTCATAATCCGAGGTTCCACTGTATTCGAATTTATGAATATTTGGAAAAATTTGTTAAACAGGTTTTCGTTAATTCGGATATTTCTGAATTAACGAATTTGTCGAAATTTGTTGAGAATACTAATTTGGAACCAAACGAATTGCAGATGTCTACCAACAATGTTTAGGTAGGTGGTACGTGTCAAGTAACATCCACATGAATGGTGGAAGCCAAGGTTTCCCAGCAGAACATTGCCCAAAGCATCACACTGCCGGCTTGTCTTCTTCTACTGCATCCTGGTGCCATCTCTTCCCCAGGTAAGTGACGCACACGCACCCGGGCATCCGCATGATGTAAGAGAAAAAGTAATTCACCAGACCAGGTCGCTTTCTTCCATTGCTCTGCGGTCCAGTTCTAGAATAATCAACCCTTGGGGGGTTATCTCACCCAAAAATGACATTTCTGTTGCAGAGAATGCCTAAATCTGACCTGTAACTAAAAATCTAAATCTTGAAAGTAAAAGGGAATGGGAGTGACTTCATAATTAACAATCCGCTTCTGAACTTGCAGGGTTCTAATGAGGAAATCAAACAAAACCAAACAAATTTCCCAGCTCAACTTACCGACCAGCCTGCAACCAACCAAATTATACTGTCTAGGGGTTTAGTTTGCACACATTTGCAAATACATGCGTAAGCTGCAGAGCCCCTTCACGGCACCCCAGTATTATCTGCAGTCCTAACTCTAAATTTGATGATCCTCCATAATAGAAGCACATGCATTATAATGGATAGCTAGAGGGCATACTGGGGTGCCATAAGGTGGCGCTGCAGCTTACACACGTATTTGCAAATTTGTGCAAGCTAAACCCTTGTTTTTATCGCATACTGTTAGACAGGATGATTTGGTTGGTTTCAGGCTGGTCAGTAAGTTGAACTGGGAATTTTGTTTGGCATGTGTTGCCCTTTCATGTGCTCCTTGCTGTGAAGGCCAGTTATAGTTGGAGGCAGTGGCCATTTGTTTGTACTGTTGAAATACTGGTGAGGGGGCGCACTGGACACCTTTGCTGCCATTACTGGGTGTCCAGTGCGCCCCTGTGCCTTTAACCACTAGCTGACCAGCGCACGACGATGTACGTCGGCACAATGGCACGGCTGGGCAAATGGGTGTACAGGTACGTCCCCTTTAAATCGCGTCATTGTGAGCACGCGCGCGCGCCGCGTACTTCGTGACTGTGCCCGCGGGTCCCGGGGGCCCGCGATCGTGTCACAGAGCGGAAGAACGGGGAGATGCCTTTGTAAACAAGGCATTTTTCCTTCTGCCTAGTGACATGACAGAGATCTACTGCTCCCCACAGTTAGAACACCTCCCTAGGACACACTTAACCCCTTGATCGCCCCCTAGTGTCATTTACACAGTAATCAATGCATTTTTATAGCACTGATCGCTGTATAAATGACAATGGTCCTAAAATGGTTTCAAAAGTGTCCGATGTGTCCGCCATAATGTCGCACTCTTGATAAAAATTGCAGATAGCTGCCATTACTAGTAAAAAAATAATAATAATAAAAATGCCATAAAACTATCCTCTATTTTGTAGACACTATTACTTTTGCGCAAACCAATCAATATACGCTTATTGCGATTTTTTTTACCAAAAATATGTAGAAGAATACATATTGGCCAAAAGAAATTCGTTTTTTAATATATTTTTTGGGGATATTTATTATAGCAAAAAGTAAAAAATGTGTTTTTTTCAAAATTGTCGCTCTTTTTTTGTTTATAGGGCAAAAAATAAAAACCGCAGAGGTGATCAAATACCACCAAAAGAAAGCTCTATTTATGGGAGAAAAAGGACGTCAATTTTGTTTGGGTGCAACGTCGCACGTCCGCGCAATTCTCAGTTAAAGGGACTCAGTGCCGAATCGCAAAAAGTGCTCTGGTCAGGAAGGGGGCAAATCCTTCCAGGGCTGAAGCGGTTAAGGAGGGGTGGGCTCCCTCCAGGCTCACCTGCCCTCTACCTATCCATTATTATGTATGTGCTTCTACTATGGAGGCTCTCAAAAATTGATAGAGTTAGGACTGCAGAAATATTGGGGCGCCTTAGAGCGGCTCTGAAGCTCCCACATGTATTTGCAAACGTGTGCAAATTAAACCCCTGTTTGTTTTAACATAAACTGTTTGTTGCAGGCTGGCTGGTAAGTTGAACTGGGAATTTGTATTTGTTTTTGTTTGACATGCGTCGCGCTTCCATGTGCTCCTTCCTGCAAATGCCAGTTATAGGTAGGGGTAGTGGCCATTTGTTTGTACTAATGAAGAAAGTGTCAGGGCCTGCATCCCTTTAGATGTGATTTCCCTTCGGAAATATCTCACCAAAAATGCCATTTTTTTGGTTGCAGGAGATGCCCAAAATCTGACTTGTAGCTTGGTATATAGACTTCTGGGAAAGTCATCCAATCACAAAAGCAGGAAGAGACATTTTTTGGAAACATTCCGTTCACCAACAGTATACAGAACACCTCAAGGTTGCCATATTGCTTTTTTTAAATTGATAAGGAAAGGTCATTTTTATTAAATTACAACATGGCTTGTGTAGCAATTGTATATGCTGTATTATTTTTTTTATTTGGTTATATTTTTTTTTTCACGAAAGTGGAGTTATCCTTTAAACTCATAACAGACAATGGGTAACATATATGGGTTAAAGAAAAGCATAGCCCCCAATTATAACACCATGGACAATAAATAGCTCTTACATTATACTCTATAAAATCAGGTTGATAGTAACTTCAAATTTAACACAACACTGCCACCAACTGGTCACATTGTGTAATATCACAGCTCCTTTATGTATGGTTGTAAAAGGATCCAGTCACCAAATGTGTGAGAAGCCACAGAAGGTAGCTGTCCTAATGCCTGGGTTGCACACATGGTCAGGATCTGTTCAGCTCCTCTACAGGTGAAAAAAGCCTGCGGTACTTGTGCCCCTGGAGTGATGGTGCAGGGGGTGCCAACTAATTCACTTTGGTGAACCTCACTATGTTTCTAGTATGGCAGCATGGTCACAGCACCCGTTGCCTGTCTCCTGGGCAGGGCCATTTGGCTGGAACCGGAGGAATTTTGGGTGTACTTGGGTGGACCTTGCTTCAGTTGTTCCCCCAATGAATGAGTCCACCTGGTTTTGGATAGGCAGACCACAAGTACCCCGGTCCCCTTCAGGAGTCTTGCACCCCGGGGGATCAGGGCCAGAGTCCTTTCTCCTCAGAGGAGGACGAAGTGTACCCCCCGTGCACTTTTTTGTGTGCTCTAAGTGGTATTAAACCCAAAAGCAAGCATTTAATTTATTGCAACTTACCAATTCTTAGGGAATTGGTGCAGGTACTCCCTGAGTCACCCTTTGTCTCCACCTCCCCCTACCTCCGAGCACCATTCCTTGGTTCCACTCCCCACCCACCTCTAAACACCATTACCTTGTCTCCACCCCCCACAAACCTCCGAGCACCATTCCTTGGTTCCACTCCCACCCACCTCCAACCTCGTACCTTGCCTCCACCCCCCACTCACCTCTGAGCACCGTTCCTTGTCTCCAACCCCCACCCATCTCCGAGCACAGTTCCCTGTCTCTATTCCCCACCCAACTCTTAGCACCGTTCCTTGTCTCCACCCCCACCCACCTCTGAGCACCATTCCTTGGTTCCACTCCCCACCCACCTCTAAACACCGTTCCTTGTCTCCACCCCCCACCCACCTCCAAGCACCATTCCTTGGTTCCACCCCCACCCACCTCCGACCTCATTCCTTGCCTCCACCCCCAATCACCACCGAGCACTGTTTCTTGTCTCCACCCTCACCCACCTCTGAGTACAGTTCCTTGTCTCCAACCCCCACCCATCTCCGAGCACAGTTCCCTGTCTCTATTCCCCACCCACCTCCGAGCACCGTTCCTTGTCTTAACCCCCACCCACCTCTGAGTACAATTCATTGTCTCCAACCCCCACCCACCTCCGAGCACCGTTCCTTGTCTCCAACCCTCACCCACCTCTGAGCATTGTTCCCTGTCTCTACCCCTCACCCACCTCCCAGCACCATTCCTTGTCTCCAACCCCACCCCCTCCGAGCACCGTTCCTTGTCTCCACCCCCCACCCACCTCCGAGCACCGTCCCTTGTCTCCACCCCCAAACCACCTTTAAGCACTGTTCCCTGTCTCCACACCCTCCCCGCTCTGAGCACTGTTCCTTGTCTCCACCCCCCACCCACCTCTGAGCACCATTCCTTGTCTCCACCCCCCACCTCCGAGCACCGTTCCTTGTCTCTATCCCCACCCACCTTCGAGCACCATTCCTTGTCTTCACCCCCTACCCCCTCCCCCCTCCGAGAACCGTTCCTTGTCTCCACCCCCACCCACCTCCAAGCACCATTCCCCGTCTCTACCCCCACCCACCTCCAAGCACCGTTCCTTTTCTCCACCCCCCACCCACCTATAAACACCGTTCCTTGTCTCCACCCCCCCCCACCCACCTCTAAACACCGTTGCCCTTTGTCCCAGAAAAGTATTTGACAGGAAAGTCCCAGGCAGAGGAGGAGGAGGAGGTAGCTTTTTGCTCGATGCTCCGCCTCCGAGTGCCCCGCCTCCCAGCTTCCGCCCTGCAGTACCGACAACGCAACAACCTGAGGTGAGGAGGATGCGCTGGGACTCAGGAAATGTCACTGGTAAGGGGGGGGGGGATTGGAAAAAAATAAATTGAGTTTTATGTAGGTCTGTACACAATAGAAAAAATATAAAAAATATATAGGAAATATAAAAATCATAAAAATTATAAAAGTCAGCAGGTAGAACAGAAAAAGTTCATCGGCTGAAAATAACAAAAGTGACCAACATGGTGTGTGGGGGCTCAAACCAAAGGTCAATGATAAGATATACAGAACATAAAAATTAATGACATTTGTTTTTTGTTTTTAGACACCCATGGGATAAATACAGTAAAAATAAGCACACACATTAGGTGTCCAATAACCAGAAATAACCACTTGTGATAACAGAGACAATCCGTCATAGTCATAATTAAAAGACATTAGAATCAGATATCAATGGATCAATAGAAAATTCCACATAATAACATAAAAGTCTCAAAAATCAAACTAATGCCGCGCACACACGACCGGATTTTACGGCAGACTTTGCCCGGCGGACTTTTCGACGGACTTTACGACGGACTTTCCGAATGAACGGACTTGCCTACACACGATCCACCAAAGTCCGAAGGATTCGTATGTGATGACGTGCGACCGGGCTAAAACAAGGAAGTTCATAGCCAGTAGCCAATAGCTGCCCTAGCGTGGCTTTTTGTCCGTCGAACTAGCATACAGACCAGCAGACTTTTCGACCGGACTCGAGTCCGTCGGACAGATTTGAAACATGTTTCAAATCTAATGCCACGTACACACGATTGGACTTTACGGCATACTTGGTCCGGCGGACGGGATTTCGTTTCGTGTTTGGGCTCCAGCGGACTTTGTTTTATCAAAAGTTTGACGGACTTCGATTTGAAACATGTTTCAAATCTATCCGACGGACTCGAAAAATCAGTTCGCCTGTATGCTAGTTCGATGGACAAAAACCGACGCTAGGGCAGCTATTGGCTACTGGCTATGAACTTCCTTGTTTTAGTCCGGTGTACGTCATCACGTATGAATCCGTCGGACTTTGGTTGATCGTGTGTAGGCAAGTCCGTTCATTCGGAAAGTCCGTTGAAAAGTCCGCCGGGCAAAGTCTGCCGTAAAGTCCGGTCGTGTGTACGCGGCATAAGTCCGTCAAACTTTTGATAAAACAAACTCCGCTGGAGCCCACACACGATCGAATTGTCCGACGAAATCCGGTACGCCGGACCAAGTATGCCGCAAAGTCCGATCGCGTGTACGCAGCATAAGAGTTGTTGATAAATGCATTAACGTCAGTGTCCACGTTTAAGCCAAAGGGTACATAAGTTTTGAGATGATAAATCCAAGACATTTCCTGTTTAGAGATTTCCCTAACTAATGAGCTGCCCCTCCAATGGGGTTTATATTTATCAATCCCCATATAGAGTGTGTTGAAGGGGTCTCTGTGCTGCACTTCATCATAATGTCTGGAAACTGAATGTTTCTTAAAGCCCCTTCTGATGTTGCTGATGTGTTCATTTAATCTAACATGAAGGGCCCTTTTGGTCCTCCCAATGTATTGCAGCCCACAAGGGCATTGAGTTCTTTATTTTATTTTTATGAATTTTTCACCACTATTAGATGTACTTATTAGATCAGTTTGATCTTTTGGTCTATAATTTTTGGATAGCGCGATTCTAATTTTCCAATCTTCTTTCTTGTATTAATGTTATACATGAGAATTGCAGCTTCTTCACAGTTTTGGATACAACTCCTCTCAATTTTTTAAAATGTTATTTTCTTTGTCTTAGCGCAGTTTTTGATATTTTTTTCATATACTGGTAAAGGGGGAGTTGGGGGCACAGACCTTAGCAGTGTGTGTGTGCGCGGAAGGGGGTGTAGTGCTTTTCTTCTATCCTCTGAATTCTTTCATTTGTTGTATTGAACAGCTAGTAAGAAGTGTGTATCACTCTTCACATGTTCAGAGATGTTCTTCTCATCACATGAATAGAAGCCAACATGCTCTTTGGTTCCCAGTCACTATCCAATGTTCTGTACCTGAAGTCTGGGATATGTCATGGGTAACCTACCAATAGTACACGCTGTGTTAATTTAATGGCATCCTATTGTAGTAATAGCCTTACAGGGGCCTAATTAGAGGCTATAAGTACATATCCTGTGTAAATATCATCACATCTCCTGCAGGGAATAAATATTGACCCCCCTGTCTCGAGGATTAGTAAGTCATTCTCTGGTAAATGTGGCTGCTAATTGCACATTCATACTTTCTTGGGTTGAATTATTCACATTAAATAGGATTTGAATAGTAACCTGAACTTATATATTTTTTTTACACAAAAAAAAAATATATATATATTGTGTAAAAAAAATATATATATATATATATATATATATATATATATATATATATATATATACACATATATATATATATATATATATATATATACACATATATATATATATATATACACACACACATATATATATATATATATATATATACATATATATATATATATATACATATATATATATATATATACATATATATATATATATATACATATATATATATATATATATATATATATATATATAGTGGGGACGGAAAGTATTCAGACCCCCTTAAATTTTTCACTCTTTGTTATACTGCAGTCATTTGCTAAAATCTTTTAAGTTCATTTTTTTTCCTCATTAATGTACACACAGCCCCCAATATTGTACACACAGCCCCCCATATTGTACACACAGCACCCCATATTGTACACACAGCACCCCATATTGTACACACAGCACCCCATATTGACAGAAAAACACAGAATTGTTGACATTTTTGCAGATTTATTAAAAAAGAAAAACTGAAATATCACATGGTCCTAAGTATTCAGACCCTTTCCTGTGACACTCATATATATAACTCGGGTGCTGTCCATTTCTTCTGATCATCCTTGAGATGGTTCTACACCTTCATTTGAGTCCAGCTGTGTTTGATTATACTGATTGGACTTGATTAGGAAAGCCACACACCTGTCTATATAAGACCTTACAGCCTCACAGTGCATGTCAGAGCAAATGAGAATCATGAGGTCAAAGGAACTGCCTGAAGAGCTCAGAGACAGAATTGTGGCAAGGCACAGATCTGGCCAAGGTTACAAAAAAAATTCTGCTGCACTTAAGGTTCCTAAGAGCACAGTGGCCTCCATAATCCTTAAATGGAAGATGCTTGGGACGACCAGAACTCTTCCTAGAGCTGGCTGTCCGGCCAAACTGAGGTATCGGCGGAGAAGAGCCTTGGTAAGAGAGGTAAAGTAGAACCCAAAGATCACTGTGGCTGAGCTCCAGAGATGCAGTCGGGAGATGGGAGAAGGTTGTATATGTAATATATATATATATATATACACAGGGCTTTTTTTTCTTGGAGAATAGGTGCAGGAACTCCCCCTGTCTGAGTCACCCCTTGTCTCCACCCCCTACCCACCTCTGACCACCATCCCTTGATTCCACCCCCTACCCACCTACCAGTACAGCCCCTTTTAGAGAATACAGAACCAAGTATCATTTTGTGGTGCTAAATCATTTGTATGGAACATGTTGATGATAAAAAGAAAAGCAGTAAAATAGATCCCCTGCAGCCGGCAACAATAGAATCCCAGCAATAGATCCCCACACAACAAGAGACTCCCCCAGTAACAATGGACTCCACCCCAACAACAATAGATTCCCTGCAGCAACAGTGAACCACCCACAACTAAATATCCACCCAGTAACAAAATATCCACCCAAGCAACATTAGACGCCACCCCAGCAGCAACAACAGATCTCCCAGCAGCCAGCATTAATGGATCCTCCAGCAGCCAGTACAAATAGACCTCTCCCTAAACAGTAGATCCCTTCCAGCAACATAAGACCCCCCAGCAACAATAGATTCCCCATCAGCAACAATAGACCCTCACACAAAATCAGATCCCCACCAGTGACAATAGATCCCCCAGCAGCCAATATCAATAGACCCTCCAGCACACCCCACAACCCATGCTATTACATACATTTAGTGCTGGAGGTTCGTTCCCCCGCATTCCCGCTGAAAAAACTCCCTGTCATTGTTGTGGGGCCCAAAGCAGCTGCCTCATACTTGCCAACTAGTTTAAATTCCCTTGTCCATTGAGGTTTTAGTCCTGTGCTGTGTCCCCATATCTCAGTGTGAAGTGCCGCTACTAAAGGAGCCCAGCTCTGCCCTATTGTTGTGTACAGATGACTCACCTGCAGACCTATGTTTACAT